>OY725179.1:7991890-8591890 GCA_963241965.1 Tortrix viridana | reverse complement strand
AAGTGGAGTTGAGATTTTAAAAGTCACACTTGTAATCTCAAGATTTCATATATTAAGAACAATAGCAAGCATTCGAGACATGCACTGCGCGCGTTCGGCCACATTTGTATAGCAGAACACAGTTACGACGCGCGGATTAAGTAATAATAGACTCTTGCTCAACGGCGTAAGCGTCAAATATGTGTGTGTGTATGCGTGTGAGGCACTTGTCCAACCGCCGACGATGAGCGAGTGTGTTAGTGGAGAGAGTTCTCGCCAGCCAGTGTGAACAGCCAGCGATCAACTATTAAATATTAATAGTTTTTTTTTCAATATCACTTTATACAGGGTGTTTTTTATTCGTCTACAAAATTTTGGGGCTTAAATCAGTAAGTTATACTGACCAACTTTCACTATGGGACCAACACCGAAATCGCGAAAAAAAATTTGACCCTCCCATACAAAACATCGTCAGCTGACTGGCCAAAATGTATGGGATGGTCAATATATTTTCGCGATTTCGGGGTTGGTCCCATAGTGAAAGTTGATCAGTGTGACTTACTGATTTAACCCCCAACATTTTGTAGACGAATAAAAAAACACTCAGTATATCTTTTGTTCGTTTCTTGAGCGAGAAAATAGTTCCTCGCAGGCGCTGAGACAAGTGGCTGAGGCAGGTGTGTGGTGGCACCGACCCCTGTGGCTGCAGAGGCTCGGCCAGCACGCGCTGCGAGAAGGCGGCGCCCGCGAGCGCCGCGCACGCGTCCAGCCGCGCCAGCGCCCACTCGGCCAGGAGCGCCGCCGACGACACTTGCTGCAGGCTCACTCTGACAATTAAATAACTTGTTACAATCGCTTACCTGAGCCTAGCTTTTGTCAAGCCCGACGCACACAGCTACAATTACATATTGCATCTCTGGGTGTGCCTTTTGTATGGGCTGGGTTGCAAATGAATACAAATTATGCGAAAAAAAGGGAGCACCGAGTACGCACGTTCGACAAACCTTAACGTTAATTTGTTAGGAAGAGCGCCTTTTGTACTTGTATTATTATTTATGTTGTGCTTTTACTTTAAAACAACCCTGAATAAGCTCTACTGTCTCACGAAGACGTATTAAGAATTGTTATACTAAGAAGTATTAAGAATAAGCCCTACTATCTCATGTTGCTATGTCCTTGCAGACGGCTTCAATACTCGTAATGTGACATGCAATAAATAATTTCAATTGAATTTGTCCGCTAAAAAAATTGATATCGACTCGATTCTCGACTGTAACTAGCAACCGTTTATATCCAGTAGTCGGAATATGTAGAGCTAATTTACCTACCAGCGTCACAGTCGAACATGCGTCAAGTTTAGGTAAATTAGCTCTACCTATTCCAACTACTGTTTATATCGAACCCTTCATCGAGCTGTCTATTTGTGAGCAAAGATGCAAGTCAAAGTGTTTACATTGTCTTTCCGTGCGCGCAAATAGCGCATTGGGGGATCAATGTAGTAACTAATGAGTAATAAAACCAATTCGAAAATTTCATGTTTAACTGCAAACCGATGACTTGAAATGTCTATTGCTGATAGTTTAACGTTTTATACGCTTACATCGATTTAAACGTCGGTCGCTTGTTACCTCTGTTCCATATTACCCGTCCAACCCACCCCTCTTCCCACCCACCTTCCTATCCTATCCTATATCTTGTTTCAACATCGTAAGAAGCGGAATAAAGGCCCAGCTTTTAAATTGGCCCGTTGAATGTAAGTACTTACGAGAAGTGTTGTCCCGAGGCTATGGGGTAGAGGCGCGCGGTGGGCGCGCGCACGTTGGCGCAGAAGCCGGCGCCCGCGCCGCACTGCAGCACGCCCACGCGCACGAACGGCAGCGGCCGCAGCTGGACGGATAGCAACCATATTAACCTAACATAAACTAATCAATTGAATTGCCCGTCAAAATACGCCAAAAGCGACAGTGTTCTATGACTATGTGTATCTAGAGACGGACATCACAGTCACGCTCAATTCATTAATACGCCCTAAGAGCGGTTAAACATAGCAACTTTTTGTAGCGCTTTTGCAGGGACTTGCCACGCCGCGCCAATTTGTCGCGACGCCCATGCGCGTTTACACCGATACAAACGCCTATCCAGGGCCATTACACTTTGATCAAAAAGTCAAAGTATGGGGAATTCGGAGCATCGTATAGTTCTGCAGGCGCATCTTAGATAGCGCGCTATAATCAATATTTTATATAATTAGTCCCCTCTGCCGTTTCCCATACTTTGACTTCAAGTGAAAATAGCCGTGGCTACATGTTAAAAAATGCTATTTAACTCTGCAAAGATCAACAACCGAAAAAACGCAACAAATCTACAATCTTCCTCCATCGAAAATTAAATTGGTCAATCAGACAAGTTTGCAAATTCTACCCGTTTTAAATCAGTTTTTTTTTTAGATTCTATGTGAAAAGAAAATTTACTGTAAAAGTTCACCATGTAACACAGCAATATAAAGTAGTAACAACTAACGCCATCTGTTGAGAAGATAAGTCAACGCGCTAGATGAAGCGTTTCTAGATTAGCCAACAAATTTAGGTTAAAACAAAGTAAGGTAAGGGTCATAATTTTGTCATGTTAAGAAATAATAAAATTATTTTTTAATGGCGAGGTAGCCAGCAACTTTACAATTTGTACTCAGATTTATTATCTTCGACAAATATTTGATAGATGGCGTAACGTGTTCGCATTTTGCGGAGCAAATTTTCGATAGAGGGCGTTACGTGTTCGCATTTCGGAGTAATTTGGGAATTTATCGGATCATTAGTAATTGAAATCCGACGCGGCAGAAGCTGGGTGTCACTTACCACGAGTTTCAACCATCGATTGATCATGGTATTCGTTTTTAATATATGTTTTAATAACCACGTTTACTAAAAGGTTCCACAGACTAACAGTCTATCTACCTGCAGTCCCAACTCTGTCAGGCGGCCTGCCGTTCAAAATCTATTACAAAATGTATGATAGAAACTGATAGTTTGTGTTCTAATACGATAAACTGACAGGCCATTATCGGCCGACGGACTGTTATTCGCTGTTCCGCACTCCAAGAGGAAAAAGCAGTATAAAAGTTATATAAGTTCATATACTTATATTACCTTTTGGCTTTGGAGCCTTTCGATGGCAGTGCTATGAGAGTTACCTTATCAGCGAGCACCCGCCACGTGTGCTTGTGTCGCGCGTGGCCGGGCGGCAGGTAGGCGACCAGCCAGGCGTGCTCGCGACTCGCGTCCACGATCTCTAACACTTGCTGCTCAGACAGCTCCAGATCTGAAAACATTTCACTCTTTACCACTGTGCTGTCATTCAAAAATATTAAATTGAATACTAAACCCTATGGCGTTTTGGACAAGGACATAAAATACGTCGCAGAAAATTTTACAGAAGCAATAACGATCAACGAGTTTTATCGTTTATCGTTGCAGACGAAGTCGCGGGCAAAGGCAATTTTTGTAATAAGCCTAAGTACCTACTAACCCGCGCTGTCCTTTACAAGCTGAATGAACTCGACAATTTGTTTTTCATCGCTGCTTCCATCGTACATGTCTCTGTCCTCGCCGTTCTGTACCAGAATGACCGGTCCATCCGACGTCACTTCCCGGCAGTAGCGGGCCGACTGCTCTGTGCATTCCACCGTCCCGAACTGAAACGCGGAGAGGGCAGCACAGCTTAGTCAATTTACCTTTTTAGGGTTCCTAACGGTACCCTATTATTAAGCCTACGCTGTCCGTCCGTCCGTCCTAACTTTAAAGAGCTGTATCTTTTGAACCGTAAAAAATAGCTCGTCGAATTTTTTGCAGAATATGTGATATATCAGTGAATTTCCTAACAAATAATAATAAAGTCAAAAAGTTAAATAATGAGGAGAGTCCCGATACAAGAAACGTTTTTTTTTTTTGTATTTGTGATATCGTAAAAACGTTAATACATACAGTCAAGGTTATACATATAGATACGTTCAGAGAGTCAAAAATATGTAACCACTACCTTATTACGGCGACATAAGATCGTGGTTACACATTTTTGAGGCTTTGGACGTATGTTTATAATATATATGTTTATAACTTTGACTGCACAAGCGTCAAATTTGGTATGATTATAGAACAAACCCCATAGAAAAACAACAAATACTAAAAACCGGTCAAATGTGTACGGAGCACCCAAGGCGTGAGTCCGACTCGCACTTGACCGGTTTTTTGCACATCTTTTGCAATTTTGCGTGCCCCAAATGCCGGGACATCTATCATAATAAGCGTATAACAACTGATAGAATATTTCTTTGGCTGTGTCGCTCAAGTAATAATTAACGACGCGTAAAGCTGCGGTTAAACGTAAACTGTAGCTACACTTCTTAATGAATTTTCGACTAGAACAAGTTTGGCTTACATTAATATCGTCAGAGTTGCGGAAATGCAGAGCGGCGCGAGTGAAGGCTTCGGCGAGAGAGCCCCACGAGGACTTGTGCGGAGCCACCAGCACTACCCACCACTCGCGATCTGTGCAACAACATAAAAATATGACCGCCAGTTAAAACTTAAATAAAATGTAAATTTTCTTACTAAGTATAAAAATGTTTACCACATCCTAGGGCCACTTGCACTAGGTATCTGTAGTTACAGTCTCACTATATCTAGTTTTAGTCTGAAATACCGTTTAGTTGTGTAAAAAATGCAGGAAACTGTTAGTTTTAATTCTCGACTAAAATTAGATCTAAATTTTCTTGCCCGTGAGTGACCCTTTTTGTTGGGTTACTAGACACGTGGCAACGCATACGCGAAAGCATAAGTGTTTTCCCGATTTTCGAGCCTAGACCGCGTAAATAAAAGATGCGGCACCGGAAATGATCATACAAAGGGACGGCACCAAATGCGTTTAGGTTCATCATCCAACAAACAAATAACTTAACCAATTTTAAGTGTCTGCAAGCATGAACAAAACTACAACCTCAACTGAAATACTTTACTTTACACAAGCACGACTTGTGCGCGTCACATTTATCCTGAATCATTGGTGCGTTGGCTTGACTATCTACACTCAAATTGCGCAACACGTAAGTGATTTATCTATGTGTACTTACATTATAAAGGAAAGTCCTTATATCAGAGAAGTAAAGAGATAACAAACCTTCGTGTAAAGTGTGTAAAGTGGCCGGCACCAACGAATGCAGCCTGGTCGCCGAGGGAGATATGTGAAGGAATGTTTTAATGTCTATTGACGACGGCGCCTTTTGATAACTGCCGCCGGGCTTTAATAGCGCCCACGCTGGCGTGTCCTCGACCTGGAGGGATAGGCACAGGTGCAACCATTTGTCGCAGTTGATTTCACCTGAAATCAAGCGAAGTCACGCCGTACGTCGCATCAGGATGTTTTTATCATATCATGCAACAGAGAAACATTCGCGCATAATGCACCAGGAGGACTAAACAGAACAAGAGAAAAATTAATTAAAAGGCCGATGGGTAAGTGTCAATGTTTATTGAACAACACTAAGTAGGCAATTCCTAGGAGGTCGGTCTTTATTTAATCCTTTTCAGTGGGTTTTTGAAGACGGTTTTATTTTTTGTTTAGGTTTTTTCCGCTTTTTAGTGATGCACCTAATATTATTATGTTATACAGGGTTATTTTTATACTGACCAACTTTCACTATGGGACCAACCCCGAAATCGCGAAAAAAAATCGACCCTCCTATACATTTTGGCTAGTCAGCTGACAATGTATAGTATGACTTACTGATTTAACCCCCAAAATTTGCGCACTGACTAGAAATAACCCTATAAACTAGAGATGGGCCGAATATTCGGTAAATATTCGGTATTCGACATATTCGGCAAGTTTTTCAATGTTCGTATTTGGCCGAATAGTTCGGTTACATTGCCGAATATTTACCGAATAAACAAAGTAAATAACGAGCGTAGGTTGTTTCGTAATTCGTCGGATTTACATCCTATTTCAGCATTCTAAGCCACTACCAAAAAGAGATAAATATGCGTCTAAATATAAATACAATTATTTTGCAAAAAACCGTATCTTAAATAAGTTGTTTTAATTAAGTAAGTTTTATTAATCAGTAATCACTTTTCTCAGTTATCCACTAAAGGTCGACAAGTCAAATGGCGCGAGCGCGAAGGTCCGAATCACGCGCGGAGCGCTGAGCGCGTACGTGTCAAAACCTGTTTCTAGCGATTCGGCGCAACCGAATATTCGGTTCGGTAAGAGCTGAACCGAATGTTCGGCCGAATATTCGTATTCGGCAAAGTCCGTATTCGGCCCATCTCTACTATAAACTAAAGCACACATACATCACATTAAAAACAATAGCCTAATACCAATTTCTCATCACCCTTAACAAAATGTCACTGTCCAAGATGCAGGGCCGTTAATCATTCAGGAGTTCTCCCGGTAATTCACCATCAGTTGCACTTCACCACATGTATTATAATGAGTATGAGAGTAAAAGTAGCTTCATATTCTTAATAAAGAAATCTCATTGCTGGCGTCAATCACTTACGACTTAGGAGTTCCGGTGGTCATCTCTGGTCTTCATCATCAGTTCCTCTTCACCAAGAGGTGCTTTAGGAATGCAAATTCTTAAGGTTTTACATGTAATACCAAAATCGCTGTATGTGTGCCTATAGCTTTTGAGGAGTTCCCTCGATTTCTCATGGAATTCATCATCATCCCATTGTCACCAAGTCAGAATCTTGACTTGGTGACAATGGGACAATCTCGAAAGTATACTCTTTCAAATAAAAAAATAATTTTTCAAATCGGTCTATAATTGACGGAGAAATCGGTGAACATACATACAACCGAACATTGAACCTCCTCCTTTTTCGAAGTCGGTAAAAAAGAAGGGATATGTGTCAGAAACAGTATATGATGTATTGTTATGTTACCAAAAGTCGGATGTTCTACTCTAGTTCCTAACTAAACTATTGCAATTGGACCAAAAACTCAAAAACGTGCGAGTGTCATAGGCTTTATTAAAATTATAAGGGTGCGTCATCTAGTCGCCAGTTAGTTGTTGAGGTTAGGTTAGGTTATTAGAACTTGTAATGAAGTGAATTTCAAATAAAGTCAATTCATATTTGATTCACATATTTACCAAAATGCATGATCGGGAACTGCATTCTCATTTGATGCAGAAGTAGCCGGTTCTGGTCTTGCGACGAGAAATACAACACCCAGGAGTTTTTGTAGCCGTTGCGGAGTTGGTTTCGTATTTCCTATAAATATTAACGAATTAGTGAGCACATATTATGTACCTATATGTAGAAAGAAAATATACGCCAGCAAGTATTTAAATTTAGTTACTTATAATATGAAAACCGATAGTGTGTGAGACAGATTCGCGCGCCGAGGGTTCCGTGTACCACCACACAATAGGTATGAACGGTAATGAAATGATAAAGACTATTTAATTAATAATAAAAATGAATAGATAATAATAATAATATTTAATTTATCCCGTTTTAACAGACTTCAAAATAACAAAAAAATAAAACAGTCTTCAAAAACCCACTAAAAGGGTTAAATAAAGACCGGCCTCCTAGGAGTCCTAGGAATTGCCTATCTAGTGCCTAATAGGTACATGAAATATATCCAAGCCGGTATCAAGTAGGTACCTATACACAATAGCAATGACACTTTAGCTTTTGAGGGTAGCTATTATTGAGGAAAACTCCGATCGTAGAAATATTGGAATAATTTTATTTACAAAAACCATATACTTAAACCTAAAACTATAAAACATTACTATACTAAATAAACGAGTATAACTATTTACAAACAAGAGTGAGAGGTCTAGCGTTAGAGCGAGACGGAGCGTAGGTGGCGTGATGCGCGAACGACCTGCGCAGAAACCGGTTTTCGATTCGCCGCGCGCCTATAAATATGGCGCGCGCTCGAAATTCTTCCTTTCTGCTCCTGGCCGTCGCGGTGAACACACATCATAGCTCCGCTGCGCGTTCGCTCCGAAGATGTACTTGCGGATTGTGAAAATGACTGCTGACTTCGTTTATAATAAAAATGTTCTTTTCAGAACACTTTCGACGTCAATCAATCAGTCTGTTTCGTGTAGAAAACAGACGTTAATATCAATCTGCTACAGTGCTCCCCCTCAAGCGAAGCGTACCGGCAGGCGAATGGTGCGACCGCGGCGAGTTGTGTTCGCGCTTGGGTCGTTGGCCGGAGTGGTTGTGGCTTGTTGTTGCAGGTTCTTGTTTTGTTGTTGTTGCAGGTTCTTGTTATCTTGTGTTCTTGAAATCGTGGTTGTTTGATTTCTGATGTTGGTTGATTGTGTCGTTGAAACTTGACTGTTGCAGGAACTTGGTATTGTCGGAGTAGGTACTTCTTGCTCGGCGATCGTGTAGGCAGGTTTCAATCTATCAATCGAGATATTTGTTTCGCGGATCGGTAGTTGTACCGTGAAAACTTTGTCACTGCGCTTCGACACACGATAGGGTCCGTCGTAAGGGGCTTGGAGCGGCTTCCTTACGGCGTCAACTCGCACGAACACTTTTTCACAAGTTTGCAAGTCGCGATGTATGAATATCGGTTTCGTGTTGCTATGCGATTGGTTCGGCATTGGTTTCAAGCTTCGTATTGTGTCTCTCAGCTGATCGACATAGGCGGAGTCATACGTGATGTCATCGCGCGGTGTTAGCGATAAAAAGTCACCAGGTAGTCTCACGTTGCAACCGTAAGTGAGTTGGGCTGCACTCACGCCGTTGTCGCTTCTCATCGCGGCGCGAACCCCGAGTAGGACAGTAGGTAGCTCGTCGATCCAGCTGGTTGCAGTTTGAAGTCTTGTTTTCAGTGCAGTCTTGAGAGTTCGATGCCAGCGCTCCACGATACCGTTGGATTGAGGGTGGTACGGCGTTGTTCGGGTGCGTTCGATACCGAGTAAGCGTGAGAGAGACGCAAACATTCGGCTCTCGAACTGCCGACCTTGGTCTGTGGTTATTGTTGCAGGGCAGCCGAAACGGGAAATCCAACCTTCGTAGACTGTCTTGCCGACAGCTTCAGCTGTAATTTCGCAGAGTGGATGTGCTTCGGGCCATCTTGTCGCTCGGTCGATAATCGTGACAAGGTATCGATGACCGCTGGCCGCAGTAGGTAGCGGGCCAACGATATCGATGTGAATGTGTTCGAATCGGTCGGTGGGCGCAAATTTTAGCGTTTGTGCCGATGTGTGTCGCTGGATCTTCGCTCGTTGACATTGTATGCAAGCTTTAGCCCACGATCCGATGTCCGAGTTCATAGAGGGCCAAAAGTATCGTTGCGTTATCAATTTACGCGTTGTCTTGATACCGGGGTGGCTGATGTTATGAACTGTCTTGAAGGCGGTGTTGCGATATTCCTCAGGTAGGTACGGACGTAGGTATGGAGTTGTAGTTTCGCAGTAGAGCTTTATATTTGATCCGGGCAAAGTAACTTGTTTGAGGGATAAGTTACTTTGTTGTGCGAGCGTCTTGATAGTGTTGCTATCTCGTTCTTGGGCTTCCGCTAACTTTTCATAGTCGATCGGGTTCGGACAGCTGATAGCGTCGACGCGAGAAAGTGCGTCCGCAACAGCGTTTTGAGTCCCACTGACGTGTCGTATATCTGTGGTGAACTCACTGATATACAGTAGCTGGCGGGTGCGACGTGGTGATTCGCTATCAGTCGTCGTCTTCGTAAATGCGTAGATTAGCGGCTTGTGATCAGTGAATATTATTATTTCTCGTCCCTCGAACATTTTTCGGAAGTGTTTCGTTGCCATGAATATTGCAAGTAGTTCCCGGTCGTAGGTACTGTAGCGTGTTTGTGCGTCGGTGAATTTCTTGGAAAAGTAGCCAAGTGGTTGCCACGAATTGTTGACGAATTGATTGAGGGCTGCACCCGCTGATTTGTCGCTTGCGTCGGTAAAAATAGCGAGTGTTGCTTTGTGTGACGGGTGAGCGAGTAGAGCGGCGTTTTGAATGCTCACTTTACATGCGTCAAATGCTTGTGATGCTTCGGTGGTCCAATCAATTTTCGTCTTGTCTCGTTTTTTCGTGTTGTGAAGATAGGTATTTAAAGGTGCATGAATGGTGGCGGCGTCCTTTATGTTTTCTCGGTAAAAGTTAAGCATGCCGAGAAAACGTCGTAGCTCTTCTACCGTTTGTGGCTTTGGAAAATCGACGATGGCTTGGATTTTTTCCTGTGGTGGCTGTATTCCGTCCTTCGAAACTTGGTATCCGAGGAACTTGACCGTTGACTGACCAAAGACACACTTTGATGGGTTTATCGTGATGCCGTATTCTTCGAGTCTTTGTAGCACGGTGCGTAAGTGGTTTCGGTGTTCTTCCTCGTTACTGGATGCGATAAGCAAATCGTCGACGAACGGAAATACATAGTCTAGTCCGCGAAGTACTTCGTGTATGAAACGTTGGAATGTCTGGCCGGCGTTTTTAAGACCAGGACACATGCGCGGGAATTCGAAGAGGCCAAATGGGGTAATGATGGCTGTTTTCTCCACATCTTGATCGTTGACAGGTAGTTGTTGGTAGGCGCGGTTAAGGTCGAGAGTGGAGAATACTTCTTTTCCGGCGAGTTGATACGTGAAATCTCGTATTCGCGGGATTGGGTAGCGGTCTGGTTTAGTGACGGCGTTGAGTCTTCGGTAGTCACCGCATACACGTAAATCTCCGTTTTTCTTCGGTACCACGTGAAGAGGCGATGACCATGGACTCTTGCTTGGGCGGCATAGTCCTTGTTCCATCATCTTTTGAAATTCTTGTTTGACGGCTTCATATCGATGCGGTGCGATAGGACGAGCACGACAATGGATAGGCTGGCCGGTGGTTTCGATGAGATGTTCCACGGAGTGCTTCGGACTTAGCTTCATGGAGGTAAGTCTTGTTGTGCCCGGGAAATCAGCCAAAATGTCATGGTACGACTGTTGCAAGTCTATGCTACGAACTGTAGGTATGTTCGCAACACAAACCTGCGCATTGGTCGTAAGGAGGGTTTTGCCGTCGACTAGTCGTCGATTCTTGACATCAACGATGAGGTGATGAAAATTCAGGAAATCTGCTCCTAATATGGGCTTTGACACAGCTGCGATAATGAATTTCCACTTGAAAGGTCGTCTGAGGTTGAAATCGAGTTCTAGAGTCTTCTCGCCGTAAGTAGGTATTACGGTGTTATTTGCGGCGTAGAGTTGAAATGACAGCGGTTGTTCTCGGGAGCCTTTCTTTCTAGGTAGCACGGAGATGTTGGCTCCGGTGTCGACCAGGAAAGATAATTTAGTACTCTTGTCAGTAACAAAAAGGCGGTGCGAAGTTTCGGTAACGCTGGTATCCGCCGCGGCCAGCGTTACTTTTAGTTTTCCGCTGGGTTAATCGGCTTGAAACTGCATGGCGGCGAGCATTTCTTCGCGTCCATGCCGAAACGGTGGTGGTAGTAGCAGTACGGCATGGGCGAATTCTTGCGGCTGCGGCTCTGCGATGCATTTCGGGAACGCGGTTGGAAACGGCGGCGTGGGCGACTGTTGTGCTGCGTTTCGTGCGGCCTTGAACGCAACTCGGCGACTTCTAACGACAGTTTCCTTATTTCGTTAATAAGGTATTGTGTGTCGACGGCTGGCTGAGGTTGGAAAATCTGTTGCGTCGGCGTATGTGGTGGTGGTGGAAGGGTAGGTGCGCATGGTGTTGAAATGGCGGCAATTTGCGATGTCGGCGAAACTTCCATCATTTTGTCTGCGAGGAGAGCTAAGTCATCGAGCGTGGTTTTGATTTGGAAAGCTTCACTGACGGCGAGTACAGATCTGATGTGGGGTGGTAGGTGATCGAGCCACATCATCTGGATGGTACTCTCTGGAAACTTGTCGCGGTTGAGATTCAGCATTTTTCTCAGTAGTTGGCTGGCTTTCTGGTCTCCCAATTCTACTTGCGAAAGTAGCTTCTTGACCTGCGCACTGTCAGACTCTTCGTACATCGCGATCAGTCGCGATTTAATTGCAGCGTAGTAATTTGATTCCGGCGGAGAGTAGATGAGATCGGAGATTTGTTGGATGTCTTGTTTGTCCAGCTGCGCGATGACTAGTTGCGCGAGCTGGGCTTGGCTCTTCTTGAGATCGGCGGTGGCTGCTTCAAAACTGCAGAACCAGAGACGCGGCTGGTCGCGCCAAAACGGTGGAACTCGGAGTGAGAGTGAGATGCCGTTGACTTCTGGGTTTGCGGGTTTTGATGCTGCGGCTTCGCTGGGTTTTTCGACGCCGGTCGGGAGCTCTTCTTGGTTTGGCATTGTGCTGGGCTTGTTCAGTCGATGGGTCACCACTTTAGCTTTTGAGGGTAGCTATTATTGAGGAAAACTCCGATCGTAGAAATATTGGAATAATTTTATTTACAAAAACCATATACTTAAACCTAAAACTATAAAACATTACTATACTAAATAAACGAGTATAACTATTTACAAACAAGAGTGAGAGGTCTAGCGTTAGAGCGAGACGGAGCGTAGGTGGCGTGATGCGCGAACGACCTGCGCAGAAACCGGTTTTCGATTCGCCGCGCGCCTATAAATATGGCGCGCGCTCGAAATTCTTCCTTTCTGCTCCTGGCCGTCGCGGTGAACACACATCATAGCTCCGCTGCGCGTTCGCTCCGAAGATGTACTTGCGGATTGTGAAAATGACTGCTGACTTCGTTTATAATAAAAATGTTCTTTTCAGAACACTTTCGACGTCAATCAATCAGTCTGTTTCGTGTAGAAAACAGACGTTAATATCAATCTGCTACAACACCATGATTCTTGCCACCATATCCCATCATCAGATTCTGATTTCGTGACAATGGAACCACCTCGGAAGTATACCCTTTCAAACAAAAATAGAATCATCGAAATCAGTTGGCGTGATATTGAGTTATTCGTCTATTTGTCGCGCACATACTTAATGCAAATTTAAGACTTATATGGTTTTCTCATGGATGCCACTGTTAGAACTAGACCAAATTGAAATGGGACCACACGGGAAGCACCAGCTTTCAAATAAAAAAAGAATCATCAAAATCGGTTCACCCAGTCGAAAGTTCTGAGGTAACAAACATAAAAAAAAAGTCTAATTGAGAACCTCCTTTTTTGAAGTCGGTTAAAAAGGAGGAGGTTCTATGTTCGACTGTGTGTATGTTTTTTTTTATTAGTTAGTTATGTTATGTTATAACATTAGTTACTGGATTTTAGCCGAGGCCTTTGACAATTGCAACTGACAGCAGAAAACGTCATAAGAACAGGACAGGCTAAATCGCTGTTTCAGTCAAGGTGCGGCCGATTCCCTCATCAAATGACGAACTGGCGGTAAACAGTTAAGGAGAGGGATCCTTCCCAGAGCTGATTTTCATTTCAATCTAAAGACACATGTTACTTAGATTATTTTAGATAATTCCCAAAATCTTACCTTAAATTTGTCAGTGTCTACCGACTCAATTTCCGGCAGAAGTTTGACTATTTCGCTCAATATCTCCTTTTCATCAGAGGTGGTAAGCTCCTTAACAGTTTTCCGATACTTGAACACTACCGTGGAGTAGTCGTCATTCGTGAGGTGATCCCTTATGTTATCGTCTTCTATTATAGCTACCGTGACTAACCCATTCTGTGAATAACAAGATATTATGATTTGCTAGCTTAAGCTTAGTTGATAAAGTTGATAAGCGTGCAATCAATATTGTAATATAGGCACTTAATGTCAGACCTGATTAATATTGCATTTTCCAGAAATCAATAATTTTCGCTTTATCACTCCAGCAATAAAGCCTTTGTAACGCCCCACTTTGTAAAGCCTCAAAAGAGTTTTTAATTTAGGACTTGAACATGCATGATACTCAAACCGCAAATATTAACTTACCAAATGATATGCTATTCTCGTCAGCACATTCCGATCTATCCGGTGGCTTCCTAGTACATAAGCCATAGGTTTATCAACGCCTCGTAAATAAGTCAGTGTTGGCACGTATGCCTTGCTTTCAACGTACGATACGACGAAGTCTTCAAGCGCCTTCAATGTGTGAGCGCCGCGGTAGTAAACAAAGTTACCGTTTTTACCCTGAAATTTCATGCTCCAAAGTTTTAGTCGAAATATAATCTTCACAGCATTTTTAATTTATGTTTGACTAGCTTTCCGCCCCACAGTGTTCCAGGAACCCTTGGGACCGGTCATTTTTGGGTGACTCTGCAGATCGATGTAGTTCAATATTCTAATTAAAAGTCCAGAAGTGACCCCCTATCAATTCTTTATAGATTTACAGAAAAAAAAAATTCAAGTTGGCCATTTCCGGTAGGCATTGAAACGGAAAAATTCCTTATTTTCTTTTATTGTGGATTTATTAATTGGCATTTAGTTATCATGTGATAATGCATATAATTGTGCGTTTTTTGAGCAAGTAAACGAGCGTCAATAGTTGATAGAGTCGAAGAAATTTACAAAAAACCGTTTTTACGTTTTTATTTTTTTTATTTTTAGTCTTAACGGTTTTGCACTTAATTTTTGTTGCGAATGATTGCTAGTGTTTATTTCTATCGCCATAAATAATATCAGTTGCAAATAAACAGCACTTACAATTAAGTTATAGTTATATAACTTAATTATAAGTGCTGTTTTTTTGGAAAACGTCCATATTTTGCTAGCTGTTTTGTTTTGTTAACTGTCAGATTTTGTTCAAGGTAAATTACCATAATCAGCTAGGAATGTTGATTAAGTAGAGAATTGTTTACACTTAGCTCATAAATTCAATAAAATTCTATATGTAGTTCTTTACGATTAAATTCTTAAAACAGTGTTCTTGAACACATGAAATAATTCATACTTACATTGGGATAGAATAAAAGAGATGGATAGCTGCTAATTCTCATGGAATTGTAACAGAAAGAATTGTGGTATTTGCAGTTCACTGCAGCAACTTTAACCTGAAAAAAAAAAAACGCCAATTAAAAGCGGCGTGGTGGACAGACCCGTCTAGATGCCACGTTTAGGGAAAACTCCAAAATTAATACATACATACACTGTTAAACACAATGCTCCCTTTTTCTCTTTTGGGTTTGCGCAGTCGGATAAAAAACAGCAAAAACTTTATTTATTATAGTGTTATCAATCCACGAAGATGCGCCCCTTTACGTACATTGACGCTACGGCGCAACTTCAATTTGAGCGGCGGGCCATGCCATGCATTACCGTGACACACGATTATCGATCGTTATCTTAATTAATAGGTGAAGTGTTGTCTTCTAATATATACATAGGTAGTTAGTTATTCATGAGTTTCAAGTCATGACACTGCATACTTTTTATATTATTAGCTATTAGTAGCAGCATCTATTAAAACTGCATGCCTTGCTCGATATTACGATAATACACTCATAATACCAGGAAAACGATGAGAGGAAACCGCAAATCGGCAAAATGTAGGACGCCCTGCGACAACGTGAAGCGACCATATAAGCAGGGTTATAGCAGCAACCTGAAGAAACCACCAAACTTCAGTAGAGACCATGGTAGAGACCCATGTACAGCAGTTGGTCTAGGAACTCCAGTAAGATCCAAAGTTGCTATTTTCTGCAAGTAGGTTTTTGCTGGCACAAGCTCGGGGCCCCGTATCTTTAATACGGCCGCAGCTGCGCCCCTGTTAGGTAGGTAGGAGATAGAGAGAGAGAAACATTTATTCGGCTATAAACACACACAATTATAATAAATCAAATAACTTCTAAAATTAACTGAAACTATGGACTAAACAACTAAAAACATACAAAAAAACAATAAGAAAAGGCTGACCAGCTCAGCTTGTTACTGAGCAGAGCTTCAGTGCTGGTTTTCAGCTAGAGATTTTGCTACAAAAATCAAATTTTTTAATAAATTTGGGGCTTATTGGCTGCCTTTGACCTTGATGCCTTAAGACTTTGACCCCCATTAAAAACGTAAAGTAAAATAATCAAGAATTTAATATGTCCAATGTAAAACCATGTAACTACACTAACTAATAAAAGTCATTATTCCAATTTAAGACCTTTTGTAAATGATAAGGTAACTCCTATCAAAACAACTTATTTTAGGTACTTACTGGTTTTACATGGATTAGTTTACAAACTTACAATGCCCTTGTATATTTCAGCAAGTTTCTTCCAGTGATCAGCAAGGCTCTGGCATGGAGGACAGAATGGAGAATAGAAGTTTATAAAATGAAAACCCTCTCCTAAATAACTCTCTGAAAATAAATCATGGCATTTTATACTTATCAAGACAAGAACCATACAATGACTAAACTGTGTATAATATATTAAACTTTGGCATTGGCAAAATAGTCCACATGGACAGACTTCATTAATAAAAAAAAAATTAACTGACATTTTATACACCTGCATAAAAATATTACGAGTACATCATAATCATCTTTAATAAAGATTTTTTGTGAAAAGAGAACTTACGAAACATCTTTCCTGATATTGTATCAACAAACGGATCTTCGTGGTAAAGGCCATTGTAAAACATATTGTTGTATTCCTTCTGTGAGTGATAGTCATACTGTCTTGTGTATGTCTGGTGAATTCCATATGTATCATACTTGCGCCTTTTTTCAGGATCTTTTAATGTTTCATATGCTTCAGTTATTTTAAGGAACTTGTCTCTGTCTGATTCATCCTGAAAGATAAAGAATAATAAAAAAGGTGTTAAGTTTATGAAATATATTTTAAAGAGGTAGGTATACTAATTTAATTATTGTAAATAATATAAAACTGAAAAAGTTAAGGACAGTAAGGGCTATTAAAGGACGGTTGGACTAAAGCAAAGGGGTCCTGTAACAGGTTAGGTTAGGTTAGATTGTTGTATGGGGACCCCCCTTTGCTTTAGACAGACCATTTTAAATTGTATGACACAAATGTCCATACAATTAATTAAATTGATCATATTATGTTCACCAACTGTTGATAAGCTTTTAAATACAAAATATACATATATGTTTAATACATTTTTGGCTTATGTTAAAAAAAGTGTACATAGTTAAGGACTGTTAAGTTAAGAAACAGTAACTTTTTCAGTTTCATAGTGAAAATGAATGATACAAATGATACGAATATCCACTTTAGGTACACATCCTAAAGTAGATATTCCAATTTCATACATTTTCATATACGAGGTTGAGTCAGAGACCTGTCGAAATGTATGTCTAATTTTTGTTATGAAACTGAAAAAGTTTATTCACGTCAGTCCTGCTATGTATGTTAACATATTAAGCTTGTCAGTATGTTAATAGTTATTAAATGATTAAATTAATTAAATGACTAATATAAAGATCAGAATATTTAAAATAAGTCATAATTTATAGGACAACTCACTTGGTTTTTATCGGGGTGTAATTTGATTGCCAATTTCTTGTAAGCCTGTCTTATTTCAAGACTAGAAGACTCCTTTGAAACGCCGAGTATCTCGTAAAAGCTCACATCACTTAGGTTAACCGTTCCCAGCAGCAATACAGAACCGACAATCAATTCTTTGAACCTGTAATGTAATAGTAAGTAATTGGTTAGTTATGACATTAACCACTTCTTTCATAATTAATTAAAAAAATAGGAAACAATTAAAAGCTTACATGATATCAACTAGCCGGTAAGCGATGTATAGGTAACAAATATTTAATCGCTCGCTGGATTCATAAATTCGTTACTTTCTCGTATCTGATTCCCCTGTCTGTCTTAATTCACTCAGTTAAATAAAGAAGGAAAAGGACTAGTAAAGATAGATAATTTCATGACACCGATTTTAAGATAAACCATCTGTTTACTTTTTATGTAGGCGTTGTGATGTGTGTGTGCGTGGTGTGCGCCAAAGAGTACATTATATATATAGGAGGATAGAGATATCACTCTATTCAACGGCACAACGCCATCTAACGCAAATTCCCGTAACTACTATTAGGACCATCTATTACCATACCTATAATATCAAGGACCAATAACCACACGTACCAATACCAGCCCTGCTGTGCCACTGCCCATGGGCCACTCACTGCCAAAGCTTTTTTGAAACTAGAATTTAAAGTTGTTTTCATCTATTATAGCCTTTCTAAATATCGCCATCTAGTGCAAATTGACGGAACTAAAAATACCATACAAAACGGATTGTTGGAAGTGAAAGCACCATGGAGTAAAGTATAATAGCTATCTGTGCGCAAGTTGAACATGAAAGCGCACAGGTGTAGACTATATATATATATGCGCACCGATTATAAGGGTACCTATGTGTTTTTTTTTGTTGGTGCTTCTGACGGCTTTGACGGGTACGTTCCACTAAACGCCCACAACGATCGTAACACCCTCTGTATCGTTTCACCTAAGGCCCGTGGCGTCCCGTGGTCGTCGCGAGCGATCGCACAACGTCATAGATGACGTCACAGTTCGCGATCACATCGCGCCCACTTCGCCCACAAAATATTGAAGGGTTAGAGTGGGCTTTCACTGAAACGTGTGGCGGTAATTTTAAATGTGGTGGCTTTCCGAGTCATTATCTTTCATTCGTTTTGTCAAAAACGCAACAATAAATTCACGGGAATCCATGTTGAATTAAATTCTACTCCAATCCATGCGAAATATTTACTCACAACCTCCACAGCTGCACGTTTTCACCATGCCGCCATATTGCGAGCACACAGCGCTCAACATGTGCGCTCTACCTATAACATTCGCCTACAACGCCCGCGGCGTTATTACGTTAGTGGAACGGCAATTTCAGCGGTCGTGGTCGACGGCGTTGCGGGCGTTTAGTGGAACGTACCCTACTTCACAAAATTCAAAAAACTTCAGCGCATAAATTAGGTTTTCAATGGTTTTCACTAGCATATCTATGGGCGCTCCTATACACCCTTATAATCTGTGGCGCCTATTGACCCGACCTCGGACTTAGGGCCCCTACTCACTTAGCGTCTTTCGAGCGTCGGCGTCCCCGCGACGCCTGCGGTGGCGGGTAGTGGGACACCCATAGATATGCAGGGTTCGCGGGGACGCCGACGCTCGAAAGACGCTAAGTGGGAAGGGGCCCTTAGGACGCTAGGGGGGAATTAAAAAAAAGAATCGATTTTATGCACGGTTTTACATACGCCGTTAGCGTCGTTGCGATCGAGGGATACCCGGTGCAACAAAGATGACTATAGTTGCGCATGCGTGAAACACGCGCATTGAACCCTAAAGCTTTCAGTACACCAAACGCGTGTCAGGCACGACGCGCTTCGAACGCGGACCCACACGTGTTATAATACAACAAAGCAAATTCAACCCGGCACACAAAAAGTATCGCGATTAATGGCATTCATAACGAGTTAGAAAGAAGAGTCCTCATAGGTTTTATTTCGTTATCCTTTATGTTGTCATAAGGTTATAAGATGTCAAATGGCCCGCGATAAGTTAATGTCAATTGTCAGTTAAGGTATCCCCACACGTCACACGAACCTCCAGTACTACAAAATCAAAGTCACCCTGACATAAAATCTATTATTCGTAATACCTACCAACTTTTTGATTTTGATACATCTCTTTCTAACTCGTTATGAATGCCATAAGTAGAAAAAGGTCAAACATACGTCTTTTGCTGTTTCTTGTAGTCTGGTTTCTATGCAAGTTCTTATTCTGTACAGAAGATAGAACAAATCCTTCTCCATTTTGAAAGCAGTGCTGCCACAATGCCAAATATATTCACAGACTAACTGACAACGGATACATGACGTGGCGCGTTATACAAACACGGCAGATGACGGAAAATATTTTGTTCTAGTATTAGCACTGGGTCTTGACCCCAAATCGCTATTTTAAAACTGGGGCTTTCACTGCAAAGTAATTTTGTTCTAATATTAGTACTTTGAACCTCAGGAGGTTAACTTATCTTACGGTAAACCTTGCCGTTTACCTCCGACGTTTTTTTAAGCGACAAGGTTCTAAAGTGTATCTCTGCATTGTCGTCTAGGATTAGGATTTACCTTTAGACATACCCTTATAATCTGTAGAATTTACCCTCACTCAACTCACAGTGACAGCATTCATGGTCACTTTTGTACTAGTAAGCCGAGCTTATTGGTAACAATTTTAGTTACAAGTTTTTATGCCAAGATAACTAAAAATAGTTGTGTTGGCTTGATGGTGCTTTATTTCGTTCCATGTATAATTTCACGTGCACCGTCGTTCGCCTAAAAGCAAGCTCGGTTGGTAACGCAGGCGCGGGCTAACGACATCTACTGGCGAGAGACAGCACTATTTAAGTGTGATCATTAACCGTTTGACATTAGCACATACGTATTACCAGTTAGTGCCGCCCTTCACCGCCTGGTGTCGCAGTCTTGTGACACTGTATGCTTGAAACAATTCAATAATATGGCGCACAGACAGGGGGAACAAACCTCCTAGGCTCTACTACCCAGGAAAGCAACTCCGGGAAACACTGAACATGAAACTTCGGATACCATATCACTTTCACTCCTCAAGTCGTCCTCATTCAAAGGAGAAGAAGAAATTGAGTTAACGTCACTTTACAAAGTAATTTTTTGAAATAAGATTCCTGAGTCCCTAGGCCCACCACACCGCAAATAATATTACTCGATCGTAAGCGAGATACATGTATGTTTGTTACAATAACAAGTTTCTAGGCACTTACGTATTTAACATTGAAAAACAACAAATTGAATCACTGAAACCCATTAAGTATAAGTACTCAACATTAACACTTGTACCCACTTCAGCACCCGTTCCATATCAATAAATATAACTCGACGATAGATTAGGTACACATTATTTACACATATCGTGACAGTAATCGAACAAGCGTTAAAACATATAGGTCACTAATAATTGATTAACCATCGTTAAAAATGGAGCATAGGGCCTGTGTGTATTTAATTATTGCAAGTGTTTTTAGAAATGTGTGTGGTGCACAAAATTTATTTGATGAGGATTTATATAATCGCGTTTTGAATAATGTGACTTGTAAGACGCATTTACATAAAATGAGTTTATCACAGTGTAAGTTACCTATTTACGGTTTATATTGAATTTATTAAGATTTTTTTTTATTAATAAGATCAACTAAGATAAGATTAAGGGCCTGTTTCACAATCGAAAAGTAAATTCATCTGTCAAATAAAGATAGCCCTCTCCTAAGCTTGTATATTTTCAAGTGTAAGAAAGGGTAAGGTAAGGGCTAAATTTATTTGACAGATATGCTTTACTTGACGATTCACAGTGTTCCAGGAACCCTTGGGACCGGAAATTTTTGGCTGACTCTGCAGATCGACGTAGTTCAATATTCTAATTAAAAGTCCAGAAGTGACCCCCTGTCAATTCTTTATACATTTACAGAAAAAAAAAATTCAAGTTGGTCATTTCCGGTAGGCATTGAAGCGGAAAAATTCCTTATTTTTTTTTATTGTGGATTTATTAGTTGGCATTTAGTTATGTGATAATGCATATAATTGTGCGTTTTTTGAGCAATTAAACGAGCGTCTTTCGCCTGAAATGATGATGATGATGATACAATGATGATGATAAAATTCAATATCTATCTAGATATTGAGTATCTACTCCATGAGATTTGCAACTGATATTATTTATGGCGATAGAAATAAACACTAGCAATCATTCTCAACAAAAATTAAGTGCAAAACCGTTAAGACTAAAAATAAAAAAAATAAAAACGTAAAAAGAGTTTTTTGTAAATTTTTATTACTCTATCAACTATTGACGCTCGTTTAATTGCTCAAAAAACGCACAATTATATGCATTATCACATGATAACTAAATGCCAATGAATAAATCCACAATAAAAGAAAATAAGGAATTTTTCCGTTTCAATGCCTACCGGAAATGGCCAACTTGAAAATTTTTTTTCTGTAAATCTATAAAAATTGACAGGGGGTCACTTCTAGACTTTTAATTAGAATATTGGACTACGTCGATCTGCAGAGTCAGCCAAAAATGTCCGGTCCTAAGGGTTCCTGGAACACTCTGCGATTGTGAAACAGGCGGTTAATGAAATAAACTTAATTCGTGAAGTAACTACCTACCTCTTAGCTCTCATTCTCGCGGCGGTCCACGGTTTTAAATGGATGAAAAAACGTAGTGCTTAGATAGCAATTGAAGTGTTATTTATGGGTATTTACGCAAGGTGTGGACATACGGACGGTCTCAGGGGTCCTAGGCCAACAATTGGGATTCGAAGTTATGTTGACTCATTTTCTCAATTTCACGAATGAAGAGTGGATTGGGTAGTTCGAAAGTTCTATGGAAGCAATGAATCTTCCAAATGATACATCTTTCTTTTATTATTTTTTTATGTCCTAAGGTCCTAGCTAAACTTCCATATACCAGCATTTTTTTACATGCAATTTACTTAGGGCCGGGGTTCTGCCGCGTGCGCCGGGCGACGGACGCGGGCGTGTTGCCGCAACGACATAGAAAAAGCAATTTACTACGAGTTATAACGATTAACTTTAACTTCCGTTAAAACTTCCGAAATTTAACCCTTTAACGTTTAACGAAGAAAATTTTTTTAGCAACTGATTAGCTTATTAACGAAGTTAACTGTTTGATTAACTGTGCCCAGCTATTTCACCGTGAACTAACCTTTAGTTGGGATATACCCTTATAATCTGTGCTTGGGATCCCTGTGGCCCGTATGAGGGCTCGTAATTTCATGCCTTCTACACTATCGCCGATCATGGCCGACCGAGCATGAGGGACGACGTTAATCGTTATGCTTTAGAGCGAGCAAGACCGTCTTCGTGCCTCATGCTCGGATCGGCGATTCGTGGAGAAGAGGCATCACGAAACTACAAGTTACAAATTAAAAGAGGAACTCTATTTCTAACAATAAGAGTTAAAGAGACTTCCGCTCGTAATTTTTAACTTGTACCTTCGTGAAACGGGCAACTGCACTGGCCGAGTGTTTTTTTTATTTTTAAAGCTTTGGCTTCTAGGCCATCAGCTTAAAAATAAATTACAAAGTAACACATCACATTACTTAAAATATACAATTTACCTATTTACAAAAACAAAACACAAAAAGTAATAACATGAACCTAAATAATAATATACACTCTAAACAAACAAAACAAAACCTTTTAACAAACGAAAGAAATTTACTTTTTTATAACCTGCCTACCGTACCTAAAATATAATCAAATCCCTACTAATATTATAAATCCGATAGTAACTCTGTCTGTCTATCTGTTACCTAATTTTAAGGGGAAGGACATAGGATACTTTTTATCCCGGAAATCATCCCGGGGGTGAAGAAGGGGGTGGAAGTTTGTATGAGGAATCATCATGTCTTAAGTAAGGTATATACCTACAAAATAGTATGGAGATAGTAGGTACAATACAAGTTTGGCGTATAAGGGGCGAAGAAAGTAGGTAACAAAACAAATGTTAAAGCTGATTAAAAACTTAAATTTGTACATGTTTCTATCAAATTTTTTTAGGTATCTATATAAAATTAAAAAAAAAAAGAAAACTTAACGGAATAGCCATTTTCCCCTATTTTTGAAATTTTGATCAATTTTTTAGCAAATTTTTCGCAATAGACTTCAAATTTCTACGCATTTGTGACGAAAGTCTTAGTAAGTAGGTGAGTTGAGACCACGTTGAATGAAACCAGCACAGCCCGGCCCGTGTCTGCTCATCTCGCCCATCTCGATGCAACGGTGCATGCACGTGCAGTGGGCTATCTACATCGTAATTCAACGCTATTGGATGTCCACAATGCGAGTCTGTTGATGTAACTAATTAATCTAATGACTATAATAAAAGCTTGTTTTTATTATTTTAGTTTACGATGCTAGTGGGCGGATACCCCAAAGCATCACTCTCGGCGGCCAAGGCAGCCTTGGCAACTACCACCAATGCCTCAGCATTGCGCAGCAAATTCCCAACGACACTATCAGCGGGAAATACTGCATGATCCGAGTACCATTACAGCTACCAGATTTCGGGTTAAATGGCACATGGTTTGAACTGATTAATATAACTGATCATGACTCGAGATCACTTAAAGACAGCCAGCAATTGCAATTGGCTTTGCATGGTATTTTAGGCAACATCAACATGAGGTAAGACCATTTTATCTTGTCCGTTCATAATCCAGTACCTAAAGCTGCAAATGTACAGAGGCGGTAGCGGTGTGGTGCGCGAGGCAGCACAACTGTTGTATAGCAGTAATTCTTTTTGGAGAGCGAATCCACTTAGCTTTGTACCTGACAAACAATACCCATCATCTTCATTGTTTCTCAGGTACAAAGCTAAGTGGATTCGCTCTCCAAAAAGAATGACTACTGTTATAAACGCGTGGCAGGGGGTGGTTTTAGTATTGGGCCGCGCCTCATTCATTACATTTGCAGATTATTGGTAACATCTATGAATATAAAATGACCAATGTGACCATTATCAAACATGGCATTAAGTTACAAACGAAAATCCAAATACATATTTTGTAATTGAAAGTGCTGTTTTTTAAAACTATCTACATTGGCATGTTATCATGTGGGTGCTTCTCAAAAAGATTGTATTCATATAAGGGCAGTTCCATGACATCGCTTTGCAGTTCAGTTTCCGGCGAGTGTAAGGCTGCCTTTCCATAGGAGCGGAGACTTTTGATGCTCTGCATATAATAAATAATGTACATATTATGTTTTTCTCAGAACTATACCAACCATTCCAAATGGTATGTCAGTGTATCTACCATTATGCATACCTGAGACTTGCACCACCCATGATGCAATTGGTATGTTTACGGATCTACTCCATGTCCAGTACGAAGACCAGTACTGCAGACTACCCAACGACAAGATATTCTCTGCTGCCGATTATGTTGCTGTGTGAGTTATGTCGCCTTTTTGAACAGTTTTGTCCAGTTTGTATTGATGTATGAATGATGATTATATAAATATAGAGTGTAGGTACAGTGGATAAGGATAGGCATAACATAATATTATTATTACTTTATATACTAAATCAATGGATTACCTTTTATTATTATTATCTGCTTTATGACCTATCTCTTCTGACATAACATATGTATAAGTTAAATACATTTTATTGAGCCCATTATTTGCCAAAATTATATTTTCACTATACTTATATCACAGGAGCATTATTTAATTTAAGCGTAAACAAACACACACAGAGCGTGGGCGTTTTGCTGTTTCATTGTGCGTTCTGTGAGGAGGCCAATCGGAGAATGCGCGCATTACGACCAATGTAACACCAAAACGCTCGCGCACTCTGTGTGTTTTACGCTTTTTTGTAATCCCATGTGAAAATTAACTCTCGAAAATTAAATCTCAATTCTTTATAGAAATTTCTAGAAATTTCTTAAATACTGTATAGTTGCAAATTGCAATGGATTGAATTTACAAGAGTGAATTTCACATGTTTCAAGAGTTATAGTGCCATAAAAATTATGCAAATTTGTTTTATTTGGGCTGTTTAAAAAAAAAGTGTACATCGTTAATGACAAAAATTAAGAAAATTTAACTTTTCCAGTGTGTCACGAAAATAAATCATACATTTAGTATCGTTAATTTTCGTGATGAACCGGAAAAGTTACTGTTTCTTAATTTTTGTCTTACACTATGTACACTTTTTTTTTAAAACGCCATAGATGCTGTAGATTTTAACAAACATGCTACATTTTGTTATGTAATGGGCCTAACTAATAGGTAATTGTAAGGCCGGCCTTACACAGTATGAATTTTAAGAATCTGAATTCATAATCTGAATCCAGAGTATGTGTGCTCGTCCATAGATAATGTATGGAAAGAGGTGCGTTCTGTCAGATCATGAATTCAGATTATGAATTCAGATTCTTAAAATTCATACTGTGTAAGGCCGGCCTAAGGCCGGCTTAATCCTTGGATTATTGCCTATTATATTAAGATTTGATTAGTATGAACTACTAACTTCATAAGACTTTTTGTGTGCAATTTGTGTGTAATTTATAAAACAAGACTAGTTTTTTTTCTTTTTCAACAGACTTCAAAAAATATATCGAAGTCGGTGACAAGAATCGTTTCATTGTTTACTTGACACTGGCTTAGATATATTATTTCATTTAATTATTTACCCCCTTACTAATAAACGTTGAGTAACGGCTGAGTAGTTATACAATGTTTTGTCCTTATCTGTCATTGTGACATTTGAATTCGACAGATAAGGACAAAGCATTGTATAACTACTCAGCCGTTACTCAACGTTTATTAGTAAGGGGGTAAGTATATAAAATATTAAACGCAGCCAAAAAATAGGCAATTCCAAAGAGATGAGTCATTATTTCGTGCTGTTTAGTGGGTTCTTGAAGACTGTTTCAAACCCCTACTATACGGTCGGGTGGTTGGGCCAACCGAGAGGGATGCATCTATTTGTAGGAACGAGATGTAAATATTACTATCTCATTCTGACAGATAGCTGCGTCCTTCTCGGTTGGCCCAACCGCCCGACCGTATGGAAGGGGTATTATTTTTGTTAAATTATTCCATCATTGATCCGCATGACGAGATATAAGAAGCAAGGCAAGGTAGCTAAAGTGCTATCTAGCGGATGTTAGATGAACTATTTTCCTCGTAGTGCGGAATACGCCGGCAGATGTCGTTGTTACGTAGGGAAACGAGCTATCGTTTGGTCGTTTCAGAAATTACATGATCATCTAAGGACACGTTACATTACAGACAAACATACAAACTTTCTAGGGTTTTAACTAGCTTTGCCCGCGGTTTCATCCGCGATCTTTTTGGGATCCCTCACGAAAAGGGGGATTTATTTAATAATATCTAACCAAATCTAATCTAACTGCCGCGCTCAGTCAGAGTTGTCAATTAATTTTCAAGTTTCATTAAAGTTGCTGCGTCTTATTCTATTGCTATAGCAAAGAAAGTGACAGCAGCAACTTTAATGACACTTAAAATTAATTGACGTTTCTGAGTGCGGCAGTAAGTTACATTTAGAGCGTAATACTTAGCTTGCCAAGCTTCTACTAGACTCGAACGAGCCCATGTTCGCGTTGTAGTCGTCAATCGCTCGTTATTCTTTTCCTTCCTTCCTTCGGGTTCGGGCGTTGTCCAAAGTATTTAAGAGGAATGCGAAATTTTGCCGATTTCGCTTATTTTCGGGATACTAAAAAAATACTATATTTCAATAAGATCATTTAATTGCAGGTGTACATACTTTATTTAATTTCAGGACCATCCTAGTAATACTTGGGATACTAACTGCATCGAGTACTGGCTATGATTTGTACCAGGTTCACGTACTTCGGAAAGGTGTGGTTTAATAATGCTCACTTTACGCTTGTAAAATTTTATTAATTAACTTTATAATAATATCTTCTTGCTTGTGTGAGTTAAACCCCTTCTATACGGTCGGGTGGTTGGGCCAACCGAGAAGGACGCAGCTATCTGTCAGAATGAGATAGTAATATTAACATCTCGTTCCTACAAATAGCTGCATCCCTCTCGGTTGGCCCAACCACCCGACCGTATAGAAGGGGTATTAGTATGTTGGGGTCAAATCCGTGTGGAATTTTGGTATACATTTACCCCTACATTGTTGCCGAGGGTAGAAACTACGCGATTTTTGGACGAGGCGCACACATAGTGCTTTTCTCAACTACCTACTGCGAGGAAATAAATTAAAAAAGTATTCATATTCAAAAAGTAAAATAATAAATATTATATTATGAAAATGAAAATGAAATCCCCTTTTTCCTATTCCCGTATGAAACAATAAAAAGGTTTACGAGGTGTGTATGTGCATAGAGGTCTTTTATAATTGGTGATGTGATGATAGATGCTTCAGTTCACTTAAAGTGGATGTAACATGAACGTTGGTTTTTACTTGCTCAAACTACACATAAATTCTGTAGAAGCTGCCCACATCAGCAAAGTGCTCACTTGCTGCTCGATCTACACGAACACCCGCCGCCTCTTGACCTTCTCCAAGGCTCCTGGCTCCATAGACTGCCTGGACGGCGTCAGGGCTCTTTCGATCCTGTGGGTAGTCATCGGACACACCTTCTCTAATATGCTACGAAACACTGTGGTCAATATGCTAACCGTTTACGAGGTGAGAACATATAGGCTTAATGCTGAGACTATTTATACCAGGCCGGGCCTTACCCAGACTTTTCCCTCTGCCGAGGTATAAAATCAAATGATCTTGCAGGTTTATAAAACTACCCATTTAGTCGATTGTTTCGCATTATCAAAATCGTCTTCGGAGAGTAAGAAGCTCCAAGAAAATACCTTGTTGTGCTGTGTTAGCGTCATACATTTCATTACACATCATACATTTTATTATTTTTCACCATGAATTTTGATCAATTTCAAGTGTTTTTGTGTATTATTTATTGCACACCAATATACAGATTCCCTGATCGATTTACATATATAAACGGCTTGCGTAAAATCGCTCGGTAACTCGTATAATTATAATCTGCAGTGGCTGATGTCCTTCAAAAAAAGGAAAGAAAGCCTTTGTGCACATCTCTTTTTAACTCATTAAGCCATAAATAAGAAAAGGTCAAACATTATGTCTTCGGTTGCTATTTTTTGCATGTGTAATTGTAATTCGTGTAGGTACGCACGTGTTGATTAAATATTTTGTTTGTTTGCGTGCGTGATTTCAAGTTAGTGTTTATGTT
Organism: Tortrix viridana; assembly: GCA_963241965.1. Classification (NCBI taxonomy): domain Eukaryota; kingdom Metazoa; phylum Arthropoda; class Insecta; order Lepidoptera; family Tortricidae; genus Tortrix; species Tortrix viridana. Next base: position 8,563,185 of record OY725179.1, on the reverse strand, counting down.
TTTTAGTGGTGTAAGTGCGTAGGAATAAGAACTATTTTTGCATTTGTGTGTTAGCGGTTTATATGTGTATTACTACTTCGCCTCCCCCAAAAAACGACAGACTAGTGGTTAGGAAATTGCACGTAAGCGTACTTAAGGCATCTCCCGGTGTATATACTTAATGGCTTAATTTTATGATTGTGTAAATAAAGGTTCAAAATCGTTTGTGTGGGGCGATCCTTGGTGACGACAGTTGATGTTGAAATTTCAAAAAGAGCCATCAATAATCTACTTAATATTTAGCGTACATACCTATGTAGTTTTTCCACAACTGGTCATAAGTGTTGGAGAACCTTCTGGGGACTTACCCACAGTCGAGGACAGCAAGATCACCTTGTTTCATTGTAATAATGTCCAAAAGTGTATACCTACATCTGTCCTCGACTATACCTACACTACACCCCTTTCTCCGGTTTCCTGTATTTGCTGTGACTAATAGGAGCTTTTGGTTAATAAAACCTTATTTTGAGGTTTGTTATCGAGACTGCAAATAAATATGTGCTATAGTGAATTTAGGTAGCCAATTTTTAATTTAGTGTTATTATTTCAACAGACGGCGATACTGATAGCTAGCGTTGCCTCCTATTACCGGATTTAAATAGTAATAACATCTTATTTTACATTAATATAGGATTATGTTAGGCATACATGTGCAACTAACTTATTAAATATATATTCTTATTTATGTTTCACAGTGAATGGTCGTCTCACTAATTTTTCAGGGTTGAATTTAGTGGCTTATTATTTCAATAGATGGCGTTACTGACAGACAATTTTGTGACCGTTGTGAGCATTTACCGACTTCGATAGTAATCCATAATAATTTGTTACAGCTTTATTTTTATATTAAAGAAGGGGTGGGGAAACACCTTTTTATACCAATCTTGTACAAATCTACCTTTGTTTGTTGTATTTATTTCCAAATTGAAACTATTGACTTGTAAATAAAAACAATTAGGTACGTTAACAACTTAAGTTGACGACTTTTAAAAAAAGTAACGAAATGAAAAAGATAAATCTTACCAAAAGTACCACTGCAAAAAACCCGCTCATTAGGTACCTAAGTATGGAGTAGACCACCACGTCACTTTAATGAAGGGTAGCCCTTTCGCTTGGCATGTACAACTTATTGAGAAAATAAAAAAGAACATCTAATGTTTCAGTGGGTCATGAGTGCGGACTCCATTTGGATTCTGTCAGCTGTGCTGTCCGTGGACACTTTCTTCATGATGAGCGGTCTCTTGGCAGTCTACACAATCGCCGGCAAACTATCACCAAGTAGGTTTTTACGCTTATCTGAATAAGCCTTATTCCCAGAAAAATTAGCAAAAGAAACTGTAATATTTTTTTTCGGGTAGTTTTGCTCGTGCCGATATTGATTTGATAAGGGTCTTTGCGCACTAGACGGCAGCGAGTACCTACGACCAGTGACTGCAGCGACCAGGTTAATAGGATAGGTAAGGCAAGTGCGCGACGTCCATATGGTTTCTTTAGTTAACCAGGTCGCTGCTGCCACTGTTCGTAGTCGTGGCCATGTCAAAGTTACTGACGTAGTAGCTCAGCGAGTTGTAAACCTCAAGTGGCAGTGGGCGTTGCACGTTGTTTGTAGAAGTGATGTCCATTGAAGCGGAAAGGTTTTTGAGTAGCTACCGCGTACCGGCAAGTAAAGGGTTGGTTGGCCTTCCACAAGGTGAACCGACGATCTGGTGAGGATCTCCAGGAAGCCGTTGGATGCGAGTAGCACAAAGCCGACTGTCGTGGGGCCCCTTGGGGAAGGCCTCTGTTCAGCAGTGGACGTCTTTCGGCTGATATGATGAATGGGAATTGTTTTTTTTAGTGTCAATGCTAAAGAGCCTTCACCTGTTGTACTTGCAACGCTTCCTACGCATGTTCCCTCTGCTGGCCGCGGTAGTGTTGTTCCAGGCGTCGCTCGCGCACCACAGCGGCGACGGGCCCTCGTGGCCGGCGCTCGCGCCCGCCGTGCGCCAGTGCCGCGAGTGGTGGTGGGCGGCGCTGCTGCACGTCCAGAACTACGTCAATCCTTATGAGATGGTGAGCACACCTTCGCAATTTTACCGGTTTATTATGTGGAATTCGGGCAAACGGCTTACATGCAATCGAAACAAAATTATTGCTTTGATTGATTGTAATTGCTATGTCCGCGGTTTTAATACTGGGAACGGACGTAAGATTTTTATTCTGATTGCAGTGCCTGGCGCACTCGTGGTACTTGTCAGTAGACGCTCAGTTGCACGTGTTAGCGCCCTTGGTGGTGTTCTTTGTGCTTCGTGGACGCCGCTGGGCCTGGCCCGCGCTCGCCGCGGCCCTACTGGCGTCCCTCGCCGCCGCCACGGCTTACTGCTACGTCAAAAACTTCGGCTTTATTGTACAGTGAGTATGCAACTAATACCACCCTACCTCATCATCATAACTTAAGTACTCAACCAGCATACCAGCCTGGCTCTTGTCCGTGGAGCACACTCAACTATGACGTCACGCCTTAGTAAATATCTATACCTCTCCTTTACACATACATATGTATTTAATTAGTGTTGTGCGCTTGACATACTATGTAATGCAATTACTTGAATAAATAAGTAACTAAATAAATAAATATCATATTAAATATTTGGTCAAAACCTGTAATTTGTAATTTTGATCGTGAGAAACTGGGTTTTAGTACCTACATTTTATTTTTAGTTTAAAAATAAGGGTCCTGATACTCGTAGTACCTTTAAATTCATAATTGGATGAAAAAAAATATGACGATTCTTCGAAACTCTCAGGTCTCGTATCTTTAAATAACATTGTTTTTTTTTTACTTTGTTATGATAATTTGCAGCTTTTCAATTGAAATAACTATACATAGTAAAATTCATCATCCCTAATTTCTTAAGATTAAGCTAACATTTCATTCATAATATCCGTCCATACATCCATCCACCCTTCCACCAGTCCTTTCACCCCTGCAGCTATCTGATTATCTTCCTCGCACACTCACTCATTCGTTAAAGTCGCGCACTCGCGGTATCTAGCTCTCGTAATGAAGAGCGAAAGGTCCATAGCTATAATATAAAAAACCATGTGGCTCATTTCACTGCACGGCATAACGGAGTTTTAAAGCAAGAGTGATAGAGCTAACTATAATAATTGTGTTTCAGCACGGGGTCTGACGTGTCTGCCATTATGGAATACTTCAGACTCTACTACGTGAACACGTTAACGCGAGCCCCCGCCTTTGTCGTGGGAATGCTCGTCGGTTACGTGCTGTACGATTGGAAAGAGCGCCCAAGAACTATAAATAAGGTAAAATTTACGAAATATTAAGCACAACTCTCACGAACAAGTTAAGAATCACCCCAAACAAACGATGTTACGTTTTATTTTTGAACCCCCGACATAATGCGACCGTTAATTTCAGAGCTGGTAACTTTTAAATGCCTAACCGATTTTTATCAAACCTAGATGAACCATTCCAGTTTAACTTGTTTTCCATTTATTTTCTATTAAAAAAACCGCGTTGGAATCGGTCCATTTGGAAACAACGATGCCACAGCCAGCACACGTAGGCGTCAAACTTACAAACGCCCTTCTTTTCGTCTTCCCGCGAGAGTCAGCTTTTATCAACTGTAATTGTTTGAGATTTTTCGCACCCCCTTTTTGGTCCCTTTTAATATAATAAATAATAATAATAATCCAGCCTATATACGTCCCACTGCTGGGCACAGGCCTCCACTCACAATTAGAGGGTTTTTAATAACATACAATTATTTTTGCAATAAAGTTGATTAAGCAGTATTTAAAAATCTGATGTACAAGATTATTACCGCCGACCCGAGCACAACGACGTTTCGCTCTTATTGCGTTTAAGTTTTTTCTGACTGGCTTATGCCATTCCGCATCGATAGATAGACCCTCATCACTCATCAGGGTTTACAACGCATTTACAGTCCTGAGATTGCAAAAACGTCTATAGGCGTTAGCACCTAGGTACATACAGTATAACATCAGATGGCCAGTGTGCTCATTTGCCGTCATGGTGCCATATACTGAAAAGTATTATTTATGATTGTCCAGTGGATAGTTGCCGCTGGCTGGGTCGCGGCGCTGGCGCTCTTGTGCGGCATGGTGTACTGCCTGTACCCCGGCGCGGCGCTGTCGGCGTCCGCGCAGAACTTCCTCGACGGCTTCATGCGGCCGCTGTGGGCGCTCGCCGTGGGCTGGCTGGTGTTCGCCTGCGCCATAGGATACGGAGGTAACTATTGAACAACTCGCTTCACAACTTCACTTGGATACCATACAATCTAAAAAGCTGATGTTGGTGTAAATAACAACTGTTTTATACAAAGTATTCATAAATAAGATTCAAAGTTAAGACTGCACCGAGCATGTTATTTTTTTCAAATCAAATAGCTATGGTTTGTTTTACAAATAAATACACAATATATGACATATACAGAAGAAAGCATAACTGAATCTTTTATCTTTTTATATCTTTTATCTTAATAACACCTTCCAGTGATCAACTTAACGGAAAAAAGTGGCCCTCTATTACTATTTATTACTACTAATTTATTAATGTCTATGAATTGACTAAAGCGAAAACTAGGTTATGAACGAATGATGAATGAATGAATTATATTTATTTCTTAAAGTAAATTTACATATACATTGCATGTCATGTCAAGGTACAGTAAGATACATTAAGATCGTCAAATATGCAAACAAATACCTAATAACATTATCAATAATAATAAAATAGGTCAATATATAAGATTTAAATATTTTCACCATTTAAGCTCTTCATAACAAACATGGATACAAATAAGTTAAAATAAGTAATACCTAAGTCAAAAGTTAAAGAATAAAACACCAATATACCTACAACACAATTACAAACAACAGTTACAACTTAGAACAGTAGGACTTCTCTTTTTCCACTGTTTCGGGCCGATGAGGGCACATTTCTGAGTATGCCAGCTACGAATAATTAGTCTTCTATTAATTACCAGGACAACTTTTTTCTACTTTCCCTCCTATAAAAATATAATACTACAGGCCCAATCAACTGGTTCCTGTCCCTGACGGTGTGGAAGTTCGTGGCGCGCGTGTCGTACGCGCTGTATTTGATCCACTTCCCGCTGCAGGCGGTCGTGCGGGCGCAGGGCGAGGTGCCCGTTATATTTGGCGTCACCTCAACGGTAAGGACTGACACCAGACAGCCTGGGACCGGGAGTGACCCGGTATTAAATGTAAATCAATAGAAATGGCTAAATAGAAGATTCAGATAATTAGATCCCATCATAAGAAATGTTGTTTATAGTAGTGAGAGTAGACTAATATTCTAATACCGAAACTTTGTAAGTATTGTCAGGTGTACCCTTGTTTTGCAGACACTCATTTCATCGAATGTGTCATTGCATCGAATTATTACGTAGGTTGCGTTAGGTAAAACCTGTGACCACCGAAAAAGTATAACTCCTGCACTCTCACTTACACATTCACACTAAGTTTAGTATTAGCACAATGTGGTGTAAAAGACAAGACTGTTTTAAAACCACGTTTCACTTGTAGTCCCTCCAAGGTCTAAGTAACTTATGATATAATATGGGACATCTTTACTGAAAATTGCACATTACGAGGTAAGTAAGCGGACTAGGTAGTATGATGAATGTGATGATATTAAAAAAGTTTCACAACAAACAATATATTTGAATAGGTAGATTCGTAGTACTTACCTTTATTTTCACAATCCTAAGGTACCTATAAGTTATAATTGTTATAATTTCAGGTCTATGTGTTCTACACGGATATGTCGCTGTCTTTGATGATCGCAACATTGCTTTGCGTTGTAGTAGATGCTCCGTTCTCAACGCTACAGAAGATTCTGATTGGAGGTACCTATCACAACCTTATTGTAGCTTAGTCTCTTCGAATCACTACGAGATGTCGCTACCGGTCCTAAACATAATACAAACCGCGCTTGTTCAATTGTTTGTTTAATATTAATATGCATAGATAGCATGCTTCTATATTAATATACCTACTCATAATAATGATGAAGTTTTGAAGCAGTAACCTCTATTATGTTTTGATGTAGGTTTAGTTTACCGAAACCTTTTATAAAGAGTTGTTTTCTATAATGTTTCATATAAAAAAACTTCCGTAGTCATTCTAGAAGGTATCGTAGTGTTCGTATGAATTGTTGCTATTTTAATTTAACTTTTTTAATGCAGGAAAAGCAAACTTATCTGCGCCGCCTCCCCAACCAAGTGGATTACAATTGTCAGAAAGTGTAGATGAAATCGCTGAATGAAGTAGCTGAAGATGTAAACGAATTTAGACGATTTCATTTTGAATGGAAATCTGCGAGTCTGGCTCTTAAAGTTTAAAAATACTAGTACTGGTGATCTCAGAGTGCAATTACTTAGGCGAAATTGTAATACTTAAAAAATACATATTATTATATTATAATGCAACGTCAATATTTGTGATATAAATTAATTTTGAGAACATAATAATTTTTAGTAGGGTTTGGTGAGGTCTTACATACGTACAAACCCTCCTTATATTATTATATGTACAAAGAGACACTTGAGAAGGATTTGCATTTACAATTATTTAAATTTACCTACCTAAAAATGATATGTTTTATACATAAGATCTACTAAATCTACTTGCTGATATAATTATGTTATATTTAATATAATATTCTGAATTTAATAATGATAGTTTTATTGGTTGCTAATTTTGCAATGAAATTTTTAGCTTCCCGTCTGCGACTCTGTCTGCATGGGCTTCGAAAAAGAAAAAACTGACATTCTCAGTTTCAATAGGTATTAAAATACGCGGTTTGTTGATTTTGTGCGATAAAAATTAAAACTAAATCCCTTTACGCATGCGCGCAAGCGTATGCATTACTTTTTGGATGTGTTTGCCACTATTCTCAGACACAATTCGGCCAGATTTAAGGGATAATTTAAATAGTCTTGATTCTTTTCTATGTACAGACCCAGCGGTGGACTAGCGCTCGACTGTTTCTAGCGCTCGACTGTTTCTAGCACTCGACTGTTTCTCTGTCTATAAATGTTTTAGGTGACATTGCCTTTTTTCTAGTCTACTTTTTTTAATTTAAACATAATTGTATTAAACAATGTCGCACAAACGGCGGGCTTAATGCCTGATGGCATTGTTTACCAGTCATCTAGTAGGCCAAACAGAAAATATCAAAGGTCAGCGCATGGGAAATAAATGAGTACCTAATAATTATTATAATTTCGAGTAATATTATAGTTTAATATGTGTATATTTGTAACTTTACACAGCAGACAGACTGTATGGTAAATTGTAACATTTTACAATGATTTCAGTCATAATAAAGTTTTATCAGTTTGACGAAAACTGCACGGCCTCTCCTTCAATCTGCGTCACGCGAGATCAAGCCCCTTGGCATTTATTATCTTGAGTCTGTGGAATGACAGCCAGTACGAAACTTAAATATTCGTAGTTGGCCCTCATACATAACATCCTGATGTTAGAATGTCCATTAAAATATATTTAAAGGAGACAGTACCATTTTTTAAAATACGTACTCTGCGAAATCCAAAGCTACGTATCTTTTAGACATTAAATGGATATCATATTTCACATTAACACCTCTAATACCTTTAAAATCCAACATTACATGCTACTTTAATCACGTTTATAGGAAAACCAATTTAAAAATGCTTGTTACTAACGCCATCTGTTGAGTGGTTTACACAAGGGGGATCCACAAGTCACAAAAAACAGTCGAAGAATATAAACCCTCAAATTGACGTGCCAATAATAATGTTTGGGTTCCGTACTCAAAAGCCTCCGCTGTCCGTGCGTCAGTCCGTCTGTTTGTCAGCGGGCTGTATCTCATGAACCGTAAATACGTTGAAATTTTCAGAGTGAGTATTTCTGTTGCCGATGTAACAATAAATAATAAAAGTAAAATACAATTAATAATAAAAAATAGTACAAGAAACGTGTTTTTTCGACGTTCTTTTCTTTTACGAAAGTATTTCAAAAGTACATAGTGTTAAATCTTGTACGATGGTACCCTTCGTATGCGAGTCCAACTCGCACTTGCCCGGTTTTTTTGGTTTGTTACGTGAGTTGCAACGGAAAATATAGTTCAAACTTTACCGAAATAAAGCGAGAAAACTTATTGATATTGACTAGGCGGTAAAGTAACGCCATCTATTAATATTGTGGGGAAGTTTAATCCCCTTATTTCGTATTTGTTCATTAATTGAATAATGGGCAAATACATATTATGTAAAGAGACGCTGTTACTAGACTGTGACAGTGAGATATAATTAACGTAATATATATTTTTCTCGTAATAATACTGACATATGTTTTTCTGCAGAACTACGCAGATATTTTATATTATTTTTACAGTTTTATATAATAAGTAGTATCATTGTCGTAAGTTTTATAAAAAAAATAACTAGGTAACTGTTGAGTTTATTGCGGCGCTTCTTCTCAGCAGTGGTCTCCTCTTGGGAAACGCTGGTATAGATTTTGACGTGTAAAAGTGCCCGTGCGGCCTACTTACTGAATAAATATCCTTATCTTTTATCTACATTTAGGCACTAACTTGTGCCCGGGACTCCGTCTGTAAGTAGATTTTCTCTATTTCCTCTGAAACTGATACATTTTCCTGTATAAAAAGTACTGTCTTCGGGCTTTAAAATTTTCAACGCCATGTCAAATAAAAACTAGAGCTAATGTCAACCTTAATTCATACATATATACCTACTCAGGTTTATTTTGCGTTGTCAACCATGACGGAGTTGAAAAGGTTAAACTATCTCAGTTCCAAATTTCATGTTAATCGGTTGAGTTGAGACGTTGAACCGTTAAGACGGAATAAACAAACAAACACATAAGATTTACTTTCTGCAATAACGGTCTGCAGTAAGGGTCTAGACAAGGATTTAAATTAATTAGGCTTTAGCCTAGCATCGTACCTAATTAAACTATCACCTCAAATCGAAATCAAAAATTAATCTCCGTTAAGTTAATTTTAGTACTAGTTACCTAAACATATACCTATATAACGCAAAAAAAACAGTGGCTATTCACATTCTCGGTACATTTGTGGTGAGAGCCAATTAGTGCGTTTAATGATTTCTAGTTAAAATTGCGTAACATTGGGGACGTTGATTATTAAAACTTGAGTGTTTATCAGAAACGTATCATGCAGCAAGTGATATTTGTGCTCGTGATAGCGTACGTCAATCAATAACCTTTCCGCTTAGAGAATCAGCTGCAAATAAATATTAATGAATGTTTATAACTTAAGGCGAGGCAGCTTAGGGTCTCCACTTCTTTTTTCTTTTTCATATTCATATTCATTTATTGCATCCCACTTTGTCTTAAACCATATTGAATTAGTATTCATATTGTATAAAAGTATGGAACCCTCGGTGCGCTTTAACATTAAGTAATATTTACTTGTTGACGTGCGCGCGGTGGTTAAATATTTTGAGCATCTTTTAAAGGGTTGTACCTACCGCTTAAAAACAATTATAATAAATTAAAAAAAAAAAAACAGCGACATAAAGTTTATTTTCTACACGATAGCGTGCTATGCCTATTTGGTTGTCTATGTATTTAAGTATTTATTTATGTGTATATAATAAGTATGTTTATTTATTTAATCTTTATTGCACAAAATAATACCTTTGTACCGTCGTCAACTTTACTGTGGCAACTTTGCCTAACCGGTGGTAATTCCCCCGTCGTCGGAAAAACTTGCACATGCATCGCAATAATCAACTGATTCTTGTTGGATCATCGATTTAATTTTAAATCGATGGATACTTTAAATAACACCCGTGCAAATTGTTTGGGTGGGTCTACGCTAAACGAGCCGAGCACGAGCGGAGCCGCTCTGCGCATGTTCGAGGCTCGTTCGGTTCACACTACACGAATTTTTGCTCCGCATGTGCTCGGCTCGTCTAGCGTAGACGCACCCTTTCTGTTCCCAATAAGTAATATCATTAGTTGGTAGTTGCGAATTATTGCGACGGGGGAATGACCACGGTTATGCCACAGTTGACGGTATACAAAAGGAGAACTTAATGCCTAATGTTTATCGTTGTCTAGTGCCCACTGCCCATAGTATAACTTAGACATTTTAATTTTCAAAGTTTTGTCTTTAGGAATTTCGTCGTTAGGAACTTTGATTTTAGAAATATTGCTACGGACCCTTATGAAAAACTAGGTTCCCGTTTCTTTTTTTTTTTATTGTTCCTTTCCAAGAAATATTTTCGTACCTACTCGCAGACATAAGTTAGAGAGATGGACGCTCAGAGTTGCCACATCCATAAGTCAGTCGAAAATGGTGATCCTGTTAAAGTATGGAAGTTTCTTAAGTCGATAGGAGTTGGAAAATCACAGCAAATTCTAATACCGTTGATTTAGATCTGGATCTGGTTTTGTTAAGCAGATCTAGATCTAGAACTTCTCATCGTCTGCCTTATTCAGTTGCCTTGCAAAGGAAGAAACTCTTAACTATCTTTCTACACTTCCAACTCCTGACCGCTCTCTTTAAAATCTCAGACGACATTCGTATGGGATTTGACTCTAAAAACTGACGTTGCTGATGTTGCTAGACTTTAGCAATGCATTTAATACTGTAGTCTTTTACGTCATGCTTGGAACTTTGCGCTCTCTTACCATACCTCTTGCGGTAATTATTTTTTTCACAGTTTTTCCCGATCTTCGTGGTGCAGTACGTTAGCCGGCGTTCCGCAGGGCGGTGTGCTGGGTCCGCTACTTTTTTCTATCTTTATTAACTCTATTACAAATTGTTTTCTATCTTCATATCACCTTTATGCCGACGATCTACAGATTTATTCACAAGGCGCTCTTGGTGAACTCGGTACTGTCTGATGACTTGGCTCGCATACTAAAATGGAGTAACAGTTACGGCTTAAAAGTTAACCCAGCGAAAATCCAAGGAATAATATACTCATTGGCAGTCCAAAGTTTACTTCTAGAATTGATGTCGATAACATTCCACCGGTGCATTTTGATAGCGTTCGTATACCTTTTTCGCACCAGGTAAAAAATTTGGGTGTCATTATAGATCGTACCTTTACGTGTGGATACCTCAAGTGAATGAGGTCAGCAGGAAGATGTTTGCGGCAGTGTGGTCTCTTAGGCGCCTTCGCAACTTTCTTGCTCTCGCGACTAATAGGATTGCGCTCGATCAAATTGCTTCCTTTCCTCCTATTTTGGACTATGCGGATGTGTGTTATCTTGATCTTTCTGAGGAGCAACTTAACAAGTTTAACCGTATTCAAAATGTATGAATTCAGTTCATATTTGGGCTACGCAAGTACGAGTATGACCATGTCTCTTTTCGTTTACAGCTCAAGTGGCTCCCAATTCGTCTTCGTCGGTTCTTTCACCTTCTAAATCGTTTTCATCAGCATCCTTTTCGTCCCGGCAACTCTAAGATATATCAAGGAGCGTTTTAGTTATTCTAATTCTGTCCGTTGTTCAAAAAAAAAAATTTAACCATCCACTCATCTTCTTCAAAATTTTACAATAACTCATTTACTTTTTAGGCTGTTAGGTTGTGGAATTCTCTGCCCTTGAAATTAAGACAAGTTTTCTATTTTTATAATCCGTCTTAAAGAACACCTTTTATCACTTCTTTAATTGTCTTCCTTCCCTTTTTATTTTTGTTTCTCCTATTTCTGTTTCCATTTATTGTTGTGACTGACATTGTTATAATTTTGCCAGTGTATTACTCTTTATACATTAGTACTTTTGTATTTATTTATGTATATATTTATTGTTTTAGTTTATTTATGTTTATATCTATTTGTTGGTGTATATTTTGTTATTGACTTCATTTATTAATACTTTTAGTTTGCACCGCCTGCCATTTTTTGATGTTTATTTTTAGTCTTCTCTTTTTTGTAAGGTTGTCTGGAAGAGATCGCTATTTAACGATAAGACCGCTTGTTGACTCACTATGTAACACTTCTATTTCTTGTTGTATTTCCTGTCCTTGCTGTGTGTGGTGTTCAATAAAGAGTTATTGTTTGTACCTATATTGTAGAGTAATGGTTAAATTACAGTAGGTAATCCAGTCGTCGTACGCGATTGGGTGATCGAACAGTAACAGTCATTTTTAGGGTTCCGTACCGCAAAAGGAAAAAAGGAACCCTTATATGGTATCAAGTTGAAAATTATACTAAATACTCAGGTCTGCAATCCCTTGGAGCTGTGAAAAAAGCAAACTTCCAAGTCAACGCAATCAAAATATCGTATCTTATGTTGGACTTATGTTTGATTTTTTCACAGCTCCAAGGGAAAACTCGGCAAAAGAGGGAAAAATCTTGTAAACAATTCCCGTGATTTACGAACTATTTACATAGGTACCTACAAGTTTGTGCGGAACCCTCAGTGCGCAAGTCCGACTCGCACTCGACCGGCTTCTTTATTTAACGTTGATGTTGCATTGGTATTCTTCACTCAAGGAGTGTCACAGGCAATATTAGAACCTCCTAGACCTGGTGCCGCAGGGGTAGTAGTCCTTTTTGTTAGACTTGTTTTCATGTAAGTAGGTAGGTACAGGACAGTGACCAGTGACAAGTAAAATACGAAGTACACTGATATCAACAGACCTATGACGGAGTTAACTCTGTGTGCCCGATTGTTCATAAAATAAATACGTTTTTGCCGATAACAACGCGTCAGGGCGCCATTCTAAATCAATTTCAACAGACCTTATTGTCTAATTATTACTGCAAGTACCACGCAAATGATAAATATTGAAGTTTCTGGCAAAAGCAAATCCTTAAATGACGTGCAATTTGTCTTTGATCGGCTCGGAGCGGAAATCCTTGGTCAGGAAATGAGAGGTGTTTGTTTGGTGAAGATAGGGAGCTAATTGTTCCGTGGTCTATACAATATTTACGTTTGTTAGTAAGCAGTTATGCCGGCGCTACACATAGACAAATATTTGAACAAAGACTTTGAAAGACTTTGCACACACATTTGAAAAAATGTTTAAGTACCTGCCACACTTGCTTCAAATGCATGTTCAGTCTACATTGCAGTGTTCGCAAAGTCAACAAACAAGATGGACAACGGGTTTGTTGACGCGGTCTTCCTATATTATTTAGCCGCTTGTAATTATTACTTACTCAATGCGCAACAAAAACTAAAATGGCCTAGGAGAAGGCGCGAGTGGATGTGTGAAATGTATCGTAACAGAACAAGGTGGAATATTTCATGAGTTACAATATGCCTGTTAAAACATAAGACATTTTATTTAAAATTGCATTGTTATTTTAAGTGTGTAATAAAATTATTTGCGAGCAACTAAACTTTGTGCAAGTGTGGCAGCCCACCCAACATTTGACCTTTGAACGCTTTGATGTGCGCTCGAAAAACCGACAACGCATGGAAAAGTGCAAATGTGTGATCAAATATTGAACAAATAAGCAAACACCGGTGCTTCACATGTGATCCAATATGTGTTCAAATATGTGTTCAAACATTTGTGCTATGTGTGGCGCCGGCATTAGTAAACACCCTGTTTACTAACTGCTTACCTACTACCTTCCTACAGACAGTTGTTGATAACAATCACAAATTAGAAAAAAAAAACATTCAGAATATCAATTCTACATTAATATTATAAAGAGGAAAGTTTTGTATTTCTTCGATTTTGTATTGCTTCGCTTTCGTAAAATAAGTTAAAATATAGCTTTTGACTTCGACTCCGTCCGCGTAGAAGTCGTTTATCGCTGCTCCCTCGGAAACTCCAATTTTCCGGAATAAAAAGTATCCTATGTCCTTCTCCGGGACTCAAAATATCTCCATACTAAATTGTATATACCTTACTTAAGAAAGGATTGATTCCCCATAAAAACTTCCACCCCCTTTTCACCCCCTTGAGGGATGATTTCCGGGATAAAAAGTATCCTTCTCCCGGTATTTCACCATTAGTTGTACTTCACCACATGCATTATAATATAATGAGTATAAAAGTAGCTTCATATTCTTAATAAAGAAATCTCATTGCTGGCGTTAATCACTTACGACTAAGGAGTTCCAGTGGTCATCTCTGGTCTTCATCATCAGTTCCTCTTCACTAAGAGGTGCCTTTAGAATGCAAATTCTTAAGGTTTTACAGGAAATACCAAAATCGCTGTATGTGTGCCTATAACTTTTGAGGAGTTCCCTCGATTCCTCATGGATGATGAATGATGATGATTCTGACTTGATGACCTCGGGAGTGTACCCTTTCAAAGAAAAAAAGAATTTTCGAAATCGGTCCACAATATTACTGACGGAATAATCGGTGAACTTTATATAAAAAAAACATACAGCCGAACATAGAACCTCCTCCTGTTTTAAAGTCCGTTAAAAATAAATATCATTCTGCACAAACATTTTATTTTCGTTTTGTTACGTAACTGCAACATTTCTTTTAAAAGGAAAGATCGCTTTTGGCCTTGTCGTTTATAACTTGCATTTGAACTAAATAAAAATAAAATCATTATACGAACGACAGACTGAGTACGAAAGTTGAATTGAAGTAGGTATGACGTAGGGTACGAGTATTATAAAATGAAACTGCATTTCGTGGCCACTCAAGCCCTTGACAGGGCAGGGTTTTTAAACTTATCTTGTTCTTGTTAATGTAACGGCATTCTTTGAATTCGTAAACAGACCTATAAATTAGGTAGGTACCTAAGTAGCGCACATATCTAGCAATACCTACAAACATTGTCATGGCCGCAAGAGATATCTACCGATGCCGGGGTCACACAGATGACGAGCTCAGAGCGAAATTTAATTCATGAGCGTAAACAACTAGAGCGTCATCTTGTCTGTGTTTGAAAGATCTTCTGAATTCTACGTTGTAACATCACGTGATCTTAAGTTACCTAATAATGAAATTTCGCCCCTCTTTGTCCGTATATCACTGGCCAATACCCTAATGGGTGGACCGATCTCAATGCGGTTATTTTTATATGAAAGCTTGCAGGCGCGGGCACTGGGACGAAAATCGGCTCCCCATATACAGGAATCGAAGTTCGTAGTACCTACCTACCCCAAAAAAAATCAAGAATAATTAATACTATAACCATCAACGATGATATAAACAGTTATCCTTGCGGTTACTGAGACATTCCGATTATTCATTCCAGCTCCAACATTTCTTTCGAAAAAAAAAGCATCATCATTTTCCGTACCAAATGATCTCAGAATAATATGTTATCAATGGCAAGTAAAAGTCATTTCAAGTAAAAAACCTAAATATTAAAACTTCGATTCCTATATATGTCTATGGGAGCCGAATAATGAATTCGTCCCACAGTGGGGCGGGGCGGGAGATTTTGGCTAAGTTTCATGCAAATCAGTACGTATAAATAATCGTGATTTATCATCTCTGAATCGATTATGTCCTTTAGCCGCATGTCGTCCCGTTCGCAATTTGTCCCGTTCGCAATTCGTCCCGTTTGCTATTCGTCCCATTCGCAATTCATCCCGTTTGCATATCGTCCCGTAAACGCACCTCGTCCCGTTCGCACTTCGTCCCGTTCGCAATTCGTCCCGTTTGCAAATCGTCCCGTAAACGCACCTCGTCCCGTTCGCAATTCGTCCCGTTAGCAAATCGTCCCACAATTAATATTATTATTAATATTATTATTTTGCCGAAGTGTTCCTATTTTAATTTAGTGAAATAAATTTGAATTGTAAGTTTTCTGTGTATACATATATAAAATTACATAAAGAGAGAAGAACTGGATTGACTGACTGAATGACTGCAACTGACAAATTGCAATAGGGGTAAATTGCGGGATGGGGCGAGGTGCATTTGCGGGACGATTTGCTAAAGGGACGAATTGCGAACGGGACGAGGTGCGTTTACGGGACGATTTGCTAACGGGACGAATTGCGAACGGGACGAAGTGCGAATGGGACGAGGTGCGTTTACGGGACGATTTGCTAAAGGGACGAATTGCAAACGGGACAAATTGCGAACGGGACGAACTGCGAACGGGACAAATTGCAAACGGGACGACATGCGACTAAAGGGATTATGTGTTCGTGTTGGGCACTGTTCGGTCTAAACAATGGTCTGTATGTCTTGTCCGCGCTGCATCCACGCTGCATCAGCGTTCGACTGGTATTCGTCTTCCGTTTTGGTCGCATCATGTTGAATTTTGAGAATGTGTCATGTTCCAAACCAAAGTCAGCCAGTCACACTTAGTCAGTCTGTCAGCAAGGAGGTTGGACGCCCCAACAGGCACTTATTTAAAAAATATATAGTTACAAATACTGATATAAGTCCAAAGATACAGCAGGCTCAGCCTAGTTTGGGATCCGCCGGAAACTGATGTTTTGTGTATTTTGAGATTTTATATAATACCACATACCATGCTCACCCGTCGTGAGCGCACGTTCATGCGGGTAGGCAATTAAGGAAATAGGATCGGCATTACGCGTTTTCACTGATCTTTATGAGGCCTGTAAATTGAATCCCGCCCGCTCTTATATCCAATATCGATTCGTAACATAAATTTATTACATTGTCGGAACAACAATAAGTAAAGCGGAATATCAGCAGAGATTAGCAGCGATAAGCGATAAGCATATTGTTTCCTTTGAGTTAATTAACAGTGAGACGCGGGAAAATTCTCGACTCGGGTATACCACTATTGTAATGGTTGAGATTAAACCACCTGTCAATAAGCAGTGTAGTGATTCATTTGTTTCATATCACGTGGGGTGATTTATACCCGTTACAGACGATAGGATTTGGTCCGGGCCGGACAACGGATTTGGTTCGCTCCGAACCAGGTCTGGCCGTCTGTAGAGTAGGTACCTACTTATGAAAAGTTAAAGAAACAAGTTTAATATGTGTTTATATGAGCTGACACAGGGATTATCATAAATACACCCGTAGGACTTCGCCAGGGTGAGATCTGTGCACTGTACCTAGCTACCCATCATAAGTCCCTCCGGTGAAGTAGTCAAAGCCGTCAGAGGCTAACTACGTAGGTCCCATCAAAAAAAAAAAAACCCATCATAAGTAAACCTTCCGGAAGTAATAATTTCTAAACAACGGTAAAACTGATGCGTGTGCTACATAGTTTTAAACCACTGTTTAAAACAGGCGGTTAAACCCAATTTCGTATGACCTTTAAACGCCCTTGGCAGACAGGCGTGCGCTTCAAACAAACGGGTTTGTTTAAACAAACCGTTTTAAAACCGTGTAGCAGCTCGCTTCTACCAAGGTCACCTTGGTTTAAAACCGTGTAGCACACGCAAGAATCAAAATCTTTTGAGTAGTTTAAAAGAATGATGCGCACAAACATATAGACACAAATAGCTACTAGGTACTAATTTGAGAGGAGATGCAGCACAGGCCAAGGCCTATAGATGAGAGGTCTGAGCGGATTAGGGAAATTTATCAGTTAAGCAATTGGGTTCCGTCCGTAGCGTCATAACCCCGACCAAAAGTTGATCCATCAGGCTAATTAAGTAAACGGGTAATCGCTAAAAATAGGCGTCTTGCGAGTAATTGACTACCGACGACTCACGAACTAGGTCTTCTCTATAAGAATACAGTTTGCTAATTTACCTGTCATAATATCGGAATAGTTATTCCCACTTGTAGTTAGGTCAGGGGTCGGCAAACTTTTTAGACAAAGAGTCAGATGCCGGGAAAATATAGATTTTTCGGAAGTTCAAAGAGCCGCAGTTTTCTGTTTCAGGTGTTTCACTGTATAAAATTATTTGTTGAGGGGAACTTGAAGAGCCGCAACTGACCCCTCAAAGAGCCGCATGTGGCTCGCGAGCCGCGGTTTGCCGACCCCTGGGTTAGGTACATGCTATGATAAGGCTCGTATATTTGGGATTTTAACTGAGGGGTCCAATAACCCTCCCAAATATATAGAGGTGGTAAGCTACATATAGTTTAGTTATAGTTTTCTGTGAGAGATTTTTGTAGGTACCCAGGACAAAATTCTGTTCAATACTTATAGGATTCTTCCCGTTGACCTAGAATCACGAAATTTGGCAAGAAGCAATGTCTTATACCTAAGTAAATCGAAAATCGTAAATTTGCAGTTAAATCACAAATAAATATTGAAGGGACAAACTAAACTTTGCCGTTGGTAAACTTATGTCGAGTATGGGGATAACGTTTTCCAACGGCAAAGTTAAGTTTGTCCCTCAATGCAAATCCAGTTTATCTTTTCGTTAATGATCGTTGCTTTCATATCGTAGTTTATTGTAATTACTAGCTGTCCGCCCGCGGCTTCGTCTGCGGAGAGTCAGTAATTTCGTTAAAAAGTAGGTAGGTACAAATAACATTTTCATTAAGTACGTATCATAAAGGGACAGACTGTCCAAAAAAATAGTAATGTTTCCTAACATTTGTTCGCTTTTTAGTGTTTGTTTAATTATTATGTGATTATGTATTACATGCAGCAGATATACACTACATTCATGCCATTAATGCTTATTGCCAATTCTTCATCATTCTTGACAAAATGGGGCTATCCAATATAATATGCAGGGACATTAATCGTTGAAGAACTCTCCTGGTACTTGGCGAAACTTCCATTTCACCACATTCATTAGGGGCTGTTCATTTGTTACGTAAGACAATTTAACCAATTTCTGACCCCCCCTCCCCCTACGTAACAAAAAATAAGACTTGGATGAACCCCCTCCCTCCTTTTTAATCTTACGTAAGATCAGTATGTACCAAAATTGCAAAGAAAAAGTAGCAATAATATATAAACGCTTTAATTTTTGCTTGCTTTTGTGATCTTACGTAAAAACATCCTACCCCCATGTAAGAAAAAATAAGACTTGTTCAGACCCCCTCCCCCCAAATCATCTTACGTAGTAATAAATAAACAGCCCCTTACAAATGATGGGCAAAAGAAGCGTGTTGTGTGAAATATTTACTTTTATATTTTATAATTAGTAGTCTAGAAACCAATTTTCATATATCTAACTTAAAAAATAACAAAACTTTCTTACAAATTGCCACCCCCATTATCACCCCCTTAGGGGTAGTGTTTCCAAAATCACTCTTGTTTTGTAAAGTACTCTTGGTTTGTAAGCAGTAGCTTTAACACTAACTTCATTAACTTGAAAAATGTCTTCATTCCCATTAGAACTTTCACCTCCCATTTCACCCACTTAGGGATAGTTTTTCGGAAATCACCAAACGTTTTATTTTTTATTTGTTAACAGTGCCTTTTATAGCATTTTCCACGTTTCTAACTTCAAGAATGACCAAACCCCCATACAAATTTTAATCCCCCATTTCAGCCCCTTAGGGGAAGTTAATCCAAAATAACTGAAAGAGTTTTTTTATTATTTCTTAATAGTAGCGAATATACCAATTTCCACGTTTCTAACTTCAAAATTTACCGAACTCCTATACAAATTTCTACCCCCCATTTCACCTTTTTAGGGGTAGATGTTTCCAAACACGCCAAAAGTAATATTTTTTATTTGTTGACAGTAACCTTTATACCAATTTCCACGTTTCTCACTTCAAAATTGACAAAACTCTCATACAAATTACCACCTCCCATTTCATCCCTTTAGGGGTAGTTAATCCAAAATAGTTGAAAGTGGTATTTTTTATTTGTATACAGTAGCCTAAATACCAATTTTCACGTTTCTAACTTTAATAACAAACAAACTCCATTATAAACTTTAACCCCCCCATTTCATCCTCTTAGGTGTAGTTTATCCAAAATCACTGAAAGTTATTTGTTAACAGGAGCCTTTATACCGATTTCCACGTTTCTTACTTTAAAATTGACTTAACTCCCATACAAATTTTCACCCCCCATTTCACCCACTTAGGGGTAGTTTTTCCAAAATCGCCAGATGTTTTATTGTTTTGTTATTTAACAGTAGCCTATATACTAAACTCCACGTTTCTAACTTCAAAATTGACCACATTCCTATTCAAACTACCACCCCCCATTTCATCCCCTCAGGGGTAGTTTATCCAAAATCGCCGAACGTTATTTTTTTAATTTGCTAACACTTAACAGTAGCCTATAAGTATACCAATTTCCGCGTTTCAAACTTGAAAAACGACCAAACTCCTATACAAACTTGAACCCCCCATTTCATCCTCTTAGGGGTAGTTTATCTAAAATCACCAAAAATAGTGTTTTTTATTTGATAACAGTATTCCTATAGCAATTTCCACGTTTCTAACTTGAAAAACGACCAAACTCCTATACAAACTTTAACCCCCCATTTTCTTTCCTTAGGGGTAGTGTATCCAAAATCAGCGTAAGTAGTGTTTTTTATTTGATATCAGTATTCCTATAGCAATTTCCACGTTTCTAACTTGAAAATGACCAAACTCCCATACAAACTTTAACCCCCCATTTCATCCTCTTAGGGGTAGTTTATCTAAAATCACCAAAAATAGTGTTTTTTATTTGATAACAGTATTCCTATTGCAATTTCCACGTTTCTAACTTGAAAAACGACCAAACTCCCATACAAACTTTAACCCCCCCTTTCCACCCCTTAGGGGTAGTTTATCCAAAATCGCCGAAAGTAGTTTTTTTAATTTGTGATTTTAAGTATATGTAGCAAGTTTCAAAGGTCAAACTTCATTGGTTTTTATTTTATAGTAGTATGAATTCCAGTAATTTTAAACATAAAACCCTCTTTTTTGCGTTTTTGGATGAGATTAAAAAAAAACAATGAAACAGGTGTTTCTTTATTTTTATTAATAAGTATTTATTCTGAGTTTCATGATCCTAGAACAATCTAAATTTGTTTTTCCATACAAACTTTACCCCCTCTTTTTACCCCCTTCTTCTAACATTTTCCAAAATTGTTATAGCCTAAATGTTATTCTAATATTACATAAATAGGTTTATGAAAATTTCATCATTATCCGTTCAGTAGTTTTTACGTGATGCTCAGTCAAACAAACAAACAAACAAAAATTTTAAAAATGGTTTTAATATGTTCAGTTACTTATTATAATCGCCCTGATCGGTTTTTTTTTTAAATCTTCAATGTACAGACTTTTTGGTCTTAACGATTTTATTATATGTATAGATACGTTTTGGGGACTGATTTTGGGGGAAAACTTAAAACATACTCTGAAAAAGCGGGAAATTCTTTGACTCGATTCCCGTGATGGACGAACTATTTACATATCTACAAGTTTGTACGGAACCCTCGGTGTGGGAGTCCGACTCGCACTTGGCCGGGTTTTTAGGGTTCCGTACCTAATAGGATGACTTTGTTCTCCGTCTGTCCGTCGGTCGGAAGACCCTTTTTCTCAGGAATGGCTGAAGCAATCTGGCTGAGTTTTAGAACAGATGTAGTGTTTAGTGGTCCGCACAAGGCCTCATTATCAGAATTTTAAAAAAAAGGTTAGTAGTCATTGGAAATAGGGTCTAAAAGGGGTTTACAAGAAGTAAAGCTATTACTCGTATAACAAATGGGCTATCCATATGAAAGGGCTTGATTTGCACATTTCAAAACTATTATGTATTTATTTTTTTAATTTAGTTCCGGATTTAAGACCAAAAATGTATAAAAAGTGACCTCCCTCTTATTTCTGAAGTTTACTGGCCGAAAAATCTGAAATACTTATTCAGGCTTATAAACGTTTATCTATATTTTATAAAATCAATAAAAAGAAGTTATGATTGTTATGAAAATCAATAATTTTGAGATATTAACAAAATTCTTTGAAAATGACTGTTCAAATGTAGGCTACCTAAAATAGACCGTAATACACAGTAATTCAAACTTATTTTTACTATTTATTTTATTAATCACCCTGACTCTGCTTTGGAATATTAATCAGTATTAGGTAGGTACTAAACATTCAAAATTGGGAAATAGTTTTGACGCGAACCATATTAAATACGTGCGCGATAATAGGTGCGCGAGTCCGACTCGCACTTGACTGGTTTTTTTAATCAAAGACGAATCAACCGACACCTCGTTCGTCGAAATAGGGATATCCGTTCAGCCCCTACCAGAAAAGGGAAAGAAGAACCAAACATAGGTACACAGGTTACAATACTTACAATAATTATAAACTTTGGACAGTCGGGTAACTAATCACAAGCGGTTATATATTAAGGTCAAACATTGATCGACTGACACATACTATTCAAAACAAAAGATATGAAGGCAATACTTGATTACAAATAAATATTATTACTGCGTGTGTCCCGAATGGAGATCGTACCCTTAGAAACCATGGCCTGTCTATGAATTACTATTATTATCTTAGATGAAAACAAAAAGAGGAAGATACGTGACCGGCGCGCGGGCTTGAGCACCTAAATATGGGCGCAGAGCGCCTATATTGAGTCAGTTGTCCGGCCGTTACCGATCTGTCAGCACGTGCGACGTCGTCATTATTATGAGACATATGGCTGTCTCACTTAAGCGGACGACGTTAGTCCATCAATTTATCTCTATTGCTCCTTAGTACATGTTTACAGCTGTGTGTGTGGAATTTGCGAATGTAGGTGTCGCAGCACGCATTATGTCAGTGTCTTGTACGGCGATAACGTGTCTTCCCCTTTTGCTTTAGTCTAAGACTCTTAAGTATATAAGTTTATTCCCTGTGGTGTTACCTATTCCCTTAGCTGCTGTTCGATTGACCTAGCTTGTGATTCGTCGTAGGTATCTGTAAATCACGGTGAAGGGCATTCATAGGAGACATGCATGCACATATATTGAAATTTTATTTCGCCAGCCAATCGTAGCTCGGCGGGGTGTTATTCTGTTAAGGGCCAAACACGGGTCATATCATCGACGAACCCACCGTCTAGCCCAACTGGAACCAAGAGTTCATAAGGGTTAGGTCGCATAAGATGTCATACGCAAAAAAACGGCCTTTCGTAAGGTCCCGTTCTCAACGTCCCTTCACAAAAGTTACGTCCCTTTCGCAGAATGTCCCTTTCGCAAGACGTCCCGCCGCGTTCACTTAATTCTTAATTTAATGAAATAAAATACAGGAATAAACTAATTCGTTAAATTTTGCAGACGGGACGTTTTGCGAATGGGGCATTTCATAGACGGGACGTTCTGCAAAAGGGACTTTTACAGAAGGGACGGGAAGCAAGCTATCGTCTTAGATACGTACCGGCGTCTAATTATTAAGGACGCACGGATGTAAGTGGCTCTTTATGGTCCGTCCCCAATATATTCTAATCGCAAATTTGAAATTTTTTTTTTCAAATTATTTATAAAAATACATGGCATATTTATGGCATATGTATATATGCCATATATATGTGGCATATCTTATCTATCCGCGGTTTGAATATTGGGAACGGGTATATTCCAATTGAGCGCCGCATGGGTTACTAAGAGAATAATATTATCAAATTAGGCCACATCGACCGAGCGAATTTCCCTTTTCTGCGTAGGAGAATAGCCGTGGAGTAGCACCAGTGACACGGCGGCGGCGCGTGCGCTGCACGCTCGCGCCATGCGGCCCGCGCCCCCGTGGAAATCCGGAAATACCCGACGAGACGATTTCCGTCACGATCACGATCGAGATGCTGCTGATCTTACTTAACGCGTATCTTTAATTGGAATGCTAAACGTAATCAAAGAGAATAATTAAACAAAGAACAATGTTTAGTTGTGACTTAATAATAGTATAGATATTTTGTTTAATTGTAGAAATACCGGTCGCGCTGGTTAATTTATGTATGTCCAGACACGATAAAACGGATTATCGCTTCAAGGTGTTTATTAATTCTTACGATCGCCTGGATTGAATCCAGGGCTTTCGCGAAAATATGGGTTACGAGAGTTGTTTGATAAGTATCCCCTGAAAAATAACCACATACCTGCCTAATATTAAAATATATAATATTTACATATTTATTTCGCTACCTAGCTATCTTTTAACTCTATACACTTACTCCATCGGTATTTTAAGTTTAATATGTCTTAAATTATCATCTCAGTCCACAGCAGTCCACTCTCAAGGCGCGCCATTAAACCCTGTCGTCTGCTTTGCGCATCCGTCGCTTATTTTGCCCTCCTAAATAGATCGTCTCGCCATCTGACCCAAGGGCGGCTTACACTACGTCAGTACCGGATCTAAGTTTAATGTAGAGGTAATGACACGACGATGGTTAATAGTTCGACTGGTGAATTTAATAATTATGGTAATTTAACTTGAAATTTATATTATAATTTATAATTTATTAAAATTTAATTTAACAATATGATCAGAGCATCCGCTGTCCAATAGGACAATGGACATGATGACAGTTAAGTAAATAAATTTGCACATCTCTTGAGTAAAGTAAGTAGTCTACCAACTGCGAAGAGTGCGGGACAGTAGAGGATGTGCAACATTTTTTTAATGGAATGTGTTAGGACTCGTGTAAAGAGGGAAAAATTGTTTGGGGACTGTGGTAATATTATTTTTTTATTTCATTAATTTTTCATTTTCATTCATGTGTTAAGTTGTACGCAGTAAGTCGATGATTACCGGTTTTTTTTAATAATATTTTAAATATAAATAAACATAGGTACTACATAATTAGAAGTTGTAATTGTGGCGAGAATATTATTTTATTTATGTTCAATTTCAGCATTTTAATAAGTACTGTTTACCAAAAACTTTTACTATTAAAACTAATAACAAACTAAAATGAAACGTTTAGATGGCTCTTTGTTTATGATATTTAAGGTTTGTTCCGTCAACTTCCGTCCAAAGAGAATTTCTAATGATAGAAATGAAAACGAATGGTGTATGTAGACCACTCGTTTTTAAATTTTCTATCGCTCATATTTCAAAAATACGGTTTCATCGTTTTTGCTCTCTTTCGAGCGCTCGAAAGTCAAAAATCGCCCCCCTGCTCTTTGTAAGAGTACCTATTATCCCCGTTGTTTGTGGCAGAGTTGCGTACTTACGTAACTTTCTGTCATGTTAAAATGACCGACTATCAGATGTAGGTATCAGAAAGTTCGAGATACCCCTATCTAAACACAGGGATGCTCTAGAGATATACCTAAGAGTTTGAGTGTGTCCATCTCGATCCATCTATGACCCAGAATGATTGATAAAGAGCGATTGTTCAAAGTGAAATCGAAATAATACCTACCTATTTGCTATAAATTCATAGGTATCTAATTTATCAATTTGCGCCAAATAAATCAATCCAATTGTATTTCGAGCCAAAACTTTAAATTTTGCCTCATCATTTTCTTCTCGTTTTTTCCCGTTTTTCCTCGCGATGTTGGCTCACCGGTTATACCTATACTAGTTACAACATTCGGTCAATACGGCATTGCACTAAGGTAACGTACCTCATTGGTAGGGTTCATATTTAACTTGAAAGTTCTTTCTTGCAACATTGTGGTTATCACATATTTTTTTTATATAATATTGAAATGTGTTTGTCTTGTTTATGGTTCGGTTTATGTTATTGTTATTATTGTGTTAGACATACCCTTATAATCTGTGGTTCGTTTGCAATCTTGTCATGATGGGTGGCCCGATTAAAAAGGCCTTTGTAGATTTCAAACCAGGATATATTCTTTGATTAAAGGTTTGATGTTTTCACAACAATGCGTCGGTATTTTTAACCCAGAAAACATCTCGCGCTATAAGTAAGTATGTAATGAACCGCCTAAAAAGTTGCCGGGCGGCGGCAGCGGGTCAAAGTAGGTACGTTGATATACTAATATTCTTATGATTATATTATATAAGTAGGTAACTGATATCAGTTGGTAACAGGTAACTGATAACCGTAGTACGGTAATTATATATAGTAATTGAGGAAGGTAATTAATAGTTTAGTGGAATATTGAACGATTTATTTATTTCGGCTGTTTCGTATTATACTCATTAGCTTTAGTTATTTAAATAAGTTAGTTTTGTATTTTAATGTCAAGAGTAGATATGTATTTTATTTAATAGCCGAATAAATGATATGATTATATTCTATTCTATCAAACGACTACTTTGACACATGACAAATGGGGTGATGTGATGACTGTTTGCAATGTTTGCGGTCAACGAATTGTTTGATGATAATTCATTTTTAA
Source organism: Tortrix viridana (assembly GCA_963241965.1). Taxonomy (NCBI): domain Eukaryota; kingdom Metazoa; phylum Arthropoda; class Insecta; order Lepidoptera; family Tortricidae; genus Tortrix; species Tortrix viridana. The sequence goes on along the minus strand of OY725179.1, from coordinate 8,537,022 downwards.
GTAGGAATTTAGTTTGTACGGTGTATTTCTTCAAGAGCCCGCTTTAAAAAGGGTGAACGTCTTTTTATATTTTCAAATTGTGAGCATATAGGATGTAAGTAGGTAAGTGCATGCCATGGGTAGTTATTCATTCTTGATTGTTCTCTACATGCGAGGGCAACAACAGACTTATTTATATATTATTGATTATCTGTGGTCAAAGAGATCATTGGCATGAAGACCATTCATAAAAATTCATGAAGACCCAAGCGTGCTTTATAGGCCTACCACACGCGCAAGCTTCACCACAGTTTTGCCTGCGTAAGCCAAAACTGAACACTTCGTGTCTATAGAGTTTTACCAACCACACGCTCCGTGTTCCGTGTACAAACCGGCCTGCGCAGGCAAAACTGTGGTGAAGCTTGCGCGTGTGGTAGGCCCATTATTAGAAACCATCATTACAACATTACAATACAACACTCGATACCTATCGTAAATTGATCATGCCAATGGATTTCTTAGTTCACTGCCAACCTAATACCCCTTCTATACGGTCGGGCGGTTGGGCCAACCGAGAAGGACGCAGTTATCTGTCAGAATGAGATAGTAATATTTACATCTCGTTCCTACAAATAGCTGCATCCCTCTCGGTTGGCCCAACCACCCGACCGTATAGAAGGGGTATAATGCAAAGGTCTGTCTTTTATAACGCAGTAAGAGCTTAAAGCAGAGTTCGCAACTTGACCAAGACAACCCTCTACAGTCTGGGGTCAAGATGATAACCCTAGTGCCGCCGGACCTCCGACGCGCGACGACGCTAGGACCAAGAACTTCGCCCTTATGCGTCTCACCATGTCTATAAAAGCCCACTGACGCACACAAAAGAAACAGTCTGCCTCCGGTCACCGTCGATGATGTTTACTTAACTCAGAAAACATTAACGCGGGACGCATCTCCTTATCATCCCAGATGCCGAACGAACAGTGAACAGTTTCCATATTTGAATATTCCCCCGTTTTGGCGGCGCACGCGTACTGCTCGCCTGTTTGTGATTGGTCGTGAAAAAGACGTCCGAAAACAATGAGTGAAAATAATAGTGCCAGTCGGTCGGCGTGCAACAGCAAGTGCAGCATGATCGTCGTGTCGAACAGATTGCCTTTTATTTTGAAGAGAAATGAGAAAACCGGTGAATTGGAAAGGAAAGCCAGGTAATTAGTTATACCTATCATCACATAAACATTCAAGTTTATCCACGACCAACAGTTCTATACAGGTGCTTTACGTACATTTGTTATTACTTACTGTAATTTTATCGCTGTCCTGCTAAAACATTTTATTTTATTTATTTACAAGAAACGAACAATAACAATGTCGTGAAATTATCTAAAAATACCTACATCGTGTCTTTATACAATGATAATCGGATCATTAGAGCTCAATTAATTAAACTCTTGGATCAGTCATACTAGGTAATAAGGCTGATTAATAAGTGTCATTAAAGTAGTAGCCTACTCAATTAATACAGAAATAAGGTCTAATGTAATTTAAGGGGTCTTAAGTGTGAGCGTGAAATCTGAAAACATCGAATTTCGAGAAGTTTCCTCGGTGCGCGATAGGTAGGTACCTACCTCTCATAGAAACATTTCTGGAATTTTCTCTAATTCTCTAATGTTTTACGTTCTGCAATCTACAGATTTACAAATTATTGAATTGCCAATCAATCTGGCTGAGACGAGACTGACGGACAAGCTACCGTATAAAGAAATGATGCTTGTGATTTTTTTTGTTTTGGTTCTATAACATACAAAGCTTGTATACTAACACAGCTGGCACGCTGTATCTCTACCTTGAGCGTCGGTAATGTGTAACCCGACATGATTCGGAAGTTAGTTTATTTCAAATAGCGTTCTAGGGAGCCGGTTGTTTCGTATTCGGTCATGCTATGTTGTCAAATGGAAATAATGGGGCAAATATGTACCTGCCTGACGTCGCGATGGCGCAAGGTCGTCGATACCAGTATTGTTGATGCTTGATAATGAGGCCATTTCGTACTATAAAATGATTTTGTTTTTCTGGGTACCGGTTTAGCAGAATTTGTGTGAAGTGATTTCGTCATAAGTAGGTAAGTACCTCCCTTTATAGGTTTTTTTTTTTAACTTGGAAAAATATAAATAAAGAGCGTTATCCTTATCTTTTAACTTGTAGTTTTTCTAAAGTTGTAGAAGTAGGAATAAAATACACTTCGGGTTTAGTAAATGTTCGTCTTCTCGCAGTTCAACGACTTTGCAACTGACTCCTAGATGGCCTTGTTCTCACATGTTGCTGTTCTTTTTCTTAATGGTCATTGACTTGCTTCTACAGTCCTCTTGTCTAAGAGAAGGATACGTTAAGTACCTACCTACCTATATCCGTATCTATTTATTATTGTTTTGAGCTATAGGTACTCTGTTCTTGTACGCTATAGTTATATTTATTTGAATAATCAAATGCAATAGTGCGAAGCGTTATCTAATCAAGTACTCATAGTCATTAGTCTCGTACCTTGACCAGACAAAATATATCATACCTATCACCCATGAATTTCTTAAAATAAGGGACCGTTTTCGTTACCGTATAAACGGTATGGTGCCGGTATTGGATATCGATACCGCTTCGTTATAAAGGTATACCGGTTGAAATATAAAGGTACACTACCTACCTGTGTACAATACCGGTATAATAATACCGGTATACACATTTAGGCATACACTCGATAACTATATAACGCTGATTGGCTGTACCTTTATGAAAACGGTTCAGGTATCGAAAAAAATAACGGTACCGTTATACCTATTCTGGTACCGAAAAATTCATTTTACGGTATCTAAATCTAACAGAAACGAGACTATGACGTCATACCGTTTTAAAACTGTAGGTAGGTATAGTCTTTATTTTTTGAACTGAGCTTATCCACTTAAAGAAGACAATACCTTTGAGTGGTTAACCGCAAATTATGATAATGAGTCTGTAGTAAAAGCAGATCATAACTACCTTGTACGATTAATAGATTATCGACTACTTCCTCGGACAGTAGATTACACAAACAAATACACTAAAAGAATAGCATTCATACCTAACTCGTTTTCCATTTCGCTACCGCCCGACTCTCAACAGGAACCCACTTCGTAGAAAAAGGACTACGGAATACTTTTTTTTCAATGGATTATTATGCTCTATGGCCTTTTCATAAGATGCCTTTGCATAAAAATGCTATAAAATAATAAAATCGCTTCACGCGTAAGTACAGTTCGCCATCAAATATATCTGTACATATCAGAGTGGTCAAAAATATCTGAACATGCACTCTAACGCCTTGACAATAGAGTCGTGTTCAGATATATGTGACCACCTTGTTTGCTGCGATATATATGATGGCGACTGTACTTGGGTTGAGGTTACCAGAACAAAGCAGATCAAGTATTGTATAGATACAATGGTTTTGTCTATTCATAAGTTCAGTTCAAAAAATAAAGACCATAGGTACCTTTATTTTCCGGTTATGCAGTCCCTGAAAATAACCCTCATTCAGTGGAAAAAGGGCCCTATGTAGGCCACGGCTTTTTAGATTTATAATTTTCCTCAAGCGATTAACTAATTAGGTACTTAATTAAGCAATTTTTACCGGTAAATGGAAACTATAATTGCATTTACATCATTGTCTATTGTTGAACGAGTTAAATAATAAACAACCTAGGTTGATGTTGATACTCAATGATATTACATATAAACAGGAAGTAGATTATCGTACTACCACGCCCGAGTTGAAGATTCATAAAGGACCCAATTAATCATTCTCGCTCTCGGTTCACGCCAAACAATGCGACGAAAGTGACGTGACAACCGTCGAGCCAAGGTAAGTAGAACTGAAATAGTATAGGTAAAATGCCGGTATTTCGGAAGCGCACAAATTAAAAAAATTCAAGTGAGTACGAGTAAGTAAAGCTCAAGGTATCTCATATCACGCGTAAGTTTACAAAATACTTGAATTTTACTACGTAGGTACGTAGTTAAGGTAATTTTCAAATATTCGTAAAGAAAGCACGTGTTCGTAAAGAATAGATAGTAGGTAATTTTTTTAAAGTATGATAAGGATGGATAATAGATTATAAGATCAGATTCAGACGCGACATCGTAGGTATCGATTTTATCCGGTCGATTTTATAGTACTAACCGCTGATAGAGGTGCTGCCGAGCCTACATTAGTGCTGGCGGCAAGCAATTTGAACACTTGCTTTAAATTTAAGAAAATGTTAGTTAATACCTTTTATCCTAGTGTCGTTGTATTTCAAATTCACGTAATTTGTCTTTTAAAATAAAAAAAACCAGTTAACTTGATTTTAATCGGAAGCAAAAGTAGTTTTTTTAATTCGATAGTTTGATAGTATTCAGTCTTTGTTGGACAAACTTAATAATAACTTCGCTGCTATAATCAATAAACTCAACTGTTATATCATTTTTGAATCTCCATTAAACAGTCAAATTTTTAAGAAAGCAGCACTACAGATTTTCATACATTTTTTTTTACACCGTGCGATGTCAAACTTGCCGGAAGAAAAACTCTGATGACTAATGTTTAAATTTGACTTGAAAAATTGAAAAAAAACTGCTGATTATTTATTAATCTCGTTAAAAGGGTCATAAAGCAAATTTAATCAGCTTCAAAGGAAGCTGCTTTCGTTTGCTGTGAAAGCACAGCAAACGAAATTGAAAAATTCTAATAACTGTGGTCGTGGCATCGAAAATGGTAAACCAGGGTACCGCATTTGCAAATTATTGAAAAGTTGAGATATCTCGTTTTCGGTGCGACTTTTACTAAACATGATTTATCATATTTTGGACACTCCTGAGTTGAGCTAACAAGTCCTGTAAGGTTGGCCACTATTTCCCGGATACCCTGTATACTGTAACGTGGCACTTTTCGTTGTATCGACTGAGAATTGATAATATAATGTGAGTTGTGAACTCGGAGCGCGTGCCTGACGCGAATGCAGTGTTTCCGCTGCTTAAAATAAACTATTATCAACTATTTCTTTTATTTTATAGATTTCCTTCTAATGAGAACGATCCCTCCCGCCCTAGCCATATAAGTACCTAAAGTAAACAATATTAAGGGAACAAATGTACTCAAGTATACGAACAACTTTATCTATGGAACCTACTCCTACCTACCTACCTACTCGGCCAAAAGGTATGGAGCGGCAGATTTCTTTCGCGATTTCGAAGTTGGTCCCATAGGAAAAGATGTTCGTATAAATACATTAATACATTAACGCCATAAAATTGTTTACACTATTTCATGATGTTATATGGCACTATAATTTTATATTATATTTGTAAAAAGGACATCAATACTATTATATATAAAACCTACTTTGCTCCTTACTAATGTCTGTTCTGTTCGATTAAAAGTCGTACCTAATCTCTATCCTCCCGGCGATACTAGAAGGTAGAAGCGCAATTGATCTTATTCTCGTGTTTTCCGTATCTGTCCATCATTCATTAGTGAAACATAATTTGTAGTTTGTATATAGTTATCGATATGCAACTGCGACTATGTTCAAACGCAATTTATTAGGAACGTAACATATCTACAGGACGAGTCTTTATAAAGTGCACAAATTTTGGGGGTTAATTCAGTAAGTCATACTGATCAACTTTCACTATAGGACCAACCCCGAAATCGCGAAAAAAAAATCGACCCACCCATACAAAAATTGTGATTTGACTAGCCAAAATGTAGCCCGGCCCCTTGGCTATATAGAGTTTACACTGTATTTACGAAAAAATAAAAAAAATGCATATTTTAACCCCTCTGCCGACGAAAGCACGCGGGCCCACGGTTGGGGACTTTTAATATGTTATCCTGGGAATCACCCCTACCACTTAAAACGTTAACCAAGACTAAGGGCCGTATTAATAAACTCATCTCAACTGTGATCCCCGTCTCGAGCGAGATACGTCAAAGTAAACGTCAATCCATAGAAAACTGTCATTTTTGACGCATCTTGTGACGGGGATCAGAGTTGAGATGAGTTTATTAATACGGCCCTAACAGCCGCACTCAGAGACGTCAATTAACTTTTAAGTTAATTGAAGAATAACACGCAGCCACTTTAATCAGACTTAAAAATTAATTGACGTCTCTTGAGTGCGGCAGTAAGTACTATATAAACTAAGTACACGATTTATTGCATTTATTTTGCTTCATTGTCTGGGTTATATGTAGATACAGATACCAAAGGAGCTAGCTAGTTCAAGGGGAGCTGTCATTAATACAAGCTATAAAAATCGTTTTTACAAAATTGGGTCAATACATGTCTATTAGAAGAACATATGAATACATTTATTATGTTTTCCCCGCAGTGCGGGCGGACTGGTGACGGCAGTAGCGCCCGTGGTGATCCGCGGTAACGGCATCTGGGTGGGCTGGCCCGGCATCCACCTGGAAGACCCCAACGAGAAGATCCCAGAGTCCGACCCCAACGACAAAACTCCCACCGCTGGACTGCTCTCTAAAAAGGTACTTACGAGATTTTAATTTTAGCGTCGTTTGCTAACTTAACCTTCTTTTTTGTCGCTGGGGAAGTGCCTTTACGCATACCACCAACCTAACCTAACCTAATTCATTAGGGCTAATTTTATAAAGATAGGATAACCTAAAATGGTTTGTAATAAGCAGGGCTCGGATTTTTCATCGCACGGTAAGATAAAAGAAAACTATGGAGTCGATATTAAAATTAAAATTTTAGTCATATTCATACTCATATTCATTAATCTAAATAACACCAAAAGATTATGTTAAATACCACGCCATATTTATTACGTTATGGGCCAAATAATAAAAATAATATGAACATTAAGTAAGCTCCTAGTTTGTAATATACTTAGAACATGTAGCTACAGGAATTAGTGTTTCAAAATCTTGCCTAGGTATGACGTATGTAATGGCCACTTTCCATATTTTAGGAGCAAAGCAGGTTCTATATTCGTTGAAATTCCACTTGTGACTTGAAAAAGATCGTTGTACATGTTGATGGCCGTTTCGAGTCTCTAGACTCTCTAGTATTCGCTAAAATTGTTGAGAACTTGCCATCTGTCCTATTTCAATGAAGTCCGGATTTCTATTGAGTACTTTTTCCAATTTATGTTTAATGGTCTCAGGGCCAAAACATGTTAGCTACTTCATAGGTACATGTTGATAAATCATATCATCATACATACTGATTTGACCCATTTTATTGTCCATTAGCTTTCCGCCCGCGACTCCGTCTGCGGAGAGTCAGTACTTTCGTAAGTTTAACTATAGCACCCTGAAAGTCCATTCTAAATATTGTTGAAAGAATTTTTGAAATCGGATGTGTAGTAGGTAGTTCCGGAGATAACCCCTTACATACAAACAAAAAAAACAAATTTACAAACTTTACCTCTTTATAATATTATAGTACCTATAGATTTGACAATTTATTTACGTACCTAATATCTGCAAGTTTTAAATTGGTCCCAAATGTAGAATCTGTAATATCTATTTGCCCTTTGGGTGACCTTGAGCCTTCTTATGAGACTTATTACAAATGACCACGTCTCTGTTCCTTAAAGTCATCACTCGCTACACACACCGGTCAAAACTTTTGACTTGAGTCACTGCGGCAACTGTTCCGAGAAAATGCTGCGTAGGTATAACCTATAATCTTACCTATAATCTTGCCGAATCTTGCCGAACGCTGCCCTTCTCCCTTCATTTCTTACCTTCGAAGATAATATAATTTTTTATTAAAATTACAACGATAGAGCACGGAATTCGAAAAACGGTCAATTTCAGAATTGGGGATCGCCTAAAAAAAAACTACTTGTTTTTATTTTTTTATTCGAAAGAATAGACTTTTATAAGCAAATAAAAAAATATCAGATTTTTTGGTTGCGTCATATAATTATAAAAAATAAAAACAGTTTATTAAATCTGGGACGGATTAAGATGGACACTGACCTTAGTCCGTCACATAATTAAAAAACAGTGACAGATGTGCCATTGACACAAAGAGTAAAGTAACTATAGAGGAAAAGAGTGGCAACTCTATGGCCAAACTTGCATGTATGACAAGTGCTGCCACCTAGAGAGCTGTGGTTGAACTAAAGCTATATATATATATATATATATATATATATATATACGTACCTAGGCATGTGTCGTAGAGTTTACCACCGAAACATTATATTGAGACTCTCCATAGAACCGAACTCTTCATAATAAAGTGACATCCATTTTGCGCCTCTCAGTATGTCACTTTATTATGACGCGGTTGTATGGTGTCACAATATCAAAGTATTCAGCAATACATTTTAATATTGAGAGAAATCGGAGAAACGCATTTTCGCACAGACAACGCTTGACTGACTGACATTGGACTGACACATGTTTGACAGTTGACGTTTTGTATTTTCATCAACACTCCAGAGGTCGCTGCCGTCAATGAAAATCGTAACCATTCGTGTGCCCCCCCCCCTGCATTGACAGCTACCTTGTCATGAAATAAACAACATAACCTTCGCTTGTGATTTTATTCCCGCGTCTTTCTCTAAGTTTTCGGTATTTTCTCTGGATTTCTTTTAATTGTTCGACTGCTTACCCACGATAATAACTACGACGCTCTTGCTTTGTACCCTGAACCTAACCTTGATAGCTGCTACGACGACTTGAATTTGAAAACTGCAAAATATGAATAGAACCACATATTTTGCTTTTAAGGTCATCATGGCAGTCTTATGTAGAGAGTGCAGTTGACTATGTTGAGGTGAAAAGAACTGGAAGTTTATGTGATGTACGAGCAAAAATCGGGCATAAAAAATTCACAAGCGAAGGTTATGTTGTTTATTTCATGACAAGGCAGCTGTCAATGGCACGTCTGTCACTGTTTTTTTTAATTATGTGACGGACTAAGGTTAGTGTCCATCCCAGTCCGTCCCAGATTTAATAAACTGTTTTTATTTTTTATAATTATATGACGCAACCAAAAAATCTGATATTTTTTTATTTGCTTATAAAAGTCTATTCTTTCGAATAAAAAAATAAAAACAAGTAGTTTTTTTTTTAGGCGATCCCCAATTCTTCATTGGAAGCAGGATTGATGACTTATTATGAGTTTGTGCAATCTAGGTTAAGCTATGGTATTATATTCTTGGGGCATTCTACGGACTTTATAAAAGCATTTAGAATGCAGAAGCCCCCCCACCCACATTTGTTTGAAACAGCCAAACATAATTTTAATCTCGGAAACAAACATCAATTATTTTATTAGTCAGACTTTTTTGAAAATGTCAGAAAAATGTATTACCATTAATTTGGAAAAGTAAGTTGAGTACTAATTACTAAATAATAATATGTATAAAAAAAGTTGTTAGTCATCGTTACTTTTACTAGATATAATTTAGACATGTTGTTACTTAAAAAATATAAGATAAATATTGTACACCATTTTATGGTAGGCTGTAGCGAAATTAATGAACACACATAATAATAATATGTATCATCTCTCATGTATGTACATAATGAGATATGATATATATTATTATTATCATATTATAGGTATGTACAGTCACCACACGGGATTGTTGAGCCACTATAGAACCCTCTCACAGAAAGTCGACGGAAAATTTTGACGTAATTTCTTTTGAGTGACTTGACGTTGTCATTATGACAGGGTTCTATGGTAGCTCAACAATCCCGTGTGGTGACTGTACCTACAGTTAAACAATAAAATATTTTGATTTGATTTGATTATGTTTGATATTTTTTACAATGTACAAAAATAATATAAGTGTTTAATTAGTCGTATCTTTATATTTATAACATGATAAACTTTATAACTCCAATATTTACGTTTCATACTGTACCGTCCATATAAAATTGGGTCTTAAACAAAATAATTATATTCCTATTTATTTTAAGTTTTGTTAAGTACATTACTACATTTTAAGATTCCTACATCATCGAATAACGAATAACGAATAAAATATTTTAAAATCACGATGAAAATGAAAATTTTAATTCTGAAAGTAGAGTCTTGACTAGGACTTTCACATTTATGTGTGTGTGTGTCCTCTTGAGGGGAACACCATGTTGAGAAGGAGCTATCCAAGCACGTTAGACAAAGCAAGGCAAATATGAAAATTTCCATCTTTTTTTCAGATTGTACCAATCCATGCGGAGCCTAAACTCTTCGACAGTTATTACAATGGGTGCTGCAATGGCACCTTCTGGCCTCTGTTCCATTCCATGCCCGACCGAGCTACATTCATCGCCGACCACTGGAAAGCATACATCAAATGCAATGAAGAGTTTGCCGAGAAGACCGTTCGTGCGCTGCATCTCTTGAAGGAAAGCAACGAGAAGAATGGTTCCCCGCCTATTGTATGGGTCCACGATTACCACCTGATGTTGGCGGCCAATTGGATCAGACAGGTAATAGATCCAGGAATATCGTATTTAATAAATTACTATATGATTTTAATCAATATCGAACCTATTTTCCGAGTAATGAAACAACATCTTTTGATTACGAAAGAAGGAAAGAGTAGGTTAGATGACAGCTCATTTAGAGTTCCATCGGTGTACGAGTTCGAATGGCACTTGACAGGTTCTTTCTCTTTTACAGCGAGCGGAGGAAAGCGAAATTAAATGCAAACTAGCCTTTTTCTTACACATTCCTTTTCCCCCATGGGACATCTTCAGATTGTTTCCCTGGTCAGATGAAGTTCTTCAAGGTATTCTTGGTGAGTATTGCGACCATGTGCTTATTTAAAGAACATAGAATAGTTAGTATTCTCCTGAAATTATAAAGTAACATGTTTTTATTTTCAGGTTGTGACATGGTCGGCTTCCATATTACAGACTACTGTTTAAATTTTATAGACTGTTGCCAAAGAAACTTAGGTTGTCGTGTGGATAGGAAGAACCTTTTAGTTGAATTGGGAGGTCGTACTATTTGCGTCCGTCCGCTGCCTATCGGCGTACCTTTCGACAGATTCGTACACTTGGCTCAAAACGCAAAACCAGTGCTCTCTACTAGCCAAAAAATTATATTAGGCGTCGATAGACTTGATTATACCAAAGGTTTAGTGCACAGACTGAAAGCGTTCGAGAGATTACTGCAGAATCATCCCGAACACATCAATAAAGTGGTGTTACTCCAAATCTCTGTGCCGTCGCGGACGGACGTGAAAGAATACCAAGATTTGAAAGAGGAGATGGATCAACTAGTCGGCAGAATCAATGGAAGATTCACAACTCCTAACTGGTCACCCATTAGGTAAGCTGACGGCATTCGTAATAAGTTACAGACCTCTATAGTGGTATCTTACCACCGACAGTAGATAATATTCCCTTTTAACTAATCCTGTCTACTAGTTTTCAACTTTCGGTAAATTGGCCAAAAACTATATGCAGTAAATTTACCGTTGTTCGCTGTTATTATTTTTCATTTTGAGATGTACTACCTATTCTTAGACCCCGTTCTATTGTGTAGACTGGAGAGGCCGCTCCGAAAAATCTGAAAAATTCCTAACTTATAGATAATCTCTTATATTTTACGGGAAAAATAAAACGAAGTGTTCAAAATTTATAGCTTTCGAGAAATTGACAAAAAACTTTAAAGACCTGTACTAAGATTTGGTCAAGTCAAAATGAACCTTATTGCATACGAACGTACATAAAAAGGTATATTTTTGAAGTATGGACTAAAATACGGAAACCTCGGTGCGCGAGTCCGACTCGCACTTGACCGGTTTTTTTAATAATTAAGGTCTTTCTTCTTTCTCATCTTGAAACACTGGCTTCCAGGTATATTTACGGTTGTGTCGGGCAAGACGAGTTAGCGGCGTTCTACCGCGACGCCGCCGTGGCTCTAGTCACCCCCCTGAGAGACGGCATGAACCTCGTGGCTAAAGAGTTCGTGGCTTGCCAGATCAACAAGCCCCCGGGTGTTCTGGTCGTGTCCCCGTTCGCTGGAGCGGGAGAGATGATGCACGAAGCTCTCATCTGTAACCCGTATGAACTCGACGATGCTGCGGAAGTCATTCACAGGTAAAATACCGTAATAATTACGAATAGGTAAATAATGATTACTTATTAATGTTATAATAGTTGTCTATGAACATTAATTTCTTTTATTTGGTGATTAACAATCATGTTCGCCGGGAAATCTGATACGAGTTCAACTGAATTTTTATATCGGTTTTCCTTCTATTAATTTATCGACCTTATCGTGTCGATGAGTGGGTTTATCAGTATGAGACGTAATATATCTTGATTCTTCTTATTAGTTTGCCTCAATGTAAACAAAATAAATTTAATCTTTATATATAAGTAACTGAAAGATAAAAGGCAAAACTTAACTATTATCAACTTGCCTAATAGACCAGCTGAAATAGGGCTAGGTAAGTATTATCTAATCGATGTGCTTGAACCCGCATTAGCGGTTTATACCTAGAGCTAACACTTGCGTGATCGCAATTTATTTATTGTCATGGATAAAGCTCAATTCTATAAAAATAAGAAATATTGTGAGGGAATTGCTCCTCTCCCGGATTCGAACATGCGGCCCGCGCCTTTGTTTCACGATTCAGCTCTTTCCCCAATGCAGCCAATTCGCTTTTAGATGTTGCGAAATTTGGCTTAATAATAGGTCGGGGCAAAAGTATTTTCGTATTTGGACCGTATAAGTTGTAATCAAACCTCTTCGTCTATACTAAATGTACCTGGCTGGTTTTAATACCATTAATAGTCAACATTCTGAAATACAATAAAATTTAAAAAAAAACTGGTTCCCGGCATTGTTCAATTGTTTTTGAGCTATCAAAATGGACGTGTGTGACGAAGAAATGCGGTACATTTTAAAGTTTTATTACAGAAAAGGCAAAAATGCGACTAATGCCGCGAATAAAATTTGTGCGGTTTATGGACCTAATGCGGTATCACTGCAGGGACCGGACAACCCTTTCATCGGGAAAAGCCTTTCAAAGGGCTTCCCTTTGAAATAGCTAGCCCAGTGGATTTGCTCACCTATTCCAATGGGCAACCCATACGATTGACTTTCCCTTATCGAATGAAGAACCCAACGATAAGGGTATTAAAGGGTAGCCGTCGGTAACGTGTAATACGTGTATATTAATACGGGTTTTATAAGGGTATTGGGTTAGCGCTTTGTTGAATGGGCTGTCGTTTACTTGCTTCCAACGGGACGCAAGGTAATGTGTGTTTTATGAAGTCTACAAAAGGTCTAAAATTGCGTATATACTAGTAACCTTTTTTGAAGGATTTTGTAAGGGTATTGGTTAGCGCTTAATAGAATGGGCTATCGTTTGGAAATAGCGCTTTAAAAGCACATTTAAAGGGTTTTGACGGGCTGAGGGTTTGGTAAGTTAATCCTTACGAAAAACCCATACAAAACCCATTGAAAGGGATAGCGGGCCGGTCTCTGGGTATCAGTAAGAGTAGCACAATTGTGGTTTAAGCGTTTTAAGTCTGGAAATTTTAGTGTGAAAGATGAGATTCGCTCTGGACGCCCTGTTACTGATAAAATCAATGCCATCTATGAAAAAGTGGAGCAAGATCGACATATTAGTAGTTACGACATTGCTGAAGAACTGGATATTGATCACAAAACAGTGTTACGTCATTTACAAAAGTCTGGGTACAAGAAAAAGCTCGATATTTGGGTGCCACACGATCTCACTGAAAGAAACCTAATGCAACGTGTTTCAATTTGCGATTTATTGTTAAAACGAAATAAATCCGAACCATTTCTAAAACGGTTGATTACGGGTGATGAAAAATGGATTGCTTACGATAAGAACGTCCGAAAAAGATCGTGGTCGAAGCATGGACAAGCTCCACAGACAGTGGCAAAGCCCGGTTTAACTCGGAAGAAAGTGATGCTGTGTGTATGGTGGGATTGGAGAGGAATTGTCCACTATGAGCTTTTGCCGCCGGGTAAAACTATCGATTCTGACCTCTACTGCCAGCAACTCATGAGATTAAAAGCCGTTGAGAAAAACCGGCCGGAGTTAATAAACAGAAAGGGCGTAGTCTTTCATCATGATAACGCCAGACCTCACTCATCTATAGCCACCCAGCAAAAATTGAGCGAGCTTGGCTGGGATGTGTTGATGCATCCACCGTATAGCCCCGACCTTGCTCCATCGAATTTCCACCTGTTTCGGTCACTTCAGAATTCTTTAGGAAGCATAAAGTTTATATCAAGAGAACACTGTCAAAACTACCTGTCAGATTTTTTTAATCAAAAATCTCAGAATTTCTACAGCAATGGAATCATGGCACTACCCACAAGATGGCAACAAGTCATCGATCAAAACCGCATGTACATATTATAAATAAATAAAAAAATCTAACTTAAAAAATTGTTTTTCCTTTGTACGAAAAATACGAAAATACTTTTGCCCCGACCTAATATTTCAGAAAAACGAAGTTACAGTTAAGTGGTCAAACAAGGAACTACGACTTATTAGCTATGTCTACACCATTGCGCTTTCACGTTCATCTTGAGTTTTCCTCTGACACATGCCTCTGCAACCACAGCCCATGCAATAACGCATGCGCTCAAACTATCTTGACAGCAGCGCATGCCCGTAGCTCACGCTGATCCGTCACCTTTGGGTTAACGTGCAACATTTTGCAAATAAAATGGCGGAAGATAAAGTCAAAACATTGGATTTTTTTGAAGATTCAGTGTCACCCTCGTATTGCATGCGCTTGAAAGTTGAAAGCGCAAGATGAACATGAAAGCGCGCTGGTGTGGACATAGCTATTGAGTGTTTGCGATTTCCTTACTATCAGCGCTACCCTTGACTGCATAATAAATTTGTACTTATAATCAGCTGTCAACAAGACGCCATCTTAACTTAAATATGTATACACGCAAACATTTGAAATTTACTTACACATATTCATGTTTCTGACGTGACGATCACCACTAAGTACACCGTACGTAAAAATAGCGAAAATTTTCGGGATTTCCAAGGCTAAATTATGAAATTTATGAATTAAAACATGTATAGATCATATTTATATTCTATTAGCGATAACATTAGTACCATATTTATTACCATAGTTATTTATTTATTTAATTATATGTTTCGTTTCAATTGTAGCTAAGTGACTTGTAAATAAAACTTAAAAAAAACTCAAAACTTGACAAATGGCGATGCATTCGTGCGGGTCCAGAAGGAAAAAAAAAAAAAATTACAACATATACTTTAACAATGTAATTCTTGAATATTTTGTATGACAATCGGTACAAGTGTTTAACCTATGTAGTTTTATCTTTATTTCGTAAAATAAATAAATGTTTGCTTTGATTTGGTTAGTGGCTTTGAGTAAAACTTGCTATCGATAATACTAGTAAGTACTATTCCTCCAAGCGGCATTGGTTTGGTATACAGTTTAAATTCAAATTCAAAAACTTTATGGCACATCCATGTTAACAGAGCGCTGATAATGCCGGAGGATGAGCGCACGGTGCGCATGAACCACCTGCGCCGGCGCGAGCAGCTGAACGACGTCGACAGCTGGATGAAATCCTTCCTCAAGGCCATGGACGCGCTCGAGGACGAGGCCGACGATATCGGCGCCACGTCCATGCAGCCCGTCACTATCGACGACTTCGATGAGTACCTCTCCAAGTAAGTGCGAAAAATTCAAAAATACTCAGGTACTTAAAAGCCACAAAATCTCGTTCCTCATTGCTATAGGTAAGTACTGAAAGTAAGGAGGCACCGCTTCCGCTCTCATTGTGCGCGTGTATTGCAGCATACAACCCGTGATTTAGTTCAGCGTGCATATTATAAAGCGTCATAACCTGCTAACCAGGCAGTGACAGCGCTATAGCAGCCTATAGCGGTTAGATACTATTTCCGTTCCGTGCACTATAGCAGGACCGATATATGATGATCACTGTGACAGCTCATATAAATATGTATATCACTCCTTTCTTTGACTTTTTTATAAAAAAAAAAACTACGGGGTGAAATTAAATTCAGTGTTCAAATTTTGCGGGTTAAATCACACTGACCAACTTTCACTATAGGACCAACCCCGAAAGCGCGAAAAAATATCGACCCTCCCATACAATAGGTACATCGTCAGCTGATTAGCCAAAATGTATGGGAGGGCAGATTTCCACCCTATAATCGACGGTCCCTACGTACAATCCCGTATGTGATCATTTTTACATATTCAGATAAGTTACTTGTATAGGGACCATAATAACCTTGCAACGACGTTCAGTACCTAGTTAAATGATTAATCAACTCTTTCTATATGCCTTGCTTGCGAATATACACATTTTTCATGTATCGTGTATGGTTTTCTTCGAAACTGGAAAAAACCGCGTTTCGGGACATGTTCGGGGCGCTGGGGAGTGAAGCTCACCCTGGAGGAGCCGGGAAAGTTGACAAATTTTTCGGGAGGCGAGTGGGGGCGAGCGCGGGGCGCGTGTTGTGTGGACGGGCAATCCACGGTTTGCCGAGTTCAAGGGGCTTGTACTTCTTTTCAATTGATAACAGGCAACACTATTATTTTGACGTTTGACGTGGGCCATATTTTAAGGAAGAATCGTATGAGTGTGCTTCTCGAGATAGTAATTCATAGGCTCAGCTTATATTAATCCGTCGCAGCATTCGCTTGCGTCGCGTCCACTCTCACAGCTCTCGATCGAAAAAACGTCAATGCTTCCCTTTGGATTTCTTGAGAAAACTTTTCATGCGGTTTCGAATTTATGCAATAATTAAAGAGATTAATAAAATGTAAAAAAAAAATAATAGAAAGTGTATTAGAGTCAACAATTCATAAAATATGTAAACACCATAATAAATAAATACTTCTTTAACATTGCATAAAACATCTTTCATTAATTAATTATTATTTTCTTGTGCCAGGGTAGCTACACTGCCAACCCTATGCATACATACACGTGTCATTACAAGGTCACCGGCGTGCGACTTTATTCTATCACGTCAGTCGCTTAGCTTATCACGTCAGTCGCAGTTAGAATTATGCATTTTGTCTAGACCTCCTGGTGTCAGTCAGTTAGTATTTGGCAGCTAAGATCTTTGGGAATATCTTTACTGCCCTCCTAAGCCAATACGTGGTAGGTATATCATGTTAGTGACTGTTATTGCTACAGGATGTTGATGTGAGATAGACTAATGGCTTCGGAGGGCAGTATTGTAGGAGTGGTGTTTCGTGTAAAGTTGCTGGGTGTCACGTCTGGCCCTCAGGTACATCGGGTACACGCAGAAGCTAGCGCTGCTGCTGGACTACGACGGCACGCTGGCGCCCATCGCGCCGCACCCCGACCTGGCCACGCTGCCGCTCGAGACCAAGCACACGCTGCAGCGCCTCTCCAACATGTCCGACGTGTACATCGCCATCGTCTCCGGCCGCAACGTCGACAACGTCAAGAACATGGTGAGTGAGCATTATTGACCTGGGGTCGATTTGTGAATCACACCCGGAGACCAAAGCTATCGAAAATGCCCTATTTTTAATGATTTCTAAGTTCGTATGTTTGATTTGTTTGAATCTCGCCGTTGACTAAAAGTCTTACACGTACGATACCAAATAAGACCGCCCCACACCAGTAAACGAGATCACGGCGTGAATTAATTTTCATTATTATCCACTTTATCAGTGACATTCAAAAATCAACTTCCTAGACATGTAGAAATCTTTAGACTTCCCCCTTACGAGAGTGAGTTGACGGCTTTCCATACAAACGGCAAAAACGTTTTCCACTCGTTTTTTCCAGTATTATTAATAAATTTCAATTTATTCCCGTTTTATTGTTTTCATACAAAAGTAGTTTCGGCCATAATATCTTTACAATTAATAAATATCTTAAAAACGAAACGTACGGATATAGTTTTTGTTTCGACTGACCACATATCAAAAATTGGTGGAATTCGGTTAACCTTTTATCGGGTAGAAACCGTTATCGCCGTTTGTATGAAAACGCCATAGGGAAACCAGAATACAGGAATGCCCCTGATTTACCTATCCGGATACTTTTGACCTCTCTTAACAGGAAACAGATTATGTTTTTACTGGGAGAGGAAAGTATAACAAATAAAAAAGACACATTTCGCACTCCTAGATCAAAACAGTAGCAACTCAAAATACAACTGTGTTTTAAAATCAACTTTCATATTAGGTTCTATAAACTTATTATTAAAATTAGTCGGTTTTTGAGTAGATACTGTTTTGATCTAGGAGTGCGATTTGTTAAGTAGTTAAAAATAAAATATCTAATCAAATATCCACAAGAGCGCTGTAAAAATTGGAAAATGAAGATTATATAATCCGGTCGAAATCCCCTCTTTTTTAAACTATTTTACCAAGCTGTATATTACTGAGTTAAGTACAAACCCTCTTTAAATTTTATTACATAGACAGTATTAGTAGTTTAGTTAACCTTGAAAGCTAGGCAAACCGGCATACTAGGTAAGTACCTACTGACTTTCGCTGTAACAATATTGGGACTTATAATGATTAACCAATAGAACGTACCTAATAAGCAAATAAAAGTATCAGCCTACATTAATAGCAATAGATAGTATTGATGTTAACACGTGTATCTTATAGTCAGGCCAGGATTGACGTCAACCTTATCTTACTGAGTAACCCATGAGGCGGGGGAGTGATGGACCCGTGTACACGTAATGATCAATTATAATCGCATCAAATGGCAGAACGGTTGTGAAATTAAGTAAATCTATTTAGTAAAAATCCTTGGCGAAATAATTCATTCGGCCAAACACCGAGAGTAAGCCAGCCGATACGAAAGCAAACAACTTTAGATACTTACGCAAAAATAAATAAATTTAACGGCCCTCAGTGGGTGTGAATGTACCGCGACGCAACTTGGGATTCTGCAAGGTCTTCGCTATCGGACGAACTTTGACTTACATTATCAATCATGTACTACAAAAATATTTATCCACCGCGTTGTAGTCGTATATACTTGGGTGTGATATAGCTGCATATTGTGGTAACCTGGTTAAGTGGTATCTCAGTTCAATGTTACGTAATGTTTGCGTAGTCAATGTAAAGGGGCCGGGCTGGTGTTTGTTTATCGTCTAATATTTAAAGGCAAATAGTACAATGCGTGGTATATAGTACATACCGATATTAACTTATTGGGAACTTGTTAGGTGACCAAGAAACTCCTTTACCACTTTACGATTTTTTTTTAGGAGACTAGGGTCCAATAGTAGGTAGTAGTAAAGGAGTTTCTTGCTCGAATACACATCTATGAATTTGATTAAGTAGAATTAACTCGCGCGTATTTGACGATAAAGGATTTGACAATTAAGTGGTTTATTTTCCTACAATAGGTACCTATGCTAGATCTAACTTGCAATTCCGGTGAACATTACCCGAAAGCGACTTTGGTTACATGTCATGAGCTAGACTATAACGTCAGTCTAATCCTGATGCCAATTTCACTCCTAATTTTATTTAAACTCTTTTCTAAGCCCAACATGAGGAATATATATTAAATGTAGGTACTGAATCAAACACAGGATACTTTTTATTTTAGGAATTATTATAGTTCTCGGGGGGAAAACGACAAACGAATTCTACGCGGGTCGCTTGTACTATTTAAAAACGATACAAGTCATACTTAGGTAGGTATGTACTTACTATATTTAGAGATATTTTCATTTTTGTAAACTGCAAGCACCGCAACGCAGTAAATTTATACTTGCATTTAATTTATATTGCAAAATTGTCATTTTATTTTCCTAACCGGTGGTATTTCTTAATGAACCTTTTAGAGAGCATTAAATTTAATAGAATACGTATTTTTAGGGTTCCCAAAGGGACCCTATTAATATGCCTACGTAGTCCGTCCGTCCGTCCGTCCGTCTGTCTGTCCTAACTATAAAGAGCTGTATCTTTTGAACCGTAATAGATAGCGGGTTGTAATATAATAAAGTGAAATAATAAAGGGGGTCCCCATACAAGAAACTCGAGAAGTTTTCAACGTATTTTTATTTTTGTTGTATCGTAAAAACGGTAGAACATACAAGCGTCAAATTTGGTATGATTATAGAACAAACCCTATAGAACTATAGATTACCAACAAATAAGAAAAACCAGCCAAATGTGTACGGAACTCTCAGTGCGCGAGTCCGACTCGCACTTGCCCGATTTTTTAGTTTCATACCTAATTATTTACAAGTGGAGAAAACAATTTAACAAATCGTGTTTTTGTTTTGTTTGTTTGATTCATTCCTCATAGGGAAAAGCTAAGCTTTGCTCATACCTCATACTGCAAGTCTGACATCGATATCGAATAATAACTGTAGCGACTATCGACATAAAGATACAATACGTAGCAAGTAGAAGACAACTATGACAACTATATACGGGCAGCGCCACCAGCGACAAACAGCGTAACTAATGTTCTACAACGCGCTATCGAAGTTTCCCCAGTCAAGTTGCATATATAATATAGGTGTACTATACAGCTTTCAACTACATCCTAATGGACTTCGGTCCGCAGGCACAACACCGGCCTGGAGAGAGATCTCTCTATTAGCCTCTCTCCTACAATAACTATCCGATCTAAACACAATTCTGTATTTAACCTAGCAAGGTCCAAATCCAAGGTCCGTCATTTTGGACGCTTCTATCTACAGTATCCGTTTTAAAATGCTTGTTGTTGCGTTCTAGGTGGGCATAGAAGGTATCACCTACGCCGGTAACCACGGGCTCGAGATCCTGCACCCCGACGGCAGCAAGTTCGTGCACCCCATGCCCACGCGTCTGCAAGGCACCGTGGCAGAACTGCTGAAGTCGCTGCAGGAACAGGTAGCGTAAACCGCCCCGTGCTTATAATTGAGGACTAATCATCTATGTATGTCTTCTATTACCGGATGTACATGCTCGGCGAGACACTCCAAGACAGACTAAATGCGATGTATGGCGCGCTCGCATCAAGCCGGCGCGTCTTCACCTAGAAATTCATTCGCCGAGTCCCACCAGACAAGATTTTTATTTTGTATGAAGACACAATTGGGAATATGTATTAATTTTTTTTATCGCATTTCTTAACAAAATATGAAAATAACGTAAAAGAGATGGCAAAAAGTGAAATTTAAATTTAAATCGGCCAAAAAATACGGATAATACAAGTATTTAAAACTACTAATTTGACAGAGATCCGACATGTAATGTGACGTCAGCGGGCACTACGGCCATATAAATTCTATATTAAATTATGTTTTGGTAGAAAAAGAAACAAATCCTTTATGGCTTATATCTTGGTTATTTTATAGTTATTCGAAAAATAATTTTTCTCTACTGTTTGTTACATGAATGACTTTAATAAAGGAAAAAAAAATCATGCATATTCCCTTTTAACATGCTCGCGCGCGCGTCAAAGCGCTTACACCGCCAGTCTAATGATAAGCTTAATTTGTGTAAGATTGTTCCTTAAAATCGAATGGTGTAGGTGTGTCGTCATGGCGCATGGGTAGAGAACAAGGGCGCGCTGCTCACGTTCCACTTCCGCGAGACGCCGCTGGCGGAGCGCGGCGCGCTGGCCAGCAGGGCGCGCGAGCTCATCGCCGCCGCCGGGTTCATGCCGTCCGACGCGCACTGCGCCATCGAGGCCAAGCCGCCCGTGCAGTGGAACAAAGGTACGCACAACCATCACGTCTGCTGGTCTGCAGCAACACCACCACACTCTAAATCTATTCATTATATACTTGTATACTTGTGTACGTATTATATAATTGTGTACGTTCAACGTACGTAATGTACGTATGCTGTTGTTTATTGCTGTACCTGTACTAGGGAACAAAATAATGGGCATTGAAAGTGGTTCTGCTGGGGAACATACTCTGCAGCACAGCCACTTAGAACTCGAAGGTAGAAACGATATTAGCTATTTTTTTCTTACGGCATACGTACATTATGTACGTTCAACGTACATCATTTTACCATATAATTAATTTATTTTCATTATGGTGGCGCGGCTGCAGAGCAGTACACCTCACAACGCACACACCACGAATATGTACACAATTGCGACACATAGTATTGTACCATGGTACCTATAGTATAATTTTTATTTAGGTGAACCAGACTGACAACTTAAAATGCACAAATGTTGCCACAGTATGGGTACTGTTTGTACCGATATTTAAACACGGTAACGGCTTCGAGCACCATATTTATTTACCTGTTCTTTAGTGTAATTGATATTTAAATTACATATTTATAATTCCTTAATATTTCCGTTGTTAATAATAAGTTGATATCAGAACCATCGACATTTCCTCGTCACTGTTTTTTCTACATACTTGGCGACACTTAATAAGTAAATCTAATTCACCGGATGTCGCGGAGGTCGGATTTGGCCACCAATATATCCATCCGACAATCGAATGGCATTCATTACTTATCTCGATATCGGATCGGCGGATATTTTTGTCACTTCTACATGTAAAACACGATCACGTCATAAATACTTGCTAAGTAGCTTTTTGAGATTTTAATGCAGCTACATTTACGCAACGTCAGCGTATTTTAAACTTCTATCCAGTGAGGAGAGATTAGTATATGGGAAACTAGATCACATAGGGTTTACCAACGATGAATGTTTAATTTAAAATTGTTTGCGATCTCATTGGCAACTGTTCACGAACAATAGGTACGCTATCATGAACCTACAGCGAAAAACAACTACCTTGTATGTTTCCAGTCACTCAGATATTCCGATTCTAGTGTCAACTTTCTTTCTTTCTTTATTGTTAGTTATTGATTCAATTAATTTTGTGTCAGGTCGAGCATCCATCTACATTCTAAGAACAGCATTCGGACTCGATTGGAGCGAGCGCATCAGAATCATATACGCTGGAGATGATAACACGGACGAAGACGCTATGCAGGTAATTATACTACTTTCAATATTTTAGGTCCCAATTAGTAATGGTCTTTATCAGTAAAGGACGCTCGAGTCTTGTGATATATGGATATAAGCGTGTTAATTATGTTAACTTACTACTTGGCATATGCACACAAACCAGATGACAAACAATGATATTAGAAAGAGTCGTAATGGGGTTTCAAGTGGGTTATTCCGAATCAGAATTACGAAACTTCAGAAGCTCCACGCAAATAAACTAGCTCTTTTTGACGATTAATGCCCTTTTTAATGAAACCCCTTATCGACAGGCGCTGAAAGGTATGGCGGCTACTTTCCGCATCGCATCATCGCACATCACGAAGACGTCTGCGGAGCGGCGCCTGTCATCCACAGACTCTGTCCTGGCCATGCTAAAGTGGGTCGAGCGTCACTTCTCGCGCCGCAAGCCGCGCGCCAACTCGCTGACTTATAAGAGCGCTCGCAAGGCGAGAGACACCTTCCATATGCACATGACATACCAGCCGCTGCCTAAGACCTCACCTAGGCCTTCGCCGCCGCACAGCCCCGACAAAAGCTCCAGCGGGACCGACTCCAGTTAACCGCAGCCTGGGCAGGCCGCGAGCCACGCCTCGATGTTCGTGCCGACCGCCAGGGTCACCCGACACGCTCCCCGGGAGATTCGGAATCATATTGGACTTATCTGTCCGAAACTCTTGGGTATCTCGGGTAATCTTAGTGGATCACACGATAATGTTGCCATTTTTACAAACGAACCTCCAAAATTTGTTTTGATAAATATGTAGGTATATATGTATGTCCATTTAAATACGTACTAGAAATATTTTATCCGGTATTCTATATCAATTTTATGTTCCTCTATGACGCTCATGAAATTAAAAATATTTTTTTTAACTTATATTAATATTACATAAGAAATTATCATATTAATGTGCTTATCTTGCTCCTACTTTTTCGTAATGATGCATCATAATCATAACGAATATGTATGTGATTTAATAGTGATAAAATATTTAGGGTTATTGAATTAATTAACTTTATGGACAAAAGTCATAACTACTGTTAATTCGGATCCTGCGTTCGAGTTTAGCTTGTTCCACACATAAGAGACATCCATCTCTGCAGTCTGTAAGGGCCTGCGCAAACCGGCGGAGCGCAGCGCAGATCACCTAGGAGGATTTACTCCGCGCAGCGCACACCGACGAGGGAAAATCCTCCGCGATATCGCGAGCGCCCGCCAGCGCAGCGCCGGCGGCCGGCGCACCTGGGAGCACTTCGGCGCATACCGGGGGATGCCGCCGCCTGCCGTGGCGGTATCCCCTCCCCGCGGCGTTGAAGAGCACCAACGATACTGCGGCGGCATGCCGGTGCTTGCGGTATCAAAATTCGTGTTCTCCCCCGTCGTCCTCCGAGTTGCGCCAAGCCTTCCCCTCCCGCAGCCCCGCTCCCGCGCACTCGGGAGGCCTCGGCGCATCGCGGGGGATGCCGCCGCCTACCGCCGCGGTATCCTCTAACATGCTCCTCGATGCCGCAGAGTAGAAATCCCCCGTGATGCTCCGAGGTCGGTCTCAGAGCATTCAAATTTATACCTTATTGTAATTAAAATAGAAAAGAATATACATTGATAAATTTAAAGTGATCTGCGCTGCGCTCCGCCGGTTTGCGCAGGCCCTAAGTATGATGATTTTGTTTATAAAGTTTATAAATGTAGACTAGGTATTTATTGAGCCCAGCGTTGATATTATCAAAACTTGCACAAAATAAATGTAAAGCCAAGGAACACACAAATGTAAAAAAAAAAGAATTAGAAATATTTTGACAACCTTAATTTTACCACGTCGCAACCTATATAGTAAAAATATTTTTTTGACAAATATTGTGTCGGAGAACCACACTTATGTTTGTAGCAGTTTTTTACTGTATGTTCCATACTATTGTATGTCATCGTGAGAAAACTAGTCTAGTTAGAATATAATTATACCTAAATGGAACCGCCATGTTGCTCTATCAATTTTATAATGTGAATTGAAATGTCTCGAATTCCCCTCAACCGTGTATTTTTAGAAGCGCTTTAAAATTTTGTAAGGATTTCAATAAATACTAAATTTGACGGAAAATAGCCTTTTAATAACAGGTGTACGAAAACTGCAAGTCGCAGTGTAGGTAATTCGGAGATACATTGACCAACTATACCAAGATTGGAATGTTAAATGCTCTATAAATAGATAATTTCATCAAAATTATTATAATATACACATGAGTAGGCTGTCACTGTTACCATGCCGAGTTTACAACAAGATAACGTTAACCATTCAAACAAAGTCACCTCTTATCATCGAAGGTACCTGCGGATTAAAAACGAGATTTGTAAAAACCGCAGATGGTATCGGTTGCAAAATGCATTAAACAGCAATTTCGGCTTGACAACACTGACGGCATCTTGTCAAGTCCTGAATATTACACGGATAATTGATCCGATCATAAATAATTAACAGCCAATGACTATGACTTAATTTACATCAAATATTCACATAATTAACCTAGTAAATTGTCTGTATCACAATAATAAATACACAAATACACTTATCTTAGTTCCACCTACACGTTGCTGTGTGAAACGACTAGCCACGACAAAATGAAATAGAAGAGGCATATCGGGTACACTGCGAGGGCCTTCTTTCCTTCAGGTTGACTGTCTCCTAAGAACTTCGTCGCCGCTGAAAAAATATATTGGTATGTTTAGTTGTTGCTAGCACGAATGAACAAAATGAATAATCGAAACTACGTATGTGTATAATACTTTCCTGAAAAATACGATGTCGTATTAATGGTTGTCAGCCGACAATACAGCCGTAAGTAGCACAACAAACTTGGCGGCAATCATGTACACGTCGCAAGAGTATAATGAGGATAGTACAAGGCAGATCGATGATTTTCAGTCACACATCAACGCCATTGGGAAAAAGTTAACGCACCTTACGGAAACACACAAAGGTCAATTTTGCGTTATCAACCAAGAAGGATTTATCCATCAATGATATTGAAAAGATTAAAACTTTCACACACACGAAAACACACTTTTTCAAATATCTCCTACAGTAATAGCTTTAATAAATCGCAGTGTGTCGGTAAAGCAGTTGTTGTCAGACTGCTTTACATTTATATGAACAATTATACGACATCGTAATTTTTCGGGAATCTTGCTTTCTTAGGACCGTAACAATAAACTGATCTTGACTGAGAACTTAATTTAATGCCAGTTTTCCAGTGCAAGCGGAGCGGGGCCCGTACGGACTCCGTTTAGTGTACAACGGTGAGTTCAACGGAGATTTGGTCGCAGTAGTGGAAGCACATAAAGTCACCGTTGTAAGCTAAACGGAGTGCGTACGGGGCCCGCGCCGCTCGCAGTGGAAAACTGGCATAAGATACGTATCTATACAAAACTGTCAAGCCATACAAAACTGTCATTTTCGATGCATCTTGTGACGGTATCTCAATAAAGATCAGTTTATGAACACGGCCCTTTAGTTACCTTATCGATGAGTTCTTAAGCTAACTGAGAGAGCAAGATAAATACAAACTCTCCGAGTTTTCGTCAAAATACGAATATCTAATGGTATCCCTGGTGGTGCGTGGGTGGCGGAGTACTCACCGAACGTGGCCCACATGAAGCCGATCATGGATATGACGAACCGCACGAAGAAGAGGAACGTGTTCTGCGTAGTGAAGAGCATGGCGCGGCAGACCACCAGCGCCAGCGCCACGGGGAGCAGGCAGTAGCCCAGCACGCACACCGACTGGAAGAACGAGCTGAAACACACGGTAAAACACCCAATTATTGACAAAAGAAACGGGAGGTGTCGTGAGACACCCGCCTGGAACGATGTTGCTTTTGTATATGTTATGTATTAAATAACTTCGGGAGTGCTCGGCTATCCTCGGGACAGGTCGCCTTCGCTATAGCACGTGTCGTGTCGGACACTTTTTCGGCCTAGCCCCCATTCATCCATCGTCTGGAGCGTAACCAAAAAAAGGCATCCAAACTACCAGTATTAGCACCTTGTAATTGTAGGGCTTTCGCCTACATTGATTTCAACAAACAAAGAATAATTTATACCTAACTGGGTCAACACATGATTCCTGCGACAGTGGTATTTCGTAATTTCAAACAGAATTTAACTAGTGAAACAAAAATCTTTGAAAACTCTACTACTTTTGTATAATACTAATGTTCACTTCTGCAGAATTAGGACATGTAATTTATTTGTCTTTGCTTGATATTTTCAATACGAAATTAAAATCAACAAACTCTGACAAAAAATATTGTAAATATTTAATTTATAGTGTTTAGTAAACAGTTAAATACTCTTGTCATGTCTAGTCTTGTTTGTATAGCTTACATATTCCCGCCCAGCAGTTTGGAGTTGATAGTGACAATGGCAGCCCCTATCCAGACTAACACGAACACCTCAGCAAATTCCGGCCCGCCATCGTTGGAGTTGTCGGCGCGCTCCGCGGAGCCCTGCAGAATCGTCGCCATCAGCGTGCACAGGAGCAGCGGGCCCCATAGATCCCCTAAAACGGTTTATTTTTATTGGAAACTGCTTAACTTTTCCCACAGCCAATAGGAATGCGTCAGTCAGTTAGTCTATCAAAAAATATTGATCATGTATTTTTTGCTTTATAAAATCAATCAAAATTGACAAAAATAACGCGCATCAAAGGAGTGGGGGCTCGTGACGTCACAAAGTGGTAAAAAGTGTGCCACGGCGTGACATCACGCGGAACCTCAACGCAGTGTTCGTAATTTTTTGTTTAATTGACAAAAGAAAAAATACGTGTTCAATATTTTTTGATAATGTAAATGACGGTCTAAATAGTATTTTTCAGGACAATAGCCTATTATGTGCCCTAGACACTATGTCGAAGCAAACATTTATATACTAAAATATCTATACTAATCCATACTAAAATTCTAAATGTGAAAGTAACCATGTCTGTCTGTTACGCTTTCAGGGCTAAACCGCTGAACCGATTTTGATGAAATTTGGTATGGAGATAGCTTGAGTCCTGGGGAAGAACATAGGATACTTTTATTCAGGGACACGTGATAAAAGAGTTCTACGCGGACGGAGTCGCGGGCAAAAGCTAGGTGTAACATAAAAAAAACTGTAAATTGGGTGTTGGCAGTGAGAGTTGTTGACTGTGGCATTCATAAGATTACACATAATAAGATTAATAAGTACTAGTAACTATACTAGAAGATGTCAAGTATAAAAATCGGGAACTCTAGTTTCAGAGCTCTTAAATCTTACTCTTAAATGGCTTAACGGATTTTCATCCAATAAAGTTCAAAATCGGTCCATCCGTTTAGGAGCTACGATGCCACAGACAGATACACAGATACACAAACACCAGGGTGGCCGCTTTTTACAACATTTGAATTTCCCTGACTTTTCCCGGTTTTCCAGGCACTTTTTCGGTTTTTTCCCTGATCATCCAAGCAAAAATAAAAAAAATGTCTCATAAATTATATTTTATAAAAAATATTTTTTTATTTCGATGCCCTTCGAGGATTTTTACATTTTAATCAAGACTCGTAACATATATTTTTTGTCAAAATGCACCGATATTTTTTATTTAGTAAATTTATTGAAATTAATTTATAGTTTTTCGTAGTTTAGAATTAGTAGATGTTACAACGATAACTTATTTCATAGTTGTTATTACACTGATTTTTGATTTTTGTACTTAGTGACTTTTTTCTCTCAATAAACGAAATGCAAGTTATAGTTTTAGTAAGTAATGTATTTTTCCCTGACCTTTTGCAATTTTCCCTGACATTTCCCTGATTTTTCCCTGACCAGCGAATTTCCCTGACTTTTCCCGGTTTTCCAGGTTCTCCAGAAAGTGGCCACCCTGAACACATATACAGAGATACACACGTCATACTTATAACACCCCTTGCGTCGAGGGTTAAAAATGACGAGCGTGATATCTACTCTGAATCAGGAGTAGTATTGATCTTAAGAGGATTGTGAGTTGACAGCTTTCCATACAAATGGCGATAACGGTTTTCACTTGATAAATGTTAACCAATTTCAACCAATTTTTATGTCTTTACGTTTCGCTTCGTTTTCATTCCCGCGACTGTACATATACATACATTAATTTGAACATACATAATCACTGTATAGGATCGTACTTGCATAAAAAAAATTGTGACTACCATTACACCTTTTCAATGTCTATCAGATTGTCGGCATTCAGCGCCGGGACAAAGGAGTTACCTCATTAGTAATTATTACTCAAATTAAAACATTATTCAAAAGTGAAACAAAAATAAACACAGATGTTGACATGTTATACATTTCATGGACAAGAGATAATCTAAGAAAACAATAAGGATGAAAATAACAGAACATAAGAGTTAAACATGGGACCTTTGACACCATCTAAGTACCCAGTTGAATAAAATAGATGGAAATAGGAAAAGTTGCAAAAAAAACTCACATTCTTTAAGTAAACTGGTCTTTTCCCTGGGAATAAGTACATGGTAGAACTTGTTGCCAACTGCTCGAAGGTCTCTAAGCTGCAAAATTAAATAAATAAGATGAGTGTGTCATCTTTAAACTCAAGTGAAATGACAAATTTTCAAATATACTTTATTATATTTTTATTTATGGTTTGGTATCTACACTAATATCATAGAGGTGAAGTTTGTAAGTTTAGATGTAGGAGGTAATAATTGAAAATACTCATTCAATTTCAAAAATTATTTCACCAGTATTTAGAATGGACTTTCAGGGAAGAGATAGGCTATTTAAACCCAAGCAAAGCGAGGGTGGTTTGCTAGTATAGTATGAAGATTGTGGAGCTTGCTTATTGTTTAATTAAGTATAGGTATGAGTAGTTAAACAGGCCTCATTTCCACCCTAGATATTAAAAAGCTCAGAGTAAGCTGACCCCATAGTAGACTCACAAATGTCTCTTTAATTGGCTCATCAAGGGTGTTGAACTCCATGCTGTCTCCAGAGGGGACCCCTCGGCCAGGCACATTCATCTCTCCTTCCACCACACCCACATCCCCAGCGGGGTACATCTGAAATCAGTAACACCTTATATTAAAATTATATGTAGGTATACAGAATTCAGAATAGCCTTCAAATGATTTAATTATGGAATGCATGTTTATCTGAAACACAAACTATCAAAATCAACTAAACCATCCCAGGAGATCAATAACAGGATGTAAAAAAAGCAATACAAATCAACAGGTGACAAAGATGGTGGCACCTTAGCCATACTTATATGTGACCATAATCTCTTTTGATATACTTGCTTACATGTTTTTTTTACAAATTAACCTATCTGAAACCTGTTTGGATAAAAAAAATTGGCTTAAACATGGCATGGAGGATTCCTGTCACATCATATTAAATTGAAGTACATACAAACTTCAACAATGTTAAATATTTTAAAGACCCATGCAGATGGCAATCGACCGGAAACCAAATGAATTAGAAGGTTCACTGTAGGTGTCTACGAATACGGTTCAGGTTCCTCTGACTCACTGGATTAAAGAACATACAAAAAATCTTTTCAACTAATTAACCAGATCAAAATCAATTTTAAGATCTCAAAATATGCTTTTTTATGCTGAAACTGATCATATTGCTATCTTTGTAAATGCAATATTCACTATGTTTACACGTACATACTGAACATTAGTTATGTGAATGATGCAGCCACAAACCACCAAAGATACGATAGGAATACTTACATCAAATTTGGCGTCAAACGATGTCATGTTATTAGTATTTACAATTCACGTTTTAGATGTAATCATTCAAACGCGAAATAAATAAAAATACCTAATATAATTCCAACACATCAAATCGTATGTGTGCATCCAACATCACAGTGAAATATGAATGACATTTGACATTTCTATATTTCTATGTAAACCGTTCAAGATAATCTATAAACTGTCAGTATGTGAGGCCGCGTTCCCACTACCTATGTCGTAACGGTTAATTTATCGTTGGACGACTATCGTCTTAGCTGTCGTATCGTGTCATTTCGCGCTCGTCGCGACAATTTAGCCGCGTCGCGTCGCTGGCTATACCGCACTACAGCGGCGCGGCAAAATATTCTCTTGCTGGGGCCACACTAACGGGAAACGCCGATAAAAATCAACGTCTATCGCCTTATGCATACTATGCATAAGGCGATAAACGTTGATTTTTAACGGCGTTTCTCGTTAGTGTGGCCCCAGCATCTCGGACCCAACTCTGACGCGCCGCGTAGCACCGCGCCACGCCGCGCCGCTGTAGTGCGGTTGGAATCATAGTAATTAGTAGAAATAATATTCGGCCGCGCAGCGCCTCGCAAGGCGTTTGACCTTTAAATCGACATGACGCTGGCTAATCAATCGTAGCAGCCAAAACAAAAAAAATAGTACCTATCTCCTATCTAGTAAATCGAATTTATAGTCTGTGTGATGTTGACAGATCAGCTAAATCTTAAAAAAAATAGATATTTTGTAACTTTGTATTCGATTTTATTGTTTTCAATCGTAAACGGCTTGACTGAGAATTATGTTTTACCATACTTTAAGAGAAGGTAAAAATCATCTGCCAATTTTCCTATAAATTCTTATAACCTTGTGCCGGCAGCAGTAAAAGCAGCGGTAGTTAAAATATAAAATGTCGAACTCTTTAACAAATATGAAGAATCACACGAAGAAAGTAAGCAGCGGTAGAGATCGAGACAGGAACAAATCCGTAGCTTCAGAATCGGGGGGCTCCAGTCAGTGTGATACTCCACCGCTCAACGAAAAGGCGAGTTATACCTAAGTACCTATTTATTGTATAAAGATGTCGATCCACGATGTTTCAGAAAGCATTTTCTATTCTCTATAATTTGTAGGAGTTTGGTAAATTTGTTTTGTTCAACTTTTGAAATCTTGAAATATAATGAACATTATGTAATTAAATCACATGCAGAAAATGTATGTTCAGGTCTTTTTCATGTTTCCTTAGTTTAAATAGTTAACTTGAAATACCATTTTAAGTTCCAAATACTTACCAAGCTTCTAATGAGCATCTTGGAACCACTTCATTATATTTTCTTTTTTTACACAACTATACTATAATAATGTCTACTATTTATTTACGCTTATCATTACATCATGGTCTTCTAACCATTCATCCATTTGATCAGCCCACGTTATCCTGCTGTTATGCTCCTCTTGAAAGCCACAATGTGCAGTCGCTTGTCTGTCTCATTCATTATTTCTTACAGTTTCTTAATTATTGTTTACAGGAGGGCAGTTCATCACAAGGCAAATTTGCTGGACTTAGCGGTGACTCAGTGCAATGTATGGCAGATCAATTTGGTGCAGAGATCAACATGGAAGCAGCCAACAATTTAGCAGAGGATGTCAGCTATAAGTTGAGACAAATTATTTCTGTAAGTATTTTCAGAGAATTGAACTTTTAGTTGATCTTTTAGATTATGAAATGTGTGGTAAGTAATATACAATGAGTATTCGTTTTTATGTTCTTTTCAGACTATTGCTGTGCAAAGTGGGATGATGAAGAAATCCCGAGTAGACAGCTGGGATGTAAACACAGCACTGGCCCTGTCGGACACTAGCCCAGTGGTGGGGGCAGGCACCCCAAAGTATGCTACTGTCGGAGAAGAAAAGATAAGCGTTCCAATTGTAAGAGAATTGGAACAACTATTTCAATTGAAAGTTCAAAGCTTTTATTGATTAAAAAACAAAGTATAAATAAAATATCATAGGAGTACAGTATCCCTTACATTTGACTAGGCTTATCGAAGGGGTAACCCTTTTATTTTTTACATAGTAACCAGCTTTTAAAGTGCTAGGCCTATATTATGGCTTTCCCTTTCAACTGCTTTCATGTTAATTTAACTAACTCTTTCTTGCGAATCGCACGCGCACAGTGTAAACATAAGTATACATGTATTTTAAAAGTGCCTGCCACTACTCTCAAACCCATGCCATATAATTTTTAACCTTACGAGTTTATCTTAAGGCATTAATTAGTCCGCAATATATCGTAAGCATTGGCGGCGACGCGGATACGTCAAAGCAACCGCGCGCTAACGAGCGAAAAGCTACTTTATGCGTTATAAGACAGAGATAATACTTACTTACTTGAAAGCTGAAAATCCCTTCATAAGGAATGCTGTCACAGAAAAGCACCTTCAAACCCAATAACCCATTCAGGGTTATTCTTTCGGGACAACGCTTAAAAATCAAATTGAACGGCTTTTAACGCTGAACGGGAAAATTGAGGGCAAAGGGTAGTGTTATGTAATGTAACAAATATGTAATCATTCTAGGAAACCATGGTAAATCTAACAGAGTATGCAATGATGCCACAAACTTATGTGTACTCCACCGTGCCCACTGTGTCTGTTGAGTGGATCACAGATGAGAGGAGTCTTAACAGCAACACTAGTATTAGCCCAAGTTTACAGAATTACTACACTAAAGTTGCAAGAGGTATGTAGAGTAATAATAATTTCATGTAATGTGTGACATGTGCGAGTGTGTGTTATTGTTAGGTGCAAACATTTTAGCTGAATAGCAGAAATCAATAAAGAGTAGCAATGAGGATTTAATGCATCCTCCATCCTTAAGAGATACGATTTAAACTTGTGGCCAACACTACTAATAATTCAATTTTCAAAGTCAAAGTCTGACTGACTACTAACTATATAACTTGCTTAATTTAAATTAGAACAATATCAAATTATAAGTAATAAATAACTTCTATTTCCAGCCATACTTAACCTCAGGAAGAAACCTAAAGATATAGCAGTGCAAGATCTTATGACGAACACAAGAATTGGTCCAATATTTCCCAATCTTTTTAACCTAGCAGTATTAGTATTGAATGACGACAATCTGAATGCTCTCAATGTACCAGCGAAGAAACCGTTGCAATCCAATGTCCTAGACATGGTTGATGCCTTGTGTTCAAACCCCTGTAGTTTAGATACCAATATACAACAGCAGGTAAAGTACAAGTTAATTTTAATTATGTTGGATTATGTAGTCGATGAACAGATTCAAATTTTTGGATCACTATTACACAGAATTATACAAAAAAAACTAAATCTGCTTGCTTATTTATAACTAACCTTTTTTTAAATTAGGGTATTTTACAGTTTCAGCGCCTGTTTCCAGTGATGGTATCCAATATTCTAGGCAATGGCTCTCTAGCAGACAAAATGGTTTTAATACTTACGAAGATTACCAGAACGTGGCCGTCCTTCATTACGATAGGTAGGTTTCGTGTAAATGATCTTTTGATTGAAGTTATGTTTACTGTTCTTTAAGTCGCAAACGCGCTGAGAGCGGAGGCGGCGCAGTGCGTTTGCGGCTTTAGCCATGTAAGGGTTTTTCTATAATTAACAATGCTGAATCATATGGTGGAGATCTATCTCCACGTATCATGTCGTCATCGCCGGTGATGTTTCTGATCTACAGAAAGGAGCAAGGGAAAATTACCTCTCGTCAGAGATCACTTTATAGAGTATTACGATAGACAAAGTAGGTACCTACAAGTCGCGGTAGCCGCTCATAGTTAAATTGGCTATTCAGCGTCGATATGAGTTGGGCGGTAATCCCTCGGTTGATATAACAACTTTTTGTCAAAATTCTCTTTGCCTAACTAACTAATAGATGTATAATGAATCATTTGTCGAATATCACTTCATAGTCTGAATAAACGGAAACTAAAAGTTAGGTGCGACGACGAGCGTAGCGCGGAGGAGCGTTAGGTTCAATTGTGACCACCACCAGAGCCGAATTCTTCGCATTTAATAAATAACTTGAGAATTTAGAGTTTTCATAAACACTATTATACATATTTAGACAAGTAAACGATAAGACAATATTATGGATATTATGCTCAATAAAAATTAGACTAACTGAAATTATACATATAATTCAAGTGATTATGAAGAGTGATTTTATACTAAACGATTATTAGGGAAAGTGAATACTTATGGCAAGTAGTTTTAGACAAACTGAAATTATGCAAATGGCAAATAGATAGAAAGTGGTTATACCAATCATTAGACAACCCAGTTGGGCTTGGTCCAATCATAGTGGAGTAATTGGAGTGGAGTGACATGGAATGGAATTTCATTGACTGTATTGGATCAGGTCCATTTCTAGTACCATCTAGGACCGTTCCGGCTTAAGCCTAATATAGAACACGTCTATTCCAGGCAAAGGCATCCTGTTCGAGTACCTCTCGCAGGGCAGCAAGGAGCGGCTGACGGCGCCCATGATCCGCTGCGTGGCGGCGCTGGGCCGGCGCGCGCTGCAGCGCTGCCTCGGCGCGCACCTCGACCACCTCGACGCCGGCCTGCTCGCGCGCCGGCCCGCGTCGCAGCCCTCGCTCAGAGACGCACTACTGGTACACGAGACAACTTTTTTTAACACGGCTATTTTATGCAATAAGGGGCAAATGAACCAGTGGCTCATAATCACCATCACCCTTCCGTATATCCAAGACGGTCGGTTTTGTGCTACTCGAATCCACCTTGTAGGAGACCTACAAACACTTCTCTTTCCGGTACGCGGTCGCCACTCTAGAACCTTCCCGCCCCTATGGCCATCATTTCTCCGAAGGGTCTCCTGATGGAAAGTGATCACCGCCGCCCATGAACACCTGCAATACCAGTAGAGGAATCGCAGATGTGTCGCCGGCCTTTGCGAAAAGGATACCTACTCATCTCTTCTCTTGAAGGTCTCTAAGGCCCGGTTTCTATATTCAAACCGCGGATAGATAAGGATACCTCTAGTTAAAATTTGTCATTTGCCACATACAACATGCGTCAAACTTGAATTTGGAGCAACCTTATCTATCCGCGGTTTGAATATAGGAACCGGACATAAGTCGTAACGGTCCGGAAATACCGCCGGAATAAACTGGTTCCATAAAACGGTCGTGTCGGTAAAAAGTTCCGCATAACACGCACTGAAGTCTATCTTCCCTATCTATCGAGGTGGTGAGGTGGAAAGACAGCCATTTGCGAGTAGTACGGTGAAAGATCATAGCTAACTAGCTAAATTAACCCTTTTCCAGGCGGAGGCTCTATATTAACCACATAGGTTTAGTTACAATTTCAACATTAGTACCTTAAATTAAGTTTCAAGTCTGATTGAATATACGCGAAAAGTTACTTTCTCCGAAATTAATTCCCAATATGTAAATAACTTGGATATATTATGTATTGCATTCTTTGTTAAATCGTCTAGACTGGTGCGGCCTGGATAAGTGTTAAGAAACGTTTTTAAGTGATTGATTATGTATAAAATGTTTTATTCTTTACAGGACGTATCGACGTGCTTGCTCAGATCTGAACCGACGACGTTCTTAGAAGACTTCGTGATGACTGAGTACACTCTGTACGAGATGCTCG
Organism: Tortrix viridana; assembly: GCA_963241965.1. NCBI lineage: Eukaryota > Metazoa > Arthropoda > Insecta > Lepidoptera > Tortricidae > Tortrix > Tortrix viridana. Next base: position 8,500,561 of record OY725179.1, on the reverse strand, counting down.
GAGACTCCATAATGCCGCGGCTGACAATATTTCCTTACAGAGGTAATTCTAATCTTATAATTAAGTGTCTTACTACAACTTTAAGGTGATCCCCGTAACATATAACATATAAACACGTATTATATTTGTTTCTTTGACTTCTCATACATACTACATAGATACAAACCATGCGACGATATTCTGTAATTTAAATGATTAATCACCTTCTTTTTGTATGCATCCTTTGCGAGTATATTAAGCGTTTGAAATTATGTAACTGCTGCCACAGGGATTATTCTACAATGGTTGAATCAAATAGGCTGTATAATATTCTGATCTTGACTACGACATACACCTCAAAGTAAATATCAACTCGTAGAAAACTTATTTTATGACGTATGTTGAGAAGGGCATCTCACAGTCAACAACAGTTATTAATACGACCCTATAAGAAGTTTTTCTTAAGGGGAGCCGAAACGATCATTTGCGATTGTCATTGTTTATGACGTACTGTTACGTGTTTGGAGGTTTCAATTGCCCGTCATTGGAAACCTCCAATCACGTAAAAATACGTCATAAACATTGACAATCGCAAATTATCGTTTCGGGGAGCCCTTAGGGTTGTAACCAAGACATAACTATTACAATTATTTTATTACTAGATGAAGCCGAAAACGAGACCGCGAACGCTGAAAAAACCTCGGAAGAAGACTTCTCATACGTGCCACTGCGGCCGGTCGCCCGGCGACCTAAACTAAGACTGATCCCCGCCATCAAGAAATTAAAAAATGGTCTCCACAGAGAAACAGTCTTCGAACCGACCAAGTATTCATCAAAAACAATACACATCAAGTTAAAAAGTTGCAGGACTAGAGAGATACCATTAAGGCTAACGCGAGTGATGATCAGTAGGGCTCAAATGAACAGTTTATATGTGCAGAGTGTGCCGACGGGCGGAGTAGTGGTGGCCAGTGGGCTTCTCAATAGATTTAAGTATAAATTAGGTAGGAATTCGGACGCATTTCCAATATTTGGAGCTTTAATGTTATGAGTAAATGTTATTTTTATTTATTAAATGTTGGAATTTGTTTTATTCGTAGCCTTACAATTTAGATGAGAAATGTTAACCTCCATCTTTGGCAGTTTGGAAAAAACCGATCAAGTGCGAGTCGGACTCGCGCACTGACGGTTTCGTACATATTTGGCCGGTTTTTATTATTTGTTGTTTTTCTATAAGGTTTATTCTATATTCATACCAAATTTGACGCTTGTATGTATTAGTTTTTACGATAGAACAAAATGCAAAAAAACGTTGAAGAATAAACGTTTGCGGCGAAAATAATCCGGCCAGCGACACGATTTTCATAATTCGTGGCATAGTAAAACAAAAATATAAGTAAAATAAATGAAAAAATTTGAAATTCGCATGATCATAGTCCTTGGAATCATTTTCAAGAACTATACTATACTTTTCTACTTTTTTTACTATACCTGAATTTTTATTCACACGGAAAAAAGGTAAACATATTTACGTCACTGTCAAAGTGACATTTCAGGGGATCTCAAAGTATGGGTCAGCAAGAAATATAAAGTTATCATTTCGCTCGAACCGTGATATTAAAAATAAATGTAAGAAGGAAATAATTAAAATCAAAATCGCACAAATCTATTAAATGAAACAGGATTACGTATTTCTTAATAATAATAATGACTAACTAATGAAGCGAGTGACGTCACACGTTAGCCGCCCGCAACTTAACGACCCGGGTGTATCGAAACAGTGATACCAGTGCAATAAATAAATAATAATAAAATTAAATCAAAGAGTTGTCAAAATAAAGTTTGCCACAAACAAATTAAATTATTTTATCTTGATTATAATATACAGTTTATTTATAGAAAGTCGATTGCTTATAATTGTGCAAAGTATAAATGCTTCAAATTTTTTTCGTTAACGGCAACACTTTTGTTTACATTTTTTCCGCGAGAAGGTGTAATAAGCCTTTTACATACAACTGGGCAAAATTTCAACTAGGACTTATCAAACAGCCCTCGCAACTATAAGAACATCTCTTTCTAATCCGTTATGAATGCCTTAAAAAGAAAAAGGTCAAACATACGTCTTTTGTTGTTTCTTATAGTCTGGTTTCTATGGTAGTACTTATACTGTGTTTATCTGACAGTCGTGACTAATCTGTGGGACTCTGGAAAAGACTTTTTATTTGTCAACAACTCTACGGCGATTTGGCATATTTTATAGTTTATTTCAAGGTTTATTTATTTATAACGATAAGAAAAGATTGTATATTGTATCCGTAAATAAAACGCAACCCATAATATAAAAATCGTATCACAGCCATGAATTATAAAGACTGCTGCCGAACGTGCCTTGCCAATGGCAAGGAGATGCGATATATTCATACAATAATTTTAATTAGTGGCGAAAATGTTAAAATCTCTGATATATTAGAGATATTTTACAAATTCAAGGTATTTTATTTTAACATACTTTAAGTAATGAGACAGTATGTTGACTGTAGTCCTTTTATGTGTATACATACTGTGTGTACCTTTTGTGTGTATACAATAAACAATTAGTTTACGTTGTTTCAGATTACCCCAGACGATCAGTATCCCGAAAACATTTGTATTCATTGCATCTACCAGCTTACCATGACCTACTCCTTTAAAAATTTGATAGAGTCTAGTGCCAAAACATTAGCAGATAGTTCCAATTTAATAGATAACATTGAAGATATAGATTATAATTATGAATCTGAGGAAGAAGGAAACCAAGGTTGCCAAACAAGCAGATTTGAAAGACAGAGAGGTAGGGGAACAGACAATTTAGATGAAAGTGCATCAAAACAAATATTTTGTGTTGAGTGCAAAGCAGAGTTTCAGTCCACAAAAGCGCTTGGTGAGCACTGTGTCAACAATCATCCCATTAAGTCTTCTGTAGGGCGTGCTTGCCAATACTGTCATGAGAGATTTGAAGACTTCCGCTCTCTTGTTTTGCATCGAAAATTACATCTGAAGCCATATTTGTGTGAAAACTGTTGGGAAGGTTTTTATAATGAAAGAGGTCTAAATACACACTCTTGCCAGCCCAAGGGGTATCATCAACAGAAAAATTACTCTGAAAAAACGCTAAGGCAATGTGATCAGTGTGGGAAATCATATCCTCCTGGATATATACGAATTCATATGCTTACACATAGCAGTGATCGACCTTATAGTTGTAAATACTGTCCAAAAAAGTTCAAAGTCCCAGGTGGTCTCCATTCACATGTGTTGTGGAATCACAAGAGAACTCGGAACCACAAGTGTGAAGTATGCAATGCAACATTTATTTCCTCTAGTTCTCGTAGTACTCATATTCGAAAAAATCACTTGAAAGAGAAGAAATATGGGTGTGAGAGTTGTGGAAAGAGGTTTTTCTCCAAATCAGAGTTGCAGAGACATTCATTGACTCATACAGGTGTCAAGAATTTTCATTGCCATTTGTGTGACAAGTCATACCAAACAAGGTATGGTTTGAATGTACACTTAAAGTCACACTCACAAATACCTATGAACATGATGAACTTGTAATTGTCACTTTTTGATTTTTAGTAGTAAGCTAGTTAGTAGATGTTTTGCATTTGACCCCTAAAAGCATGGTTGGAGAGATGTATTCTACATAATATACCAACAGTGAAAAATTATTTAAAAATAAAGAAATCTGGTGCCTTTTTGCAACTGCATTTCAAGAAATTGTAGCACATAACAATGTAACTTAGCATATTCTCACATTAGTATCTCGTCTCACTTATCTATGCTGACTTAAATTTACATGTTGTTCTGTCAGTTTTAAATATTAATAATATAATTTAATAAAAATATAATTATAATTTAATATATAAATATTTTTTTAATATAATTTATTAAAATATAATATTCTTGCTCTAATTCTGATCTACATAAACAACAGATCATTCATTATATCTGCTCATAACAGGCCCAGCGCACTCTGCACTTTGGTTTAGTCAGAGGGGGACCCCACTTATTGGATCTTCTGTATGGATTGGGTTGCATCAAATGTATATGAGTTATGCAATAGAAAGAGAAGCAATGAGTAGGCTCATTCAACCAACAACCCATTAATCTGTTTTGTTAGATAGAGCACCTTCTGTACTTGTACTATTAGTAGTCAATGCTGGATGAGAGATTAAACAAATTAAGAAAACTGCTTATGGCATCACGGCTCAGGGGGCGCCACAGGAGGGTACCTCAATCACAAACAATAAATGGACAAACAAACAAGGCCTACAAGCAAAATGCTTAGGGCTGGATGGAGGCTTAATCCGGCTCTGCCCATAGTTGTGTAGTTTTAAGCATCATATTTTAGGATAATCAAATTTTAATGTGTATAGTAGGGGAAACTGCCATATTGTTGGCACTACTGATTATTAGCACCTTTATTTCAAGGTAATAGAGGCAATTATTCAACAATCACTAGGCTAGGTGCCAATAACCAGTATTTTGGATGTCAATAATTCGATGAATTTCCCTATAGTACAACATGTCATTGTATGGCAATGATTTCAATATCCAATTTATTTATTTGGATAGCTGTAATGTTTATTGTTTAGCTATAGTTTTGACTAGTCACATAAGGTTTCTTATTTTCTACTATTTTGGAACAATTAGACTGGTAATAAATCTCTTCATCCTTATTTATTGCCTGATGAGGCTGGCCATAATAATACTAAATTGTTTATGTAAAATATGTTGGGTTATTTCATTTTATGATTAAGGCGTTTTTTTATTGATTTTTTTCCAGACTCAATAATAATTAATAAATAAATAAATATTAGGGACAATCTCACACAAATTGACCTGAGTCAGTCCCAAACTAAGCTCTAGGCTGGTACTATGGGTACCACGCAACCATAAACATACTTATATAGAGAAATACCTGGGAGACCCGAGCGATGACGACGCTCGGGTAGAGATGTGCCGTTCTCGGAAACTTTCCTCATTTTGTATGGAGAACATTCTCGACCGGGAATATTTCCGATACAAAATTAGGAAAGTTTTCGAGAACGGCACATCTCTACGCTCGGGTCGAAACCGAATTTTCATCGATTTCTATACAAAAACAAAAGATTTGCCAAATAAAAGAACAAAAAGAAAACAAACAACCGGACCACAGCTGGGGTTTGAATCCGCAGTCTGCCAACGCTGTAACCTAATCAGACGGTGGCGGCCGCATCGAAATTACGAACCATATTGCGTGGGCAAATCTTTTTGCGACAAAGTATGGGGAAAAGGATACACACTTCAATATATAGAAAACATCCATGACTCGGGAACAAATACTCGAGCTCATCACACAACATATTTGCCCATACCGGAATTCGAACCCGGGACCGCTAGCTTCATAGGCTGGGTTACTACCAACTAGGCTAAACTACGTCGTCTTATATTATCTTATCATTTAAACAGTGTGATTTTTTTTCAAAGTTTTTATTTTCAAATAACTTAAAACATATAAGTAAGAATCTAAAGTTTACACATTGGATTGGGTATTTTGCGATTTTGGAGAGCGCACTCCTGCGACTCCTACATACAGTGTAAATTCTTTATAACGAAAAGGGACCGAACATTTTTTATCGTTATAGAGAGATACCGTTATATGGTGTCAAGAAAGAAAAACAACCAAATTCACAATAATTTCATAATACGATAGGTACTTGGTGTGCTTAGTTCGAGACCTTCATTTGCAAGAAATCCAAGTGTAATGATTCACGTGTTCAAGGCAATGAACAATAATAAAAGCAAGACTGCTGTTTCCGACCGCAGAAGTATCGGGCCTCAAAGGTTTTGTTGGCGTCTTTTGTAACCTGATAACTCTGATAAGACAACATAAACAGTAATGCTGGTAATAAATATTTACTGTGTCTAAATATGAACACATTTCTTCGTAATAGAGAATGCCTGTTACGCTATAGAGTTTAAGAGTTCAATGGTTCAAGAGGTTTTAAAGTAAACCAACCAAATTGTGCTCACTTTTACGTTATAGTTTAACGTTATAAAGAGTTTACACTGTATTTGTAGCTTTTATGGCCCAAATCGTATAGAACTGGACATTCTCTAATACAATTTATAAATTTTTCTACATACATAGTCACACTACAGCGCAACATTACTAAATTTTTGCTCATTTTTTAACTTATATCTGTGTATCTTTTAAGTTCTACAATGAATTTCTATTATAAATTTTTTTGAACTATTTCTGTTGTGTTGCAGTGTGTTTTTCAAATAAATGTTGAGTCGAGTTGTGAAAATACACTATAAATTTGTAAACAAATACAACATGAAAATCACGCCGTGCCAAGCGCGGCGCGACTATATGTGACGGTCTGGCATACAACTCCTTGTGAATTTCTACGCTAAGAACGCGCCATGCTACTGTCGCGCCGCGCCAAGTCGGCTGTTTGACGAAGCCTTAACCTATGAGGCGTGCAGGTGCGAAAGGGATAACATGATTATTGATTTATGGGTCGAGTCATCTGTTGGTTTCGTGCACAGAATAAGTACTAGCATAGAAACCGGACTATAAGAACAACAAAAGACGTATGTTGGACCTTTTTCTATTTATGGCATTCGTAACGAGCTAGAAAGAGATGTCCTTATAGGTATTCTTTCGTTATTCCTTCATGTTATCACAAATTTTGTAGTACTGGAGGTTCGTGTGACGTGTGGGGGATCCTTTCGCTGACATTGATATATCGCGGTCCATTTGAAGTCTTAAAACCTTGTGACAACATGAAGGATAACGAAAGAATACCTATAAGGACGTCTCTTTTTTACTCGTTATGAAACCCATAACTAGAAAAAGGTCAAACATACGTCTTTTGTTATAGTCCGTTTCTATGCTAGAACTTATTCTGTGGTTTCGTGGGTGCTTACCGCCGCACTCAGAGACGTCAATTAAGTTTTAAGTTTCATTAAAGTTGCTGCGTCTTATTCTATTGCTATAGCAAAGAAAGTGACAGCAGCTACGTTAATGAAACTTAAATCTTAATTGACGTCTCTGAGTGCGGCAGCTATTCTATTGCGATAGCAAAGAAAGTGACAGCAGCTACTTTAACGAAACTTAAATCTTAATTGACGTCTCTGAGTGCGGCCGTTTGTCATATTTTTGCAGATAATATATTGAAGTAATAGTAATAAAATACTTTTCATAAAATAAAACACGTTACCTGATAAAGCTGGTTGCATTTACAAAAAGCATTGGCTTAAGAACTCTACAAGAACACACATTTATAGTGAGCCTTAGTTATTATTATCCCATTATTTGAGCGAGCTTCGTTTCTTATTATTTAATTTGAACAGGTCAAAGACATATTCGAAGTTCGACAGCTATCCTATTAATATAAAATAGATTTTAAAACTAAATATTTAAACATATATCTATTACAAAATCCTTTAGTCGCATGTCGTCCCATTCGCAATTTGTCCCGTTCGCAATTCGTCCCGTTTGCTATTCGTCCCGTTCGCAATTCGTCCCGTTAGCAAATCGTCCCACAATTAATATTATTATTAATATTATTGTTAATATTATTATTAATAATATTATTTTGCCGAAGTGTTCCGATTTTAATTTATTGAAATTAATTTGAATTATAAGTTTTCTGTGTATACATATATAATTATATAAAGAGAGAAGTCCTAGATTGACTGACTGAATGACTGCAACTGACAAATTGCAATAGGGGCAAATTGCGGATGGGGCGAGGTGCATTTGCGGTACCTACGATTTGCTAAAGGGACGAATTGCGAACGAGACGAAGTGCGAACGGGACGAGGTGCGTTTACGGGACGATTTGCTAACGGGACGAATTGCGAACGCGACGAAGTGCGAGTGGGACGAGGTGCGTTTAGGGGACGATTTGCTAACGGGACGAATTGCAAACGGGACCAATTGCGAACGGGACGAACTGCAAACGGGACGACATGCGACCAAAGGTACAAAATTGCCCGACAAAAAACGCTAGATCCTAACTTTATAAAAAGTAATAAGCTAATAAGGCAATGTTTTCGTAGTATTTGAACTAATTAGTAAGTATAAAACTAATAAAATGTAATTTTGTACAAGTGATTTTTAATTTGGGTACCTACTTTAATACTCTTTTACTTCTTTCTTTAAGGTAGAGTATAGATAATATTATTTTAAAACAATTTTTAATTTAAGGTTTTATAGGTAGATGCCGGTAAAAAGGTCAAATGTGGCACAGATACGAGCTTATTGACAGGATGCCTAGCTCGGAAATTTGTAAAAAAGTAGGCATTAAACTGTGCATTAAGTTTTCTAAATAGAAATACACTGTATTATACATAATATGTTAGGCCGAATATATACAAGGGCTGTCATACTATTATTGCACTGTCCTCTAGGACTTACTTGTTTCCCTAATGAATCGTCATAGCAATATTCACGTAACCGTTCAGCATTATTATTTCTGGTAAAGCTACGTTACTATCATCTTGGTAATAATTATTTGTTATGCAAGGCTGCAAAGTTGTTATTTGGCGCGAGAGCCTGTATTGAACCCCGAGTTAGGTTTCTAAAATTGAACCACGAGCGTAGCGGGGGTTCAAGGCCTCGAGACCCAAATAACTTTGCTGCTGTGCGAAACACACAATTGTTCACCTTACCGCAGCGAGGAAACACTTGGTGTTGGAAAAATAATTACACGAGCGCCACATCAGTTGTGGCCGTCCTCGAACAGCGTCCCCTCCGCGCACAGCACCAGTATTACTTTCCACGGTAGCGGTTAAAGTGGACTTTTGCATTCAGATTTTGTGCGGCAAAGAAGGCTTTTTAGCTGGTGAGGTGAATAATAAATTTACCAAACAGTGACTATAAGTGCGATTCCACCCAAGTAGAGCGGAATGAACGAGTCGAGCAATTAGATTGTAGAGATTTCAATTTCAAACAATCGGAGTGGTTGAATTGTCCACTTCGCTTAGCTTCGCTTGAGCAGAAACGCACTTTTATACCGGGTTTAACATTTATTTACGGCGTTTATCAACTGGCAGACGCCGGATTCGAATTTCAGAGTAAAATCAAAACATATTTTCTTTGGATGGTAAATTTTATAATTTACCGAAATACTAACTAAGTTTAACCGCAAATGATGAAATTATACAGTAATATGTATATTAACTGTCGATAATCACATTAGTACTTGTATAATATAAAAATATAAAAAATATCACTGTCGCCAGTCTATTTGTATAGGATATCGTGTTTTAGGCAAGTAAGGCCCAGGCGCTGGTTGTAACGATAGATATTTTAAGTCCGTTAAATTCGAGTTCCTGTAAAAAAAACATTTTTTTTAATAGAGAAATAAGTTGATTAGGGAAAATATTATGTTGAAACAAAGGACAAAAAAATATTTTAGTCATGGACTTTAATAGAATTGGAATTATGACAGGTTTTTACAGCATTCGTTATTTCAGAATTTTCCAATGTAGGTAAGTATGTCCCATTTTTGGATTGAGGAAAACAAATTGAATACGTTTTAGAATTCTTGGGCTTCTAGGCAAGTACTAATTTATTTAAAATACATATATTCTAAAACTAAAATTTGGTTAATACACGGTTTCACAACAAGCGTGCATGTCACTACGCTACAATACAAGTGCTCAAACAAGACAATAAATACAAACACATTTTACAAACCCACCAAACTTATGTTTCAACTGAAACAGGTGTTTTCAAACGACTGGATGGTAAAAATCCTCGCGCGAGCCTCATGTCAAGTCAAAAATATTAACACCCGGCTCTCGAGTCGTCTACTCGTGTGCAACAGCAGACAATCCGCGAGGCGGGTTTTGATCCCAGATGGGAAGATCCAACAGTACAAACTTAAAGGAATTATCATGTTCTGTATTCTCACACTCGAACTACTCTATTATTTTCTGGTGGGTCAACAAAATGAATAGTTAGTGATATTTTTGTTGTAAAAGCCAAGTAATAATTAAATTTATCTAACGATATAAACTAATCCTTTCGTATCTAAGTTTACTTTACTTATTTCAGAAGATAAAGTAAGGAAATTTGATTTGGGTACCACATCACAGAATGTATGTCACAATATAGTCAATTATAGAACTGCAGTTTAAAAATGCAGTATCAGGTTATGAAGTCAACGGTGACATGACGTGACGATTCCACGTTAATTTAAATGATAGCGTTTTATAAGGTCAGGTGGGGCAAGGGCGTCAAACTACACAATTTCTTCTCAAATTGTATGGTTTGGCGCACTTGAGCCAAAGGCGCACTTGCCCGTCAGGTAGGGCCCCACCTGACCTTACGGGTGCAGCTTGCATCACATAATATTTTTGTTTTTAATGTAACGCATGTCTTATTTTAGCTGAAACTAGTAATTGTACCATGCGCTTAACTAACAAGATGGATTCAGCACAACCTATAGAGCAGGCGGGGTTCCGTAGTGGTTTCGCCACGATAGACCACATCTTTACGGTACTGCAAGTTGTCGAGAAGTGTCGAGTACAATCAGCCTTTATTGACTAAGAAACGGCGTTCGACATGGTAGAACACTGGGCCGTCATTCACTCGCTACGAAGATGCTAAGTAGACACCAGATATGTGGAAGCTATCGAAGCCGTCTACCGCGGAGCTACTCTTCAAGTAAAGCTTCATGAGTTGTCACAACCAGTTCCTGTGGGACGAGGGGTTAGGCAAGGTGACACGATTTCCCCCAAACTATTCACTTCTTGTTTGGAAGATACGTTTAAGCTTTTCGACTGGTCCAATAGAGGCATAAACTAACGGAAAACGCCTAACCCATCTCAAGTTCGCGGACGACGACGTTATCATTATCTCCGTATTGAGGAGCTACAGGCCATGATCGAAAAACTCTACAATGTTTCAGTAATGGTTGGACTAAAAAAAACCTTCGAAGACCAAAATACTGTGCAACAATACCAGCACAAACCACATTGCTGTAAATGGTCAGATCATAGAGAGAGCGGAGGAGTATGGCTACTTGGGTCACACTAAACTTAGGTTAGTATTTTAAAATCCCAAAATAAATTATTTAAAAAAGGAAATATAATAATTTGTGAAGATAATTTTATGCATGACGTAAACTATGATATTAGGAACAATAATAATGATGCGAGCCGATATGGATCAATTCTAGAAGTATACAGTAAGTATACAAATCAAATTGCTTTACAGGCAAAATAAAATACCCCTTCGTACGTAATTATTTTTCTTTTGGAATTAACGTTGTCGAAACAGCGTAACATGATACATTAAAAAAAATATTCTGCTATTCTCGACTCGTTGTAGACAGGCAAATAATATAAATCTTTTTAACTTTGAATATAATTTTTGAATCGTAATAAGTTTAAAACCTCATAAGTTTAAAATCTATTTGTACGTGTTTAAGACACTCCTTGCAAGATATATCACGACTATAACAAATGAACACCACTACATTTTTACAATAACCATTCATTCATTCTTTCACACCTTTACAATGTTAATTTTATTAAAATTTACTGTTATCAAATTTTAATTAAGATAAATATTTACAAAATAGGTCGGAGGTTTGCGCGATTTTTAAATACGGTATTAATTAAGAAGACGTCAACCGCCCAGTGGCGCCCTCCTTAGTATTGTTTTCTAAATAGTATTTTCTTATCAAAGATTCTTATGAAATGCTTTAGTTTATAAGAAAACACAATAAATAGTAATGTGGGCGCTACTGGATATCCGCGGCGTATGCTCGGAGCAGTATTTAAAACTGCGGTTACACGCGATTCTATCCGTAACCGCAGTTATATAACCACAATATATTTACAAGATGTTCTAATAATTCGAATAACATATGCATGCAAAAAAAACTATATCATCTCAAAATCTACTAATTGACAGTCGAGGTGATTTAAAGCTGTTTAAATTTGCGTATCTACTTTAAAATACACATATAAAAATATTCACCGCGTGCTCAAAAATTCATTTCTAATCCTATCTGATACATAACTTCATCCATCTCGGGGTTCAGGAGCGGGTTCGCGGGCGGGTCTTCCGTACCGTTCTCCTGGCTGGTGGAGGGCTCGGGCGCGCCGACGGGGCGCATCCCCAGGATTATCCTGATGGGGTCCGTCAGTTGCTGCGCCGACACGATCTGGTGGTATATGCCCTCCGCTGTGCTCAATATTTTGTCCACGTCAAGACACATTGACAGGTCGTTTACGTGCTGAAACCGAATAATATATTTCAAAAACTGAGGATTACATACGTGCGAGTTCCGACTGGCCCATATAATCTTTTGAGCCTCTCGATTTTAGCCATATGCCGACACATGTTTAAAGCGGATAATTAAACTTAAAGAGCATTAAAATTCATTGACGTGACTTGCCGACTGTGACTTAATAAAGTCAACTAGCCGCTAGTCGCAAGCAGAGATCAAAAAAAAAAACAACCGGTTCTTGATTTGTCTTAACGACCACATTTGCAAAAAACTTTCAAGATAAAACTCATCTTGTTTCTTCAGTTGAAAAAAACACTGGAATTTAATTTAAGGGACAAAATAATGTTGTTCTTACTTTCAATATTTCAGTAAACCCATAGTTGTTAGCGATAAGGGTATCTTTTTCAGCGTCGAGTATGGCAACACAAATTAGCAAATGGAAATTAGCACACGGCAATCCTGTCCATAGCACCTCCCACAGCCTGCAAATAAAATATATAGTTAATATCTACTAACAGTTCAATATTATTTTAAATCACTTTTACACAATCTGCAACGTTTTTTAGGGTTCCGTATCAAATACAGAAAAACGGAACCCTTAGAAGATGACTTTGTTGTCCGTCTTTCCGTCTGTCTGTCGGTCTGTCAAGACCCTTTTTCTCAGCAATGGCTAAAGCAATCTGGCTGAAATTTGGAACAGATGTAGTATTTAATGGTGTGCACAATATTAGAATTTATAAAAAAGTTTTATAGTAATTTGAAATGGGGTCTAAAAGGGGGGTTTACAAATTTTAGTAAAGCTATTATAGCAAATGGCGTATCATATGAAAGGACTTGATTTGCACATTTCAAAACAATTTTTTTTTTAGTTTTTTGTCCTATAGTTTTGCATTTATGACCATAAATTTACAAAAATGACCTGTCCCCTTCCCCTTATCTCCTAAGTTTACGGGCCGAAAAATCTAAAATAATTCAGACTCATAGACGTTTTTTTTTTTAAAAAATTTTAAAATCAATAATTTTTGACATATCAAAAAATATTTGAAAAGGGCTGTTCAAATTTAGGCAACCTAAAACAGACCTTAACACATAGTAAATAGAACATTACTGTAGAGAACGGGAAGCAAGCGGTTGCAGGACGAGTAGTTATATAAGAATCCTGCAACCGCCCTTCACGGCCGAGGCTTGTATAGTGCTTTTCTTCAACGATGCGAGGAAGTTATATTTTTGAATTTTCGTAAACAATATATTTTTCACCTCACCAGCTCGGAAAGGCTTTCTTTGTCAGTCAAAATGTGCGCGCAAAAGTCCACTTTAACTGCTAGCGTGAAAAGTAATGGTGGTGCTGTGCGCTAGGCTCGTGGTTCAATATTAGAGTCCTTCGCTAATTCAGGATTCAATACTGGCTCTCGCGCCAAATAACAATTTTGCAGCCTTGCATAACAAATAACTTAAGTAAACACCCTAAATGCCTTCGAAAAAAGTTCACTTCCCGCCTTTTTTAAAGTGCACATCACTCATAAATTGATTCATAATGCCATTTTCATTCGGAAATCTGGATTTAAATAAAATCACATATTTAAATTAAATAAATCTAAATTTAATAACTTGGGATTTAAATTATTACATTTATTAAGCGTATTTCAGTTAATTTGCTATTTTAATTAGTTTATGAACGCAAATGGTTTAAAAGAAAAGTAAACTATTTGAGACACTTTTAAAGACGCTGAAAACGCCGTTTTTCTTTAGCCTATGACATTTTAAAAGACAAATAAACATAGGCGAACTTTGTTTGAGTACGAGTATTTGGCTATTTCGAGTTGGTTTCCCTAGTCAAAACATGGTTTTAAAAAGTAAAAAAAAACCTGATGTAATGTAATTTCATATATTTTTCCCGACCGCTAAGCTGCTACTCGACAGTAATGACTTTTTCTTTAAATTTCGCGTTGGCCAGGAACGACTAACTTCGCGTACTGCTTTAGCAACAGTAAGGTGGACGTTTCCGAGCATATTGGAGAAAAACTCATTCTTACTATTTATTTTATTAATGGCCCTGACTCGTTGCGTCGGAATATTAATCAACATAATATTACTAAACTAGCGACCCGCCCTCGCTTCGCTTCGGTTAAAGTTCGCCCTTCCATTTCACCCCTTAAAGTTGAAATATTCAATTTTTCTCATCATAAGAACCTTCCTCAGACTTCAAGGAATATTTGAAAAAAGAATTAGCGAAATCGGTCCCGCCGTTCACGCGTGATGCCGTGACCAAGGGAAATAGGGATTCATTTTTATATATTCAAATTTGGCAAAAAGTTTGATGCTACCCATGTTAAATACGGAACCCTCGGTGCGCGAGTCCAACTCGCACTTGATCGTTTTTTTTACCCTTGTGACGCTTTACGTGGCTTGACACAGTCAGGGATAAAAAAGCATGCGAATGTACCTCATGATGTCCCGGTGTGAGAACTCGCGCTTGAACCACACGAGCAGCCAGCGGAAGCAGAAGTACATGTTGCCGGAGTCCTTCTGCGCGAGGTGGCGCGCCAGCGCGGGGCTGCAGCAGCCCAGCAGCGCCTGCAGCTGCAGCAGCTGCTGCTTCATGCCGGCCTGGTCCATGTCGAAGTTCGACGCCTGCAAACACTGCATTGTTATCAAGGACTAAAATAGGCCATAATGATACGAGATGTTTAGCCATCCGAATGAAGCAAGGTGCAGGTTTTCGTGTAATTCTAACTTGCGCCGCCACCTCGCTCTCTGAAATTAAAGGTAAAGTACTCTAGTCCCTAAGGGCAAAATGTGTCATTTTACTCCGCACATACATAGCTTAACCTGAGGGCTTATTGCCTAACGCACTCGCGATCGAGGTCGCTTTCATTTTTGACAGTTGAAGGCAAGTCTGCCTACAAAATGAAAAAAATTGTTCCACTTTCAAATCGATCGCGATCGCGAGTGCGTTGGGCAATAAGTCCTCTGGTATAATGTTTGTTCGTTTTCAATCCACGAAGGCACCCCGCGAGTCAAATTGACGTTGCACGGTTGCGTCAGTGTATGAAAAATGGGTTAGTGAGGTTCGCCCTAGAAAAACGCACCTTAAAGCCTCGTAAGCCCTGTGTTTTTTAAAGAAGTAGTGTTAACTACCGAATGTACTATACCAAGTACATACATACTAATAAAAGTGAACTTAAAGGTGATGTACATTCGGCAGTTATTCGTGTTATGTAGTTAAAATGTCAGGTCTGAACTACTTGTGCAAGTACGCGGGGACTTACGAGATCAAGGACACTGTCGTCGGCGAAAAAAATCCGCCGAGTTTTTGAATAGTACCGCAGCCTGTAGAAAACCACTTACAATTTTATCCATAAAACCGACGAAACACCAAAAACTGTCGACTTCGTTGCCCAATAGAAGCAGCAGCGGGGCTAGGATATCGCTCATTCCCTGCACGTATCCCAGGTCGAAGTTGTACATGACGTAGGTCATCAGTATGTCTTGCAGCACCACCAAGTTCGGGTTGTTATCTCCCGCGAAGAACGGATGCGTCCTATCTGTTCGGTTCACGTCCTTTTCTACCAAGCTCTTTCTGTCTCTGAACTCTGAGAACCGAGCCTCCTGGCCTTCCGTCATCGATCGCCATTGAAGTTTCATAGAGAAGTACTCCTCGGTTCGTTTCCGTTGTAATGAGCGTATCTCTGAATGGGTCATATGCCAAGGATGGTAATCTAGCAGGTACTTCCAAACTGAATGGCGGATCGAGTGTGCGACGCCCTGAGAACATCGTAAAATATTGTTTTATAAATCACCAAATGAATTTTATCGATTTCATTGATTATACCTAGTCATAGATAACAAAGTAAGGGCAAGTGTGTTCTTTCACGCTTATCGGACGTAAATGACAAGGAGTATAGTATTTACCCCTCTGAAGATGAGCTGTTTGACCCCATCCACCTCCAAAACTCTGCCTTGCGTGTCTTGTAAGCCTTCCCACTTCTCAGTAGAGAGCGGCGTCCCTCTAAAAACAAACTCTAACACTTACATGCGCTACTGGCGACCTAGTCAGTCCTTCAAAGGAAACAGACAGCTTCAAAAGTACAGTATTTGGATGTTACTTAGCGTTGTTCCCGCAGAAACAACTGAGTGTATACATCATCAAACTCGGTACAGATGTTTTAACAACTACTTCCTATCTGGTGTCGGTTCAGCGTCTGTGACTCTTGGACTCCTTACAACATAATTTGGTATCGAACCTTAAAAAAGCAAGGCCAGAGACTCTCTTTAATTCAAACTTATTTACAGTAAGAAATAACTATATATCTGTATTTTAAAAATTAACTGTTGTTCGAATATGTATTGTCCTATTACAATTTTCCCATGAATAGAGGCCATTGAAATTGAACAGACAAATATTTTTGTGGCAATTACCTGGGTATATTCGGGCGGGGTGGCAACGTCGGCTTTACACTAATGACTTCATATTCGTCAGACTTAGTGACCGTGGTCGCGTCTTCCAGTGCACTCATGCTCTTTGTAAGTAAGTCCGCTACCTCTTCCGACACGTCACGCTTGCCGTTAACTTCGTTGCCGTAGTATACTGGAAAAGAGAAATCGTATAAGGATCTTCAATAAAAAAAAGATCAGAGCGATATGCAAATAGTTCTACCGCCCTGAAAGTATTCCCTACCAATAAGAATTCATTAGCTCAAGTAAATCAGGGTTAATAGGTGATCAAGACATTAAATGAATGCTACTGGCTAGCACGAAAATATTCTAGTTCGACTTTATAATTTATAATCAGAAACGAAATATTTACATAATTTACAAACTTAGATTTCATTTTGCTTAAATTTTCGCGCTAAAAAATCAAGTAGGCTAGATAACGTAACCGTATCTATTAAAACATTTGCATGTTCTGGTTTATTGGTAGAGAATAGAGAATGTCATTGACTATTAAGCCAACCATTAATCATCACTACATAATTATTATAAACTAGTGGACCCGGCAGACGTCGTCCTGCGGGATCGCAGAGCCACCTACCGGGTCCAACTGTAAATATAAACCACCCCTGTATCAAAGCGAACAAAACTAAAAAATAATTATTCAAATCGGTCAAGCCATTTTTGAGTTTTAGCGAGACTAACGAACAGCAATTCATTTTTATATATATATAGATTAAAGTCCCCCGCCGCGCTGAGTTTGTGTTTGTTCGAGCTAATCTCAGAAACAGGAGTTATCTAGGAAGGTTAAAAGCTATAAATCTATTTACTTCAAAATCGCCTGATTGATTTATCTGATTATTTAATTTATACAGAGATACCTAGTCTAGCTTGCAGGAAAAAGTTACATATAAACACGAATCTAAATAAAATTATTAACGACATCGCTGTTTTATGAGTCCGTCAAGTACGTGCGCGACCTTCCTTGCGAGCGGAGGACACCTTGAAGGAGAAGCGACTGCTATTTAGTTCGCGACGCGCATTACTGCGCGATTCCTCTCCCCGCCTTCGTTTGTTACCCCGCGGGAGAGTCGCGCACGAGCTTGTCCGACTATAATCAGTTGAAAATTAATACATACATTTCTCGCTCCCAAGGGTTGAGCAACACTGATCTGGGTATGTTCCTGGCCAGCCGAAATATGTGAGGAGGAAAATACACGAGACGAATACATATTAGTTATTGGAAAAGTTAGGCTAGAGCTACAGTATCGTAGAAGATTTAATTACACAAAAATGTGTGCAATATAATGGAGAAGAGTGTCTGAGTGAGTAAATGACAGTAAAGATAAATAATTATAAAACCACCAAAGTGTGGATTTTACAATTTGACAGGAAACGAAATAAACTTCATTTTGTGAAAATATGGTTAGCGCATATAATTATTATTTTACAAAGTTCATGTTTTAAGACAATTTAAACAGCCTAGTTACAAGGAGATCATAGAAAAATTTTTGACTACGAAAAAAATTGTTTCCATGGTAAAAACTGTAAATGAGTTCTACAAGGACGAAGTTGCAGTAAAAGGCTAGTTATAAACAAGGAGGGTCAGTGCATAAAAATAAGTTAATAAATAAAGTACTAGTGGTTATTTTTTAAAGCAGCTTAGATATCTAATTTAATAATTACCTATGTCAGTAAGCTTCGAGAATGCCGTCATAGTAGTCTCATAAGGCCTCTGTTTGAAATTGGACACCAGATTCCACACCACATCTGTCGTGTTTTCTGTAAAAATATCCAGTTCGGCGAAACTCTTATTTAAAACTTGGGACTCCACATTAGGTTCTACGACCACGTAAGTGTTTCTATCATGTCGAGCCTTAGCAGTCTTTACATGATTTTTCAAATTAGCGACGAATATTTCTGCGTTCCCGTGTTGGAAGTAAAAGGTGGTCTGCCAAATGCCGGGTTTGGTGGAGAACTGCATCTGTTGGTTGTTGCGGGTAACGCGGAACGTCTTGAGGTCTTCGATGGGTATTCTTATTATGCGGGAGCGCGCGGTCGCGTAGTCGGAAGTGAGGTTGCCGCTGAGAGTGCGTTGACGTCGCCCTAAAAGTTTACTTATATTACAAACATTGCTATGGCTATGCAATATTTGTTATGTCAGATAATATAATGAGAAGGCATGACATCTCAATTCTTAATAGACACAACGCGAGTAAACGAGTAAGTAATTGCCTGTGAGTGTGTGTGTTTGTAGTTTTGAGTTTTTTAACATTACCAATAGTGTTGACAACCGCCCACTCCTGGTCCTGGGTGTCGGAGTCGATGGTGATCAGGTCGTTGGGCCGCCACTCGATGCACTTGGAGCTGCTGGGGCTGAGCACCACGCACAGCATCCCGATGGAGTTGAGGTCGGTGATGGGCCGGCCCATGCACGCTTTGAGCAGCACACCATCTTGTGTGAACAGGTCCTGATTAGAAATAATATTTTAATTATTTTATAACTTCCGAATTTATTTATTTACAGAATTAACCCGATATTATATTTTGGTACCGAAGTACCAATGACGGCTATCACGCATCACTTTTTTTCACTAGAAGGCCTCTGGGAAGTGAGGTCTTTTTGACAGTTGATATTAAAAATTTAAATACAAATGTAAATATTATAATGTGTATCAAGTGAAAAAGTAAATTGTCACTCGTTGGGCCTTCTTCAAGGCATAGATTTAAACGTCAACTGTCAAAAAAATCTCACGTCCCGTGCCATATAGTGAAAAAAGTGATGCGTGATAGAACTCTAAAGCTCAAGTGGATGCATTTTATTTTTTTGGGATATCCAAGTGAATGAGCTAGAATATCTTTGATATTTGTGACTAGCTTTTACTTAACACACCACCATAAGGAACTTGTTTATTGTCTTTGTGTCATTCATGAACTTTAAAATGTTTCAGATTGCATTAGGGCGTTTTTCAAAAAAAGTACCTACGCATAGTTAAGGACTAAAATTAACAACGGTAATTGTTTCCATTACATTAGTCATACATTTATATACCGCTCTCATACGCCAATAGGCGTTATCTCAAATTCAATAACCAAAGCAGATTCAATACTCGCCCTTTAGTAATATGGCTGCACTTGCTACAGGTGTTTTATTTATTTGTCTGAGATACCATGATTTGTCTTATATCAGAATAGTTAATTTTCGTGACGTAATGGAAACAATTACCATTGTTAATTTTAGTCCTTACCTAAGTATACTTTTTTTGAGATAAACCCATTAACTATCTGTTTGCAGAATTTCATCCAAATCCATTCAGCTATTGAAAGAAAAACATGAAAAAAAATCTACATTATTTTTACATTTATACTATTAGCTGGAATCAGGATATTATTTGGCATTAGCATACACAACAAATAGTTAAATGAAGTGTAGCATGAACATAATGAGGACAGATAGCTTATCAGACAAAAGCAACTTCTATAAATATTAAGTACCTACTGGTCATTGATCTCTCAAACAGAGTTGAATACAACTAAGTCTTTCATGTAATTACTGGTATATTAACATTTAAACTAATGTAAGACATGATTAAATATAACTGATAAACGGTTAAAACTAATGATTATAAGCCAGAATGATCCGACATGTTTCGGACTCATTAGGAGTCCTTAATCAGGGGATGAGACCGTTCACGGCAGCGGAGAGTGACGTGTGGGGTGCAACACTGTTGTGAACACACTCCATCTCCTAATGAGTCCACAACATGTCGGATAGTTCTCACTTATAATTGTGAGTTTTACCATTTTTCTGTTATCCTGGAAACTATTTTGTTATGAAGTAGAATTACCTTTACCAAGCACACATTATTTATAACATAAATCAATTTATAAAATAATTAAATAACTATCAGAAGACAATCTCACACAAATTGACTTAATCCCAAACTAAGCTCTAGGCTTGATTATAGGTACTAGGCAACAATAACTAATATCAAGTTATCATCCACGAAATACATCTTACCACAATAGATGTTAATATTACAGGGAAATAACTAAAAATAAAATAACATATAAGACTCAGGAACAAGTACTTGCAGTCATTACACAAATATTTGCCCAAACCGGGAATAAAATATGTATCTGTTGTGATTGATTCAGCAAGAGCAGGTGTGTCATAACTCATTATCAATTTTGTATTGTATTTATTTTGTGCAGAATGTGCAACCCTAGATTATATTATGAAAGCCAATAAATTGTTTATATCTTATCAAAAAAGTGTTTGAAAAAATGAGGGTGCTGTTCTTGTTGTTTATATAAGCAAGCAATGATTAAAGCCAAGTTTAGACTAGCAATAAAAATTGCAGAAGTTGATCACTGTCTTACTCTAACTTCTGTGCAAGAATAAGAAACTAAATTTTGCTATTTCTTTCTAGATTAAAAGTTAGAGTAAGACAGCAATCCACTTCTGCAAGTTTTTAATGCTAGTCTAAACTCGGCTCAAGATTAAATACCAACTTTGCTTGCATTGCTAGTATGTAAGTAGTGATACATGTGTCCTCATGGTTTTCTTTACCATAAAGCACAGTAAATGGCAAATTACAAGACATCAAGATCAGAATACTATTGTGGAGGTTGGGCCGTTATACGAGTTTGTGTAAAGGCCGGAATATAAATTAAAAAAAAAATATATATAGAATATATCCAACTACTACTTTAACTTAAATTGTATTCAATCAATCAATCAACTAAATACATTTAATTCAGATTTCTCTATATGTTGTTAGTAACAGTTGTGATCTAATAACTATACTTATAATTTATGTTAGTAAGAGGTAAATAATAAATTAAAATTAAAATTTGATACTACTTAGACACTCGACAAAAACCTCTATATAGTTTTGTCCAGTTTCCAAGTATAGGGCCATCGCATATTTATTAGTTTTCTTACACACTGCACTGCTACAGTATTGAACGCTGCAATTGCATATTTATTAGTTTTCTTACACATAATACTCAAATTAGAACCGAAAATGTTTAGGTCAAGGTGTATTTCTTATTACGAGAAGATACGAGAGGCAGATAAGAAACAGCAAGACGTGGTTCTGAATAATTAAAAAATTCTCATCAACCATGAGAATCTTCATGCTAAGAATTAGCTATCCTAGATTATTGAAGTGACGCAATAAATAGGTACCTATTGAGGATATTAGTAAAATAATGCTAAACTACGCGTAACCAAGCTTAGTGACCCAAGGTCAAATTAACGATTAATTACACCAAAACAAAGAATATGCATAGGCACGGCCATAGAAATCAACCTCACCTTACACTGTTCGGGAATGTCTTCAACAGAACTTGAAGACATCGTGGTTTTTGCTTAACACAAAGCAGAACCTAATGCTAGGCACAGACATAAATATCGTAAGGGGATACACAAAAATTACACCATAATCTGGAAATTGTCAACAAATAAGTAAACATGACATTTTCTTCGTCGTTCACAAATACCACAGACTAAAGCTGCATTCACATTTTGTCTGACGTGTTGTGTTGTGATGTGCTCTGCCGTGACGCCGGTAGCACACCTCCGCCGCGAAATCGATGCAGCGAAACCGCTGACGTTCCGCCACCGTTTGTCCGTTCTTATATGACGGGCGAAACATTAGCGAAACTGCCTGTTCTACAGCGTTAAATTGACGACGCAGTTAGCTTAGTTGGTAGTGACCCTGCCTACGAAGCTAGCGGTCCCGGGTTCGAATCCCGGTAAGGGCAAATATTTGTGTGATGAGCGCGAGTATTTGTTCCTGAGTCATGGATGTTTTCTATATATTTAAGTATGTATTTCTCTATATAAGTATGTATATCATTGCCTGGTACCCATAGTACAAGCCTAGAGCTTAGTTTGGGACTAGGTTAATCTGTGTGAGATTGTCCCCTGATATTTATTTATTATTTATTTTATTTATCTCTTTTTCGCGGAATATCGGCAACGCCGCTCGCATTCGGTCAGCGGTTTTGCTGCATCGATTTCGCGGCGGAGATGTGCTAGGTATACGGTTTAATCAGAATTGACGAGTGAAAGGGATGGTGCATCCGAACGTTCGAAATGAGTGTTTCGTGGTAACCCTGCACTGTGTCAAATTGACACCAGGGTGTCAATTGTGTGTGGGTGTGTATATGTCATTTGAGTAAATTACAGCTTGAATGTTCCAAATGAGACTTATCTCTTTTCGTTTATTTCATTTGACTTTATTAAAATAGGCATATTTTAAAAACGTGTAATGATTTAACAAACTAACGTTTATTGTTATGTTAAAAATCATAGAACAATAGCTCTGATAACCTCCTAGGTAGAAATTTAGTTATTATTGCGTTTTGTTAAGAATGTTATCGCTTAATTTGGACCAGTCATTGACGTTTCATAGATGAGACGTATACATGCGTACGTATTGTACTTATCTCATTATTGTTTGTGCTGTGCTTACTTCGTTTTTTAATGATTTTTTGTTGTTTATCAATGAGATTGTGAAATTTGAAGCTGTTTAATTATATAAGTCATACAATAGTGACCAGCTTTTATAACGCAGCCTATTTAATCTAGTTTTACTATCTTAAAAACATGACAAACCTCGATGTAAGTACGATCTTTCTGCCTGTCCATTCATTTATGTATTGTAAAGGAATTGAAATAGCTTATAACTTTAAAGGTGGAGGTTTCAGTTGCTTTATATACAGTATTTATTATGTTAAAAATGTGACCATTTGTTAGTGACATCCTGTAACACAAATGTTGAAATCTTATCTCTTGATTGATTGATTACAGAGAGGCCTTATAATAGTCCAGGAGTATATGCACTGTAATAAATTGATTACAGAGAGGCCTTATAATAGTCCAGGAGTATATGCAAAGTAATAATCAACCAGCAGTGATTCTGTGAAAGTTTCCTTCTTTTTGATATGCCTCATGCTAGTGAGGGGAAACAGTTGGCAGCTTTCTATAAGGGAATTTTAGTCATATATTGATTTAAAATATAATTCAGAAATCAGTTCGGGTTACTTTTGCAAAGCTCTTTATTAAATTATGCAATATTTTTTGTTTCCCTTTTCAGGTCTCTCCGTCACAGGTAGACAGACCTGTAAATATGAGATTTAAAGATGGCTTAAGATGTTTAGTTTGACTTTAAAATTTTAACATTTATTAGTCGTCTCACAATTACTTGATAAATCCAATAGTGGGAAATAGGGAATGCAATCTGGCGAGATCTCGGCCATATTTACCGAGATTAATCTCGGCCAAAAATCCAACTAGATCTCTCCAGATTAACGAGATTGTTCAGGAGTATGAATACACATGTTTTTTGAAGCGAGCTCGTGCGCAAACTGAACTACACCTATATAAAGAACCTGTAAATTATTTAAAAATTTGTGTCTAGTAGCTTCTAAAACAAGAGTTTATCATTATAAAACAGTAGATATGGTTTACGACATGACTTGAACTTTTTGGTTGCACCCTTTTAAACATTATAATAAAAAAAATAAAAAAACTACTTTATAATTTGTTATAAGTTCATATTTACCTCTCTGTAATCACTATCCTCTCACTCTTGCGTACCTGTCACTAAACAACAGAGGAAGAGGATAAATACAAATTAAACTAACAAATAAATAAATAATAAATAAATAAATATCAGGGGACAATCTCACACAAATTGACCTAGTCCCAAACTAAGCTCTAGGCTTGTACTATTACAAGACACAATGTACAGTGTTTTTTAGTTTTGTAAATAACACACGGAGCGGTGCGGCGCTCCGTGTGTTATTCGCCTATATATGTAAACCAATTAAATTGATAGATGTCCAATATGAGTATGTCTGAATAAAACTAGATGCTAAAAAATATTAATACCTTTTCAGCATTGTATAATCTTGTTAACCTTGTTAGTAAACACTTCAGGTAAGTAACAGCAGCACGGACAGCAGTTCGGGGTCCACGTCAGATTCAAGCAGCAGTGGGAGCTCCTCCACGAGCTCGGGCTCCGGATCCAGCAGCTCCGATTCTGAGTCTTCCACCTCCGATATCCCCGCCGCCGCACAGCCCGCTCCGGAGTCCCCCGCCAAACCTGACGAAGAACCACCCAAGAAAAAAGATGACTCCAAACCTAAACAGTCCACAAACAAGAAAATATCATCATCCAGCGACGATGACGCCCCCAAACCTGAAGCACCTAAACCTCCCCCACCGAGGAGACGATCCTCCACGAAGCAGAAATCCGCTGTCAGCGTCCTGGTCAAAAGCAAAATGACTCGAGCGACAACGGGCGCGAAAACACCAAAACCGATCCCCAAAACGATGGCAAAACAGCAAGCTAAAAACGATCACATGAAAAAGAAAAGCATATTTTCACCTGACAACAGCTCTGAGTCAGAATTGGAAAGCAAGTCATCCAAAGGTAAAGGTTCACCAAAAAGTAAAAGGCCTGTCAGAAAGTCCAGTGAGGAGAAAGACGCTTCGCCCCCGTCACCATTGACACCAGCAGGAAATGAGGATTCAAGCTCTAAAGATAGTATTAAGCGGAGAAACGGTAGCAGATGCAATGGTCCACCGTCCAAAAAAGTTGTGGAGAAAAAAAGTGTTTCATCTTGCTCATCCAGTCAATCTTCAGCAGAAACAGTTTCTTCTGAGAGTGACAGCGAACCAAGCCCTAAAAAAGAATCTCTGAAGTCTGGGAAGGCCAAGTCACCTTCATCTTCTACTAAAGTAAGTGCTTTAGGTTAAAGTAAAATAACACGTAAAATGTTAATTTGGTACGCCAGGAAATAATTATTCCGAAATGTAACCCTAACAACACCGTAGACATTGTCAGATCAAGGCACAATTGGTCATGTTTATTAAGGTATATCTAGGTGATTAAAAATTAATCCAGCACATTTAGTATCAATGCTTGATTTAATGTAAACTTCTGAATAAGATCACATATCGTCGCTTAGCTAACAATTTATAACATCAACATGAATGTGATATGCAATTCCAGCAGGAGAAAGGCAAGAGTGACTCTGGGGACTCCCAAGTGAACAGCATGCCGCGGAAACTGACCCGATCGCTTTCAGCGCGCGTGTCGCGCATGGCCACCGCCACCCGTCCAAGAACTACCGACACCGATTCCGAGGTCGAGGAGAAGTCCAATGACAAAAGGTACACAGAATTTATATCGACTTCATAATTCTTAATAAGTCTCTGACAGAAATTTCATTTTTGGACAAGCTTTTGTTGCCGACTGTACTTTTTTTGAACAGTCACCATCTGCTTATCAAGACCAAACTAACGAGTCCCAACTCGGTTAGTCTACGTTATGGACAGCAGATATCCTGTTGCCATCTTCCGACTCCATAATCGGATCAGCTCTTTGACGCCATAATATAGCATGGTCGTCGGGTGTACATATTTTATGTATTCCAAATTTCAGCTCAATTAGAAGTGGTTCAAATCTTGTTTGAACCGATGGCTTTCACGCCATCTTACGAAAGAAAATAACTTCACTCTATAATCGTGTATGGAATAGTCCCAACTGCATTCTAAAAGCGATTGCTGAAAGACTAGACTGTCCTTTCTTAAAATACTGGTCGAGACAAATTAAGGGTATTGCCCAATTTATAATCTAATATGTCTAATTTATTCTAATTTATTTGATGAAATTTAATTAAATATTATTATGTAATTTAATTTAACTTATTGTAATTTAATTTCAATTAAGTGACATGTGCAATCTCATATTATTTTATTTTATATAACTAAATCTATTTTAAAATATCTAATCTAAATTATCGTATCTTCCAAATTAAATATTATTTAAAGTTAATTATTATTTAAAATTTAAGAATGATGTTGTGATCAAAATTATAACTATACTAACCTTAGGTGTAAGTTTTCTGTTACTAAAACTACTAAAATACTATGGATCAGGTGTTATCCGAAATAAATAAATGAATTGAATTGAAAATTTTGAAACTGACACTTTACATAAATACATTGCAAGTTAAATAAAACCTTGTAAAAATAGGGAATAGGGGACGCCGAACTTTTTGAGGTAGAGGCCAAATTTACGTTATTACAAAATGAAATAGGCCAAACCTTCACTACATCATCACTAATTACTACATATACTCGTATGTACGGGTTTTCATACGGTTTTCACCAAGAGGGAGAGGGATTATCTAGGAAGGTTATAATTTATGAAAATTTCTTAGTACTACCCGTGCGAAGCCGGGGCGGAAAGCTAGTAATGCTATAATTGTTACATAGCAGTCAGTCATACAAGTCCAGTCTGCTAGTTCTGCTACCGCCGGCCGTAATGTTGGTGCTTGCTTCCTAGCCTCCTGGCCTTCTACAAACAAACAAACGTGATAGTGATTGACATTTCGCTATTCGTTGCAATGCCGACAAGTTCCTACTCTATTATTGGGCTGCAAACCAAACCGCTACTTGTCAGCGGTCACTCAGGTTTGTGAAATAGGGGCCTGATTCGCTTATGTGAGTAGGAGTTACAAGCTGTGGTTTAGAGACTCGTAATCTAGATATTAGGTGACAATTCGGAGCTATTTATGTATCTATTTTAAAGCGGGCACTTACATTTTTATTCTGATTTTCAGTAAAGAAACAAAAAAGAAAGGTCGTCCTACCATTGTTCGCTCTCCCATCACCGAACTGACTCCACTGCAGCCGAGCGAGCGGCGTTGTCCTGTCCGTGGCTGCGATTCCACCGGCCACCTCGGTAATGACATCTAATTTTCTCTAATGCGAATTAAAATGAAAATTTAGATCCAGTAAATAGCTTTATAAATTTTTACGATGTCAAATTTCAAAGGCTCGAGTACTGACGCTAATTTGCTGTAAGTAGATTATTTTTCAATTATATAAACATAATAGTAGACAAAGACACGGTGATATATAATACATGACCTTTATCTGAAGATCAAGGCTATTAAGCAGTTGAGGTTTAAATTAATTCTTCAGAGCTTATACAAACGGTTCCTCACAGATAGACTTCTACCCCCTAGGATCTTTTATGCAATTGCCCCTCTTACACACTCAGCTGTTCGAAGGTTTCCTCACGATGTTATCCTTCATCGTAAGAGCATCGGGTAACCTCATTGGTATCTTACGATCACGAGTCAACGCCCTAAGCCAATAGGTCACCGACGTTCGTACCAAATACGTAGACAGAAATTGGTGAAAAATGGTCAGACCTTAAATCAAAAGGTCAAGGTCATTAAGCAGGTGTCTGAATGACTCCTTCAGAGCTACTTGTCCCTCCAGGTGGCAAAGCGGACCGGCACTTCACGTGGGACGCCTGCCCGCTGTACCACAACGTGACGGCGGCGTGGTGCGTGGCGGCGGCCGAGGAGCGCGCGGCCGCGGCCGCCGCGCGGCGCCGCGCGCTCGCCAGCCTGCAGCAGCGCCCGCGCACCATGCCCACTATCGAGCAACGCGCTTATCAACTCAAGGTCAAGGTTAGTTATCGCTGCAATGGAATTAAAACTAACTTCCCGGTGATATGGTCATCATCATCATCATCATTTCAGCCGAAAGACGTCCACTGCTGGACATAGGCCTCCCCCAAGGTTTGCCACAACGACCGCGGTCCTGCGCCGCTTGCATCCATCGGTTTCCCGCAATCTTAACCACGTCGTCGGTCCACCTTGTTGGAGGTCTGCCCACGCTGCGTCTTCCAGTACGCGGACGCCACTCGAGAACTCTTCGGCCCCAGCGGCCATCTGTTCTGCGAGCGATGTGTCCCGCCCACTGCCACTTAAGTCTAGCAATTCTTAGGGCTATGTCGGTGACTTTGGTTCTCGTGCGGATCTCCTCATTCCTGATTCGATCACGCAGAGATATTCCGAGCATAGCCCTCTCCATTGCCCTTTGAGTGACCTTGAGCTTTCTTATGACGCCCATCGCCAGCGCCCACGTCTCAGTACCGTAAGTCATCACTGGCAACACACTGGTCGAAGACTTTCGGTGATATGGTACCAAACATTAAATCATTTTTAAAATTTGGTAAAAAAAAATACTTAGTACTGATTTAACCCCCAAAATTTTGTAGACGAATAAAAAAACACCCAGTACATATATGTATAATGTTGAAGTCACGTTATCTACATCCCTTTCTCTCGATTTAATCTCGAATGACAGGGCATCCGATCGAGTGGTCGGCCAGCAATGTTACCGTCCTGTTCCGCAGGACATGCGGTCCAAGTGGAAGGGCAGCGGGGAGCTGTGGGCGCGGCTGGCGGGCGCGGCGGACGAGGGCGCGGAGCGCGAGCCGGCGCTGGAGGGCTTCGCGCCCGACTACGACCTGCGCCTGTTCCGCGAGGCGCAGGCGCTCGCCGCCGTCAAGATCGAGGACGAACTAGGGGAAATACCCACGGATAAGGGCACTAGGTACGCTTAACTTTTTTTATGGCATGTAGAACGCAAACGGGCAGGCCGCCTGGTGGTGGTATCTTAGATCCATAGGCGTTTGTAACTAAAGTGGAATGTCTCTATGATAGTCATTTAACCGGTTGTCTTATGCACACCGGTACACAACAATGCGAACAATGTTGCTTGGCGGTAGGTTAAAGGAGGTCGTAGCAATCTGGACGGACCTTACACGGGGTTCTGCCATCGCTTGTCTTATCTTATACAGATGGGCCCTTTCGGATACACTTCGAGACTTCGACCCTAGAATATTTAGTGCAATTACCTTTCGCACACACCCAGCTGTTCGGATGTGCAGGTTTCGTTACGATTTTTTCCTATACCATTAGAGCATTGGGTAATAAATAATTAGGTTAGAAAACTCATTGGTACGTAGCAACCGCTGGGGTTCGAACACTTCGAACTCGGTACCTTACGAGCACGAGTCGACACCAAGTTCTCTCTTAGGTGCGCTAAACTACATACAAACCTTTTTCTGGTCTTTGAAACTCAATCCAATAAAGTCAAAGTTTTCAATGTAAACTCGAATCGTAGTAAGTACTTACTGACACAGTGTCGTGTTTACCAGATTCGTGGTGATGGGGAAGTACATGATGGAGGTCTGGTACCAGTCGCCGTACCCGGGCACGGCGGCGCGCGCGCCGCGCCTGTTCGTGTGCGAGTTCTGCCTGAACCACCACCAGAGCGCCACCGGCGCCGCGCGCCACCGCGCCAAGTGCGTCTGGCGCCACCCGCCCGGCGACGAGGTCAGACCTGCTCCATGCCGCTAGTACTGATCATAATATGCTGTTACTTATCTATGCATGGATACCTACTTCAAGCTCGCCGCATGGCAACGCGGGATAGTCGTAAAGATTAAACCGTCTCAGAAGTATGATGATCATATTTTACGAATAATAATTTCACTTGGTGACGTATTTATTGAAATAATGGGAAAGATGTACACGGTTACTACCTTGTCACTTTAATCGCTGTGACAATGCATATATGGCAGTTTAAACATGACATTAAAGAGATAAGGTACTGAAATGTACACATATTTATGAACTCGACTGTACAAGGATTATATTGCCTAAATAATTTTGCTAATCAGATTCAGATTCAGATTTTATTACTCAATATAAATTACAGTATAAATTGCACTTCATGTCAAATTACAAGTTATTATATTGAGATCGTCAGAAATAGAAATTACACATTAATTATGAAAATACAAAAATATAAAATTTGAATTATTTAACCTCCATGTTAATGTCATCTTATAAGTATATCTCCATTAAGGATCGTCATAACATCATGATATAAATACGTGGTCAGTAAAGAAATCAGGAATAACAACATATAACAACAATGAAAGTCAACACAAAATACATTAAATGTCAATATTATTTATATGTCAAGTTCTGTATACTCATTAACAGAATAAAGTGGATTATCCAACAAAAGATTTCTCAGCCGGCGCCTAAACGTTTCGTCAGATGATCGGTGCAGTACATACGTATACATACATACATCCTTACATACAACCATTCCTTTTTAAGTCGGTTAAAATGCTGCCATTGTGCTAAACCCCTTTCTTATATACACAAAAACTCTTCTCATTAATAACGAAAGAAGCAACACTCAACTGCGTCTCGTCCTCACATTCCAATACTGTTACACACACACACACACACACACACACACACTGATACACTATTACGTTGACAGGTGTACAGGAAGGAGGCACTCAGCGTGTGGCAAGTGGACGGGCGGAAACACAAGCAGTACTGTCAGCAACTGTGCCTGTTGGCCAAGTTCTTTCTCGACCACAAGACCCTGTACTATGACGTGGAGCCGTTCCTCTTCTACGTGATGACGTGCTCCGACGACGAGGGGTGCCACGTCGTCGGGTACTTCAGTAAGGTTAGATTGTTTATTATTATTATTCCTTCAAAAACTCCTATTTTGCGAGATAAAAGTACAGTGTGCTCTTGAAACAAATTTTATCCATTTCAGCGATTAATAAAAAAAGAAAAATAAAATGTTCGTAATATATCGTAATAATTACATTTAAAGTTGCAAAACGATACACTGCTTTGTAACATTCCTAATTTTTAACATTTCAATTGTTGTTTAACAGAACCGGGATGTCAATCGTTCAGCAAACTCATTATTGATATCCGTAATAAACGTAACTTAAACTCATAACGAAAAAATATTGTTTTATTAATAACTATCGCCGGCGTCCGCGTAGAAGTCGTTTATCGCTCTTCCCTTAAGACCTATCAATTTTTCCGGGATAAAAAGCATCCTCAATCCAGGGTAAGGGCTCTGTGAGGCAAATTTCATCCATTTCCGTTCAGACGTTGAGGTGTGATTGAAGTGTTTCAATCATGCCGCAGCAGCAATTGCCACAGCATCACAACATCAATACAAACTTTCACATTTATAATACTAGTAGGACATTAGGATATTATTTGACGCAATAATGATTGCTGCGGCAATGCTGCTAGCATTTTCGGAACGATGAGTACTGGTAGCGGCTTTTCAGTGCAGAGTTATGTCAATATAAGTATTGATATTTTTATGTTATTGCTATTAGTTAAGGTTAATTTTAAATTATGTGTTTTTTTTACTGAAACTTATTAAAAAAACTGTATAAAGAAAACAAAAATGAACTAATAAACTATTGAATTGATTAGATTATTGACCCTTTGTTCGTTTGCCGTCGATAGTGGTTCACCTAAAGCTAAACCTCAACTAAAACCCGTTAGCAGCTAGCATTGCTATATTTGTTAGTTTATGAGGTTATTTAGTTTATTAAGATTTCAAGATTATGGTACCCTGTGTGCGCGGATCATTATTTGTATTTGGTCAGTGTTTGTAGGATAAGATTATTTATGTTTTTGTATGATTGTTCAGAACTGTGGCGGCGCAAGACCTAAATTTGATGTGGGTAAGGTACATATCGCGAGGCCCTCTGGACGGCAAGAAGGCCGATTTCATAAAATGAACGGGGGTTTTAAGGAATGTATACACCTTCGAGGCGCGAGGCCCCTCGGACCACGAGGCCGTAGACGGTGGCCCACGTCGCCCACGCCTTACGCCGCCTCTGTTCAGAACGTAGCTAACAACTAAATTATAGGTACCCATACGCCTGTAACCATTTATGTTTATGCCATTATTAATCTAGTCTGTGAAACTGCGTCTTGTGAGGGTAATTTACTTGAAGTTGACATGTATATTTCAAGTATTTACAGGTAAAAGAATTTTACAGTTCTATAGCTCTTAAAAAGTGTTTCGGGTTCGGGTAGAGTCGGTTAGACGTATGAGAGCGAGCGAGAGAGGTATAAACCCGAAGGTCTTGTGTACTGTGTAGCTGCGTTGACTTACAGGTGTGCAATAGGTTACCTGTTCAAAGAAGATCTGTTATTAGTATACAAAAAATATTAATAGGTAATATGATTTCTGGGAGACTTGAAAAGTAGTAGACGTAAACACAAAAATTAACTCAGATGCTCGGGGCGTCATTTGCAAAAAACTCGACCTACGCCGTACGTTTTGGGGGGTTGTGAGGGGGTGCATCGGGGCGTCGGCCGGGTCGTTGCCTCCACAGCTGACGCGTCGTTGAATGGGGTAGTACGCAGACTGCCGTATATAACGACGGCGCATTTCTCTACCACGTTCGTCTGAGGGTGAATTAGCGTATTGTTGATTATGAATCATGACGCTTGTGTTGATGTTCATGTCATTAGCGACGGTCTTGAACACCGAAACTAGGTGTATAATTGAATCAATAAGTACTGTTACCATCTCAGATATTTACAGACACTGCCGCTTTAACATCTCGTTAAAGAAATCAAACTTCAGAAATGTTACATTTTCGACTTTAAACTTGTCCCACGAGACACGTGTGCTACGTGAACACGCTGTCCTACAAATATTTATAACAAAATTTAAAACAAAAAGGCTGCTGGTTCTTCGAGGTTCGGTTAGCACCTCTTCTTTTTTTATAATTATTTAATTGAAACCTAAAACATAATTTTGAGGCACCAAGATCAGTCAATCAAATGTGTAAAAAGTTTTTGACATTCAGGTCCAAAAATAATTTCAGATAAATAAAACGCAACACTGGAACTAAATGTCATTTGAAATACATCAAACATTAAAGAGGCGCAAGACGTCGAGTTGTGGAAACCAGCCCGCTATAAAATACAAAAATACATTATACATTAAACAGATCTTGTTTATTTTATGTCTTAAGGTCACAGCACACATATCAACTCGGAAAGGGATCGTCACCCTATCAACTCGAGCCGTTCAGTATCATTTGTAAGAAACTCCATACTGTAACGCACACTAATCAGCAGCGTAACGGCATCGCCTCGCCTCGGAACAATCAGGTGAGGCGGTGCCGGTCTGTTGTCGAGCGGTTATGTCTGCGCCAACCTTTACTCCTGGTAATGGCTCCGCATTCATACATTTACCATTTTACACTGAGCCGAGTCAAGAATATTTTAAAAATCACGACAAGTTCGTTTCAAAGCTATATTTCGATTGGCTCGATGTTCATAAAGCTAAGCTAAGAACAAACCTTGGAATAACAAAAAAAATAAATCAAATCGGTATACGCGGACGTACAGGCAGACCGGTGCTCCAAACATAACGCCCCTCTTTTTGTTGGAGGTTAAAAATGCAGACGCAGTACAGATGTACAGTACCTATAATAATATGTAGTACCTAAGCGCCGTCTCGACGATTTGATGCATCGGATTCAATTACACGGTCTCCGCGTAGATTTTAATCCTGTTTTGATCTGCGTGCTCCTTGCGTTTGTCGTGTTGCGTGCGTATTATTTAATTTACTAACGTACGTTTGCGTTATCTTCATAATTTGTCTTTAATCCTTTATGCGAACGGAGATCCTTCCCACTAATATAAGTGTGAAGGTTTGCTGGATGTTTGGATGTTTTTGTTTCAATCTCGCCTAAACGGCTGAACAGACTTGAATGAAATTTGGCTCATAGATAGCCCTGATCTTGAATGACACATAGGATACTTTTATCCCAGAAAGTTTCATTTTTCCCGAGGAAAAAGCGATAGGCGCGGATGGAGTCACAGAGAAAAGCTAGTTATATACTTATAAGTTATCCTTCGACAGTTAAGTAAAGTTCGGTTTAGATGAAAACAACATTGAGCTAGATCAGGAGTGTTCTGTTCTTTAGTAATATTTTAGTATATAATAATTAATCTCATTTACACCAGAACGGCGTAAGAAGAGCGGAATTGTACAAGAAACAAACGTCACGTGCCCGTAATTATTGAACTAAATTTGAACAGTTTATAGTCTTTATTTTTTGAACTTCCACTTAAAGAATATACCATGAGTGGTTAACCGCAAATTATGTAAACGAGTATGTAGTAAAAGCAGATTATAACTACCTTGTAAGGTTAATAGATTATCGACTCTACTTCCTCGGACAGTAGATTACAAATACACTAAAAGAGTAGCATTCATAACTCTTTTTCCATTTCGCTACCGCCCGAATCTCAACAGGAACGCGCTTCGTAGAAAAAGGACTGCGGAATACTTTTTTTCAATGGATTATAGGCTCCTTGACCTGTTCATAAGATTAAAAATGCTTCAAAAGTATAAAATCGCTTCACGCGCAAGTACCTGGGTTGCGGTTACCAGAACGAAGCAGATAATAGTATTGTATAGATACAATGGTTTTGTCTATTCATAAGCTCACTTAAAAAAATAAAGACTATACATACGTACATAGGTTGTTCAATAACCATACCATTGATGGTTGTCGTACCATTGATTTTTGAAGGTGTAATTGTCAACAAAATATTATTGTTTTTTACGCTACAAAAACTTACAGCGGTATTTTTTTTAATTCATTTCATTATGGCACCTTTGATAAAACATGATTATCGCGTAATTCTTTACTACAATTACAAACGTGTTTTAAGCAATCAAGAATGTCTAGATGAGATGATTTCTGTGTTTGGTCAAGAAGCACCATCCTTGAGAAATATAGAACGCTGGTATCTGCAATTTAAGCGAAGTGAATTTGGACTGGACGATGATCCTCGACCAGGTATACCCGTCGAAGTGACAGTGCCAGAAACGGTAGCTCGTGTGGAGAAAGCAATACGAGAAGACAGGCATATAACTTACCGGCAATTAGAGGAGCTTTTGAACATTCCTGTAGCTACGTTACACACAATTATGACTGAACATTTACATGTAAAAACCTTTGTACGCTTTGGGTGCCTCACACTCTAAACGAGCAGCAACAGCAACGTCGCGTCGAATGGGGTAAATTCATGTTAAAAAAATTGCCGATGGCAAATCTAAGGTTGTAGTTTCAATTGTAACTGGCGACGAAACTTGGATATACTATTATGACGTACAGTCGAGTTCATAAATATTGTGTACACGGTTACTACCTTGTCACTTTAATCGCTGTGACAATTCATATATGCCAGTTTAAACATCACATTAAAGATATAATATAAGGTACTGAAATGTATACATATTTATGAACTCGACTGTACCTACTAAAATACAAAGCAAGATATGGGTATTTGATGATGAGGAGCAACCAACTCAACCTCGAAAATCGAAATCTGTTGGCAAAAAAATGATCATGATACACTAAAACCTGTCTGGCTCAGTTGTTTGAGGAGTTGTCAAATCGCAGACCAAACTCGAGACTCAGTTCCTGGTTCCTGCATTATGACAACGCACCTGCTCACAGAGCTGGCGGTACTATGGACTATTTAACGATGGCGGGCATCAAGGTGTTGGAGCATCCCCCCTGGAGCGCTAACCTTGCTTCCTGTGACTTCGGTTTATTCCCTTACGTCTAAATTCGCGAAGGGTCGCAAGTTCTCAACAGAGGAGCAGCTGATAGGCGCGTTCGAAGAAGAACTAGAGGTAATTCCTATACAAAAGTGGGAGAAATGGATTGATGATTGGTTTAAGCGTCTTGCCTTGCCGCTCGGAGGGTTATCGTAAAATGTAAACTGAATTTGCCACTTACGGTACCTATGTGATAGATATTCCTAGAGAATATTTAATTTCTACCAGGAAATTGAATTGACTCGGGCAAAGCAGCAAGTGCACGGCCAGTATGTAATAAAGACCGAGTATTAAAAAGCTGAAGTGGCCAAATGAGTGCTTTATTGGATTTTGTGCGGGGTAATGAAATTTCGCCTCGTAGGGCTCATCGGTCTGGGTTTCGTTGGTCTTATTTAGAATAAGTATAAGGTTTTATAATTATTAACTGTAATGAACCAAATAATTTATATACAACCGCCGACACGGTAAAAAGTGGCTCCAGTAATAACCATGAAATAATCACTTACACATTCAACAAACGTGCGTGTAAGTATACACATAAATAAATACATAGTCAATTCTCAATCTTGAACAATGCAAATTTTAAATTCCTATTATAGCAACCCTATCTTCTGTTATTAATTATTATATCGGTATGTCTTCTATTTAGTTAGAATGTCGCATAGCGCTAATTCGATTGCTACGTACGGTATGTCTATACTCCGGTCTTTTACGGAGTGTCTCGTGATACCAAGATACAATTATCACCCCTGTTTCGTACGCTGTAAGGTCGAATTTCTATTATAATGCATATGTTACGCTACGCTGGTGCTATCGTCTACGCCGTAGCATCGTAGCGTCGTAGCGCACTCCACCGTAAACTACGTGACGTAGCGCCTACGACGTAGTAAGTTAAGAGCCTTGCGTTTCATTTTTCAAGCTTAATGGACGGATCCTTAAAACTCTTATAGACCTTTACCGATATACGTAGAGCTTTGGTGGTTCAAGTGGCTCTGAAGCGCTACGAAGACGGGCATGTTTTGATGGCGAACTGTAGCTTCCTAGCACTATTTTCTGAACTTGTTTTGTGTTTAAGCCGTTACAGTTCAAAGTATGGGTTGCTTTTACTTTAAACAATTAAATTTTAGCCCGTTGTTCAAGTCAATTAGTCTATAATATATTTTATAAGCGAGGGTCAGTGGCTAACAAGTCTTCCCAACGCATTTTAAGCTCATTATATTTTAATTTTCACTTATTATTCTGCTCTAAAACCCTATTGGGCTACTAATTATACCTAACTGATCGATAATTACCAATTAAATCTCACTACATATAGGTCATATGTAATTACTTAAAATCATCAAAATAAATTTAAACCAGGTGTTACCGGGCAAAGTTAGTTTATGAACTGCCGCCGAGACGCGGCCGTCTGGCCATCGATCCCCGGCATCCGGCAACACGAACTCGATTGCGCCCGCCCTGAAATGAACATCCGGGGTGTTCCGCGCTCCGCTTGATCTACGGCGTTACTGTTCATTTCAGCTGTTAATGAGTCAGTTGATGATCCTATATCACACAACTGTAACTTTTTAAAATGCCTTTGTTATAAGATACTAGATTTTTCTCGTGACTCCGTCCACTCTGTTGTTTATCGCTATTTCCTTTGAAATTGTCTGGTATTTAGGGAAAATGCCACTGTACCAAATATCTCCACGTTGAGGCGGCGTCTTCTATCGTGAAGGTGAAATAAACAATCTTTTTAACATTTTGATTAACAATCGATACTTTATATCATCTTCATAGTAAAACAGGGTGGCCACTTTCTGGAAAACCGGGAAAACCGGGAAAAATCAGGGAAATTCGCTGGTCAGGGAAAAATCAGGGAAATGTCAGGGAAATTTGCAAAAGGTCAGGGAAACTATAACTATAACTCAGTTTCGTCTATTGAGAAGAAAAAGTCACTAAGTACACTTTATTTAAAAAATACATTTTGTTCACTGTACTGTGACAAAAATAAAAAAATCGGTGTAAGTAATAACAACCATGGAATGAGTTATCATTGTAACATCTACTAATTCTAAACTACTAAAAACTATAAATTAAATTTACTAAATAAAAAAGATCGGTGCATTTTAATAAAAAAATACGAGTCTTGATTAAAATTTAAAAATCCTCGAAAGGCATCAAAATCCTATATAAAAAAAAATATTATGTAAAAAAATCTTTAGATGTATTGAGAAAAAAATCTATATTGAATATAAAAAATTGTGACATGTTTTTTTTTCTTGGATGATCAGGGAAAAAACCGAAAAAGTGCCTGGAAAACCGGGAAAAGTCAGGGAAATTAAAATGTTGTAAAAAGCGGCCACCCTGGTAAAATATCTATAATACTTGCTAATATACGCAACGAAGACTGCATAACATTAATTTCAATAGCAGTCCTAAAACCTCACATCAACGTATTCCCACAATAGGTACTTGCGGACTGAGTTAAGTTTGGTGCACCTTAAATCCAGACAAAGGATGGGACCACAGACTGTCTGTACCAGGTCGTCGAACTGCAGTGGGGGCTCCCCCACTTCCCGAATCGTTAAAATAAAATCCCTTAAGAAAGTTTAAGCGTCTTGATAAAAAAGCTTCTTTGAGCGTCGTGAAAGACTTTCTCATCGTTAGGTCTCGTTTCAAACAGATATTAGGTATCAAGAAACAACACCCTTTGTTGTAGGAAGGCTTTGTTGTTCTGTTATCTCGGTGAAAGGTTTTTCTTGGTTTAATATTTAAAAGCATAGATTTATCACGTTAATAGGTATTTTTTAACCGACTTCGGAAAATTATTGCAGCATCCTAAATATGTTAATATTCATTTAATATTAATTTAATCAAAACCGCGTATATGTGTTAAATATAGTAACAGTAAGTTAAGCTACTTGTGGAAGTTAAGGATACTTTTAAGTTTTTTAACAATTCAATTATTGTTTGCGTCTTTTTTATCAGCTTAAGTGCAATTTAGAAGTTTTTAGATGAACATAAAATCCTATAATTAGTTTAGTATCTATGTTCGATGTTTTAGAACTTTGAATATATAAAGTAGTTGTAAACTAGTATATGTAAAATGATGCATAAGCCGTCTGTAGAGCCGGCGCGTTGGTAGACGACTCGTAGACGAGAGCAGATTTATTTCTTTAGGTGTGTGCGACGTCTAGACTACCCGCGTGTTTGCATTGGCAAATTGTCACTTGGGGTAGCGCGCAGAATGGAACAGTCTGGACAATTATAATCTTTTAAACAAACCAGTTCTGAATGTCTTAATGACAATTACTATTCTCTGTTTTAACTGGACGATGTGTGTTTATTACAATGTAAAATGATTCGTAGGCAAAAGCTAGGATTTAAAAAAAAAACACTACGACCGACAAAATAACTCAGTTCTAAGACAAGCGTCTTCTAAAATTACCCGATATAGCATTAATACCCACGGGTATACACAACACAAGCACGGGCCACCTTGTTCCGAAAGGGCTAACTGTTTAGTTACAAATATAATATACCTGTCTAGACCATAGAAGTCTTTGGTCTAGACTGCCGCCAACGCAGAGAAAATTTCTCCAGAGTTTTCCATATATTTTGTTTGAAAGCGAAATAGTCGTAAACATCATTAAAAATAGAATATTTATTTCTTATAAGCGGGTGACTAGAATGGAGAGTAGATCACCGCCAACGCAGAGGTGGTGGAGTTTTCTTGGAAGGTTGAAAAAAACAAGATTAGCTAATCCAGACAATACTAAAAAAACATTTTTAAGGTACTCTCACTAGTTATTATTATTTAATTCAAGTACAAGTGTATTTATTGCTACAGAGCACTCCAAGCTTAGCCGGACTACAATCCACGCGGTTTCGAAACCCAACAATCTGTTTTAGACCACAACCGCTACTTACTTTTGCAATTAAAATCTAAGATTTTCCCGCAGTCACCAACTTATTACTTAGCCGAGTAAATCTGGGCGGAATGAACTAGCTGTTCTTAAACACCTTGTGGTGAAGGGAGACATGAACAATGAAAATTAATAAAGGACTTGTTGGAATGACTGTCGTAATTCCGCACGATTTGTCCATTGGCGGAATTATAGACAATTTGGGATATTCATAATACTAAAGATATTTAAATTTATTTAAACGGAGGATATTTCGACGATGTTGCAAAACCTCATACTAATACTGTCCTTTGTTGTTATACAGGATGTTTGGTAGTCGAGAGCAAGGGTGACAGAGAGGGTCATTTTGAATATTTTTGCCCGGATTTACTGTTTTCAAAACTTTATAGTATTTGAGATATTGCCCAATTTATTATAAATTTTATGGACTAACCACATTTGAAACTTAAATAAATAATTGATTTTAAGTACTTTCGGTAATGTCTTACATTTTGCTAAAAACTATGAACTGGGATGTTTTTATTTTAATGTTATTAACTTAAATTAATGTACCTACTATACGTTTCCATATTAACCGATTTTAAGAAAACTATTTTTGTGTCTGGGTAAGTATTCCTTTTAATGTAAGTTTTTACACAAATTGCAATGTCCAAAAAAAGTTGAAGTTTTATTGCCAATTCCTTTAACGTAGAAAAAAACAGGCCTTGACACCGAATATGATTAGAAATAAAGTAAAATAGTGAAAATAACATCAAAATAAGCTTATAAACTTTTCCAATTTCTGGTGTCTCTCAAAATGTAATGTTTTTTTTTCGGTTTGGTCATAAGGAAAAATTATAAAAAAAAAATTTAATCAGGCAAATTCTTAAAAACCTTAAGACTTTGTATACTTAATAGTAAATATGGTTAAAAATGTTCAAAATGACCCCCTCATCCACCTCTGAGAGTCCTTGCACTCGACTACCAAACACCCTGTATTGTATTTGTCTCATAAAAGTTATTTTTATTGTACAGGAGAAGAACTCGTTCTTAAATTACAACGTGTCCTGCATCCTGACGCTGCCTCCATACCAGAGACAGGGCTACGGGCGGCTGCTCATCGACTTCAGTAAGTGCTCACGCTTGTCTAATAACGTATCGGGTGATTTTTTGGCATACAAGGGTAGTAAAACGACGTCGTGTAAATAACACGACCGAGGTAGGTAGTATGAACATATTCCAATTGAGAAAAGGACTCCATTAGGTTTTCTAAATTTTAAGCTGGTATTATTGAGCTATTGGCAACAGAGTAGTAGACGTAGGTTATGTTTTTTGATACATATTTAATAGAAATTTACCTACTCAAGAATAAAGAAGTAAAATAATTGGCAAATAATATCCACCCATTACTTGGCAATCAGGGATCCAATTTATTGAATGTCGTTGATAATTACTGAGTAATAATGAAAACTATGTCACGCGATGATCTCGTTTACGCACTCGTATTTTGATGTCATAAGTAGGCGTGAGAATTTCAGTCATCAGTGTGATTCAAAAGTACGAACTTCTAGAAATCAGTAAAAATCAACCCCTGTACATAATCTGCTTGTACGAGTAGATACGTTAAGAAATGAGGAAGAAATTAGCGGTCATATGAATTATTCTTTGTTGAATTAGTCAGTCTTGGTCTCAAACTTTTTTGGTGGATGTTGCATTGGATGATGGTAATCGAAAAATCCGCATTGTTTTTTTACCGTAGGTAGTTTTATTGCCTGATCACGGGCAATAAAATTGCGACATATAGGGGATTAATTTTCTTGAGCTTTTCTTTATACTTAATCCAACAAATCGATTTTGATTATAATACTTATATTTGTTATCGTCTATTAGCCACTTAAGTGTCATTATTTTACCAAACCATACCCCAATTTGACTACATTCGTCTTCGGCAAAGGCAGATTCGTTCTTAGAATAACGCTGATAATCTCGCTCCCGCGCATGTTGCATTGCAATAACGGCTCATTTCCTAAGTTAGCGCGCGCTTTGACCTACCTCAACAAGGCGTTCAAAAAAACTATTAGTCGCCCGCCCAATTCTCTGGGCAGTGGCTACAACGGGGTTTGTTTTGGCCGGGCGCGGTCGACGACCCCGATCGATGCGTGCAGTATAGATCGGTCTGCCGTCTAGACTACCCCCCGCGAGGGAGGGCGTGAGACGCGGCCGACGAATTGTAGATGCGCGTTTTGACGGCTTCGGTTAATTATTGTTTGTAATAGCCGCGTAGCCGATCAACGCATGTCGATGACTCAGTCACACGCATTAACGCCTTTCACGCTCAAAAACTATTCGTTTTATATTCCCTTGTATCAATTCGTGCTACAATATAATTAGGCTATTTAAAGAGATTTCGGTTTAGTTCTATCACATACTTAAACGCAGGCGGTACGCTGCTTTATACATTATACCTATTACGACCTGCGTATAGGTATTACATGATTCATAGTGGTTCAGGCTTCTAAGTCGCGTGTTTATAGCTCGGGTTGTGCGAGGTTAGTTACAATTTCCGTTCAAGTGTTCACGAAAGATTTGCTTACTCCAAAAAAAACTAATAAACAATTAATTTTTACGCGCAACTTCGTTCAAGTATAAATAAGTCTTATGCGATAATACGAGTATGCTGTTTCATAATTCCAGGTAAAGGTTGCTAAATTTTACCCAAATTCATGTAGTTGTTAGGGTCACTTGCTAAGCTATAGGCTTGTACTATGGGTACTAAGCAACGATAAACTCACTTAAGTAGAGAAATACATACATAATACATAGACGGCATCCATGACCCAGGAACAAATACTTACTCGCGATCATCACACAAATATTTACCCATACTGGGATTCGAACTTCGGACCGCTAGCTTAGTGGACAGTTCCATACAATAATGATTACATTTTGACACATCTAAACTGTACTTAAGGCTAAATGTTAATTTAACTTTTTCCCGCAAGTGATCCTTAATGTTTGTTTTAGTGACTTTTTAAGAAAAAAATCTAAGTGTCGTCATAAAGTACACACATCTATCTTATTACGAGTGAACTTTTTAAAAGAAACACAATGTTTACACCCTAATAACGATTTTAATGTCGGTGCCATATCATAAGGAAAGTACGGGTCGCTAAACGAGTATGTTAAGCAACCCGTATTATTTATTTTACTAAACAAGTTATTATTATAGTTTCGAATTTATGTAACAACAAAATTAAGCTCCATGAATTTATAAACTCCGAACAAGCGACCACATGGTCTGCTTCTGCCGACTGAAACACTTTCTAATTCCATGTTTATGGGTTATTTAATTATAGTCCGCCTGCATTTGGAGTTATTCAAAATGACTACGAAATCCGATTGCGGACAGTTTGCAGTTCCAATCTAAACTGCATGCTGACCGAAATTGCGTTGTACAATTTTGATCTATAATACAGTATAGTCTGTAATAGCAGGCCGTCTGAAATGACTTAATGATTATTTGCGTTATTATTCTAGCGAAGCGTAACGAACACCTTTACCCTCTTTATCATAAACGCACAATAGCATAAGCGTGCTTAAGAATATGCTCTGACATTGTTTTTTATTATGCAATTTGAATTTGACAGAAAGAGACAGCATACTACGAGTATAACCAAAATTAGTTTACTGTGCTTTTATAAATATAATGTGCTAACTATTAGCCATGGACATTTCGTGATTAGTAAATAATCTAGAATTCCTCCGTAGGCTACCTGCTGACGAAAGTTGAAGGCAAAGTGGGGTCACCGGAGACTCCCCTCTCAGACCTCGGGCTTATCTCCTACCGATCCTATTGGAAGGAGGCGTTGCTCAAGCGGCTGTGTTCGGCCCCCGGGCCCACGCTCAGCATCCGGGACTTGAGCAAAGACCTCGCTATTGCGTCGTCAGATATCGTCTCTACGCTGCAGGAGAGAGGGCTAATGAAGTATTGGAAGGGGAAGCATATTGTTTTAAAGAAACAGGTTAGTGGCATTATGACTAAAATATTTTGGAAAACAAGTGATTTTGTTTCAAGGCGCCGGTATATAAAAAAACTTCGTCATTTAGTATTTATTTCAGCATAACATAATATTCTGAATATACTTAATACTGTTAAAACCCGAACTGCGGTAAATCCCAAGATTATACCAATTCTGGTAAAAGTTTAAAATTTTCTGGGGAATCGTTCTTGCAGTCAATTGGAAAATCGTAGGTTTTAATGATAATTGTTTTAAAACTGAATAGGTTATTTTTTTAACTATATAACCGCTGGAGGGTTGGAGGGCCAGGGATACAATATTACCGAATTTGGAAGCTCATATCATTTAAAAGCTAATTTAAACCAAGAGTTTATTATTTTATTACTTAATTCGCGCGTCGTGTTCTGCTATATAGTGATTTCAATCCGCGACGGCGCGCCTCGTAACTTATTTCATCAATTCATCATTGACGTCGTGTTACGTCAATGGACGTAGGAAATGTAGCGCGCTGTCGTGGATCGAAAAC
The DNA here is from genome assembly GCA_963241965.1 of Tortrix viridana. NCBI lineage: Eukaryota > Metazoa > Arthropoda > Insecta > Lepidoptera > Tortricidae > Tortrix > Tortrix viridana. The sequence goes on along the minus strand of OY725179.1, from coordinate 8,456,102 downwards.
ATCTGGTGCTGATGATGTATGTGGTCGTTTAGGATGTGTTGGAGGATGTGTCGCGGCGAGCGGAGCGCGCGCGCTGCGTGGAGCCGGGCTGCCTGCGGTGGACGCCGCCGGGCGCGCCGCCGCCGCGCTGACGCCGCGCCCCCCGCGCGCGCGCGCCCCGCGCCCGCGCCCGCCCGCCGCGCAGCCACTCCAGCCAGGCGCGCTCGCTGCTGTGAGCGGGGACGCGCGCGCAACCGGACTCTAACGCCGATGGGTTTCCAGAATAATCTACATATATCCGGATTGTTTTGGTTATATCCGGAACTAACCGGGATATCGTCCCAGAAGTAACCAGGTCGAATCCGGAAACAACTGTCCGGTTAATTCCGGACATAACCCAGACATAACCCATAATTAAAATTTGAATGTAGCGTCGTAAAAACGGAGGAAATATAGCGTCCGAAATATTCGGAATCGAAGAAAAAAATCATAAACTTTAATTATAAACTGTCAAAAAGTTGATATTTCCTCCGTTTTTTTAAACCTGGTAACCCTAATTGAATCTGAGGCTGTGAGTGGTCGGTTTTAGTGAGACAGTGCCGCGTAGACGTTACTCGCGAACATTGCAGTTGTTTAGGACTACAAAGATAGTTTTCTGTGAATGAAATGGTGTTTGTGACGTGGCCAGACCTGTGTGATTCTGGCCTAATGTGTTCGAAATTTACCTCAAACTAGAACCTAGATTAGTATTGGTGATGAGTATATTAAAAAAAAATGATGATGCTTTTCGAGTGGTTGGATGTGAGCCTGGTCATGAAGCGAGAGTTAAGATAGAAGCGAGATCACATTTAGTAAGAGCTTTCGATAAAGCTGTGTATTTAGATGTGTCCCTGGAGGCGCTCCAGCTGGCTCTCTGGGAGCTAGTAAACCAAAGCTAGGCCCTCAGACATGTTTTGAGTGATCTATCGGTGTGAAAGGGCGAATCGTGACATGCGGTGGTTAACTATAAATGAAGCGGTAGAGGCAAGGCTACTTAACAGGATTAATAATAATAATAATTAATAATCCAGCCTATATACGTCCTAAACACAGGATTATCTTCGGAAAATTCTGAAACTTGAAACACTTTTGACCCACACCAACAGAACTGGTTATGTGGGGAACAGAACACGATCGACCTGGGAAAAACGTCTTTTCCCGACACTGCCACGTTTTAACCTTTTGAAAGTTTCACTGGACTACAATTATTCATGCCCTTAACGCTAGGGCATATGATGCCGATGCAAAATATATATGAAGCGTAGAACAACTCACTGACAGTTGACCATCCGCGCCACCGAAATTCGTTGACGTGGACTTTCCAACTGTGGCGTTAATTAAAATGTGATCGCCAAATCATAAGAACTTATGGCAAATGCCGTTTACGTCGTTTTGATTATCAGTGTCATGTTATTTGTATAATAGCAATGATAAGAACAACATTAACCGCCAACGTATGATTTCTTTAATTTGACGAACACATGTAAGTCAAACTTGGTGGTAAAACAGCTCATTAAATAATATATTGTAAAATTTATAAATGTGTGGCGAATGGTACAAAAATGTGTGTAAACACACATACAATTACACAAAATACTTAGTTTAATTAGTTAGCTAAATTTATATTGACTATAATATGTGACGTGTTTTTTTATGAATATGGTGGAAATTAATGGTAAGTAATTGTTTTGTAATTCTGAATGTGTCCCTATTGAGACTTTAACTTTAATTGTAAATAGTGTTATAAGAGGTTTTAATAATTAAAATAAACAAACGATAAGTTATTTGTAGTACGGTGGATTCTAGAATCTTGACTCGCAGTAATGTTATCCTACAAAAACGAGTCTAGTCTTAATAGCAGTCGAAGAATGAAAACGTTTGTCACCTTTCGGTTACTTTTCACGGCAAGTCGTGGCCGCCTCTTGTCACAAACAAGGCCGGCAACTTTTTTTAAAGAATCACTAGACTGGGGCTGCCTTATGTCAGTAAGTAACCGATTCTACAATCGTGTCGTACTGAAGTTATCAGAAATGCAAGAATAGGAATGACGATTGGAGACTTAAGGGCCTGCGCAAACCGGCGGAGCGCAGCGCAGATCACTTTAAATTTATCAATGTATATTCTTTTCTATTTTAATTACAATAAGGTATAAATTTAGAGCCGCAGCCGCAGAGTGGAAATCCCCCGTGATGCTCCGAGGTCGGTCTCAGAGCATTCAAATGTATACCTTATTGTAATTAAAATAGGGAAGAATATACATTGATAAATTTAAAGTGATCTGCGCTGCGCTCCGCCGGTTTGCGCAGGCCCTAAGGGTGTTAAAAAGCGACGACATTAACATTCCTACGAAAACGAATAGGCTACTAATTGAGCTGTGCACGGAGATGAAGCACCTGGGGGCTTATTGCCTAACGCACTCGCGATCGCGATCGACTTGAAAGTGACACAATTGCTTTCATTTTGTAGGCAGATTTGACTTCAACTGTCAAATATGAAAGCGATCGCGATCGCGAGTGCGTTAGGCAATAAGCCCTCTGGTCAATATTCCGTAAGTTAAATTGTGACATTAAGACGTTATCTTTAGTCTGTGTATGTTCTATCAAAAATAGTACGAGTAATATTTAGCAAAAAAATGGCGTACTTATTGGTCGAATTCATTTTTGATTTCATGGTGTTATAATACGAAAAGTCATTGATTGATTTTCAATGATCCTCAGCAAATAGGTCGGCAAAAATATTCTTGGCCTGTTCGTTTAAGTGATCCAGTGTGACCCCGACCCGAACCACCTTTGCCAATATTTCCGAGCAGTGTTGTTATTTTTTTATCGGGTCACAATACAGAGGTGCAATACAGGCTTTACTCTTTGAAATAAAATAATTGAATGTTTTACAAATTTCCACGTACAAGGGGTTAAATATAAACATGCGCACGATTTTAAGTCAATCAAAAGTCAATCAAGTTAAAAATCAATATGACTAGCTGTTTAAAATCAAGCCGGTTGGCCTGAAGGGTTGGTCCCAAACCCCCTTGTAGAGTAATCCCTTGTCAGTATCCTCGGATACAGGAATATCCATACTCCTATAGTCAAAGCGAGTACATTTTGGTGTAAGTGTACTTTGTTGTTGTTGCCCCACTTTTTAAGCTAACAACAGTTTTAATCTTCTATAGGCTAGGTAGTTCAATTTTAATTATGCAATCAACGCGACTAGCGATATTAACTAAGATAAAATAACAAATATGCAGTTTTAACTGGCAGTTTTGATCCCCGTACTTTATTTATACTTTATAAGTGTACGTGCTACTAGTACAAATATTGCATGACAAAATATTGTTTTCACTTCCGAAACATTTCTTTTTTAAAGCGAATATGTGAAAATTAGCCAATTCAAATCTTGAGCTTCAATTTATCCTAAGTTATCTGCTTTGTGTAAATAATTCGACTGTTCAAATTTAAGAAGTTATATTTTTAGATAGCAAAGATTCTTGTAGCAGAAAAAACCAAGAAATTGTGTTTTTAATTTATTTTAGAATGTTGTATGTTCTTATAAATAAATTCAAGATTGTCTACAGAACGTGTATCTCACTCAAGATCAGTTCATAATTTCGGGCTCAAGTCAATCAAGTTAAAAATCAATATGACTAGCTGTTTAAATTCAAGCCGGTTGGCCTGAAGGGTTTTATTCCCAAACCCTCTTTTACCCTTTTACCTCCCTCCTTCTTTTCTTTGTAGCACTAGTGGTTCGCAAATTTTTGGACGCTAACACGTCCCTTTGAGAAACACTAAACAATGAGTGAGACAACACAAATGATTTATTTTATTCCTAGCGAATGTGTTGAAGTATGTTGTAAGTATATTCATAATACTTTCGGATTCCTTATTTCGGCAAAATAAGGTTTTAGAGAAAAGTTTTTTAAATTAAAGACGCTCCCTATAATCGTATTGCAAAGGATGAAATAATTTCAAACAGGTGTCAAAATAACACCCTTTTGACAAAAGAAATGAGTTACAGACCCCTTTTACTTATAAAATATCCCGTACTGTGAGTACGTACGTACGTATACGTATATTTAGCATTACGACTACCAACAGACTAGTACCAGAAAAATCACTACCCAAGATTTACGTTGATATTAACAATAAACACGTTATTTGTTATTCTATTTTTTAAACTTATGACTTGTGATTGTACGTCATTTAAATATTAAGTATTTTTTAAATAAATTATTATTATGTTAAGTAAAGAATTTTAAATATTTCTATGTTTATATATTCCAATGTAAATAGACTACGGCGAATAATTGATTACATTATTTTCTACTATATCACTAATTTATTTTATACCCCGTGGCAATATGAACTATAACGAAATTGTAGAAGGGAAGGGGAAGGGGAAGCGAATTGAAGATAGTTGAGGATTTCTCAAAATTTTGGCCACGGTGAGTGACATCTCCGAATTTAAAATTGTTTGTGCCAGACGTTGAAGTACTTGAAACTATGCAATAATTAAATAATATCCTAATGTGTCCCAAAATATTTGTATGGGACACATTATGATAATATTTAATTATTGCATAGTTTCAAGTACTCACTCTAACCTCTGACACAAATATTTTTAAATTTGGAGATGTCACTCATCGTGGCCAAAATTTTGAGAAATGCTCAGTTATGAACGTTAAAATAGTATAGGGGACAACATAACACATTCCAAAGGTTTTTATTTTGTTTGTCAGTTTAATTGTTTCTCTTCTCATCAATAGAAAAGTACGAACGATTCTAATCTTATGTTTTTGAGTAGATACATAACATACATACCGGGCCTGCCACTTTTTGGGTTTGACAATGTAGATTGTAGAACTTTCTAATTACTTATAAAATATTAAACAAATAATCCATGGTAAACGTTTCAAAAGTTAGTGTGACGAAAAGACTAACAAATAAGTTTCTGTCTAAAATTTCGTTTTTGGGACAAACTTTTCTTGCCGACTGTACTTTTTATTGCACAATCATCACCTGCTTATCAAGACAAATCCAACGAGCCCAAACACGGTGGTGGGGCTGTCTTGTTTCGTGGCGGAGTTCCTATGGTCACCTTCCGAGTGCATCATCAGACCAGCTCCATGGTACCTACCATATTATTACATTGTCACCGAAGTTACGTAGCTATACCAAATTTCAGCTCAATCGGACACCGGGAAGTGGTTCAAAATTCAGTTGTAAGATTTGACCTAAACAACCACAAACATTGCAAGTAAAAAAAACCGGTCAAGTGCGAGTCGGACTCGCGCACCGGAGGTTCCGTATTTAGGTCCGTACTTTAAACTTCGGAGATAAGGTAGATATTGAAAACGGTGATGACGGGCTTCGGTTTACATCAGAACGGAACGGAACCCTAAAAAAGTAAGTAAATTGTTAAATAATTTTTGCTTGTAAAGAGAGATTGTGGTACCTACTTATATGTTTGGTCAATAAAATAATTTTTCACTTCTCATGCTCTAAAAGTTCAGTCTTTATGTCGTGCGTAGGCAACATAAAGTCCCTTCTTATGCTCTAGTGCATAAAGTAAAATCTTCGTCGAAGACCTAGGCAATTGGTCCAACAGCCACACGAACAACTTTAACTTCATAGAATAACCTCTTTATTTTATTTCGTTTCGTTAGTATTCTAAGACCAAGGCAAGGATACCAACAGCCAAAGTACACTATAAAGCTTCATGAAATAAACTTATAATTTTTATTTGGTTGCATTTTTTTTTTTTTTATCATGTTGCTGTTTCATTTCCTCGCAATCGAAGTGAAAAGTAGAGTGTACAACTCGTCTATAAAACTCATTTAACACTCAACTTTATATCCATCCTCGCTCGCAAGTTCGCTTGGATGGATAAACGTCTCGCGTAAAATGGTGCGTTTTATGCACTTGTTGTACAATCTACTATTAAAAGTTTTCCGTGTCAAGATAGGTTTTGTTTTGCAACCAATTTTTAACCTTAGTCATTTTTTTTTGTCTAGATTGGTATATACTCGTATTTTAATTATTTTATCTATCTTTATCTATATTTACATAAATAAGAAGAAACTGACTGGCTGATTGATCGATCACTCATGCCAACTGTCTGTTGGTGGTTCCCAGTTGTACGCGCAAACGCACACTGCGTGCCCTGACAGTGCTGGAGGACACTGATCCTGAACTGCCAATCACAAAGCACTAAAAATAATTGTGCAGACTATTTGTTTATTATTTTCTGCTTAAAATTATTTTGCTTTAGCATCGTGTCGTATAGGTGATTGCCGAGTCCTAAATAGTATTTTTATAATTGAGGTGTAAGAAACGTTCATGTTACAATAAACTGTATTTATGGAATACGCTTTTAAATATCTGAATACTTAGAAAAAAAACTTTTAAAACATCAACTTTAATAAGCGAGTCGCCAGAGGCAGACTTGGCTCTGCCTTAGATCTCAAAACTTTACGGTAATGTTGACAAAAAGTGTGGGTCCCAAGATGCCTCCCTGTGGTACGCCGAAAGTAAAGGTTTCGCTGCAACTACAATGCGAGCCTATATTATTTATTTGATACTGAGAGCGTTCAGCAAGATAGCTCTTAAGATTATAACAGAAATCCCGCTGATTGCAATCTTATCCATCTTTGATAGATGGGAGGAATAGACAGTGTCAAACGCCTTCGAGAAATCCAGGAAGATGCCGTAACAATTTAATATTTTTAATGACAAGTTTATTAACTAGTGATTTAGTAAAAGCAGCAACAGCGTCTTCTGTTGATATACCGGTCCTAAAGCCGATAAACTTTGATTGACGATAGATATGATGTAAATGATTTGATTAGTAATCTCTACAAAAAAACAGGACAAGGAACTTTATTTTGAGATTGGTATATAATCCGTGGCACTAGTTCTATCCCCGGCCTTGTGAATTGGATGGAGCAGAGAAGAGTGCGTTATAATCAAAATAAAAAAATACTTATGGTACTTATGACCAGGTGTAGGAAAGTTTTATTTCACTAGTTGAATAGAGATCCAACCGCAACACGCAACGGCCTTAAACTTGCCCTGCCGTTAAATTAAGGCAGTGTTTTTCAATCTTTTTGAGTATGCGACTCCTGGGTTGAAAAATTCGGCCACCCCTTTGGGCCATAGACACACTAGTGGCTCTATGAGCTGTAGATCTCGCGACAAACTTAACTTTGCCGTTGGATAACTGTTATTCGCATACATCGACATAGGTCATAATAGGTCATAGGTCGCGGTCAGTTCACGAACACCGCTAATAAGTTGGTAAATGGTAAAAACCCGCATTTCTCCGCCATTTTGAAAAAATTAATCGACAAAAAAAATCCATATAATTAAAATGCTGCAAAGATGCCCAAGCGGAAACGGAGACGCTTCGCTAGCTCGGTCAATATAAAGTTACTAATTTAAAAGACTGCGTTTAAGATTTTCTCTATTTTGTAGTGTAGAACCTTGCCTTTTTAGGGTTCCGTAGTCAAACGTAGACATACCCTTATAGTTTAAAACCCTTAAAGCACATATAACGAATTTTAAAGGAAAACTATCACAACTAAGTAGACTTTATTGGTTCTTAAGTTAAAAACGATTAAAATGATACCTACCGAAAATCAGCTAAGATATAACTTTAACAGAAATTTTGCCCAAACCCTACACTGAGCATGGTCCGACATGCTCTTGCCCGGTTTTTCTTTTGCCGGCGACCCCCCGAGGGCCCACAGACTGAAAAACACTGAATTAAGGTATCTTGTTTTGAATTTTTCGTTTATTACGAAAGTATGCCGATCGCGTCTTCGGAATAATTGGACACCACCGCTCCGGATAGCGATGGCGACCTAGAAAGCTGAAACGCTTAGTTTGTGAAATGAATTATGCATAGGCAACATAATATACTCGTATATTGCTGGTGACATCAAGGGTATTTAATATATATAGTTACTATATATTATATTCAACTACTACTGAGTACTACTACTATATACCAACAATTTATTGTTAGGTAACACAATATATCCTACAAACTTAAACCAGAAGCAATATTGCTTACTTCACGCGTTGTTATGCTCGGTTCAGCAGTGCTCAAGCAGAAATCATAACTAGGGTGCATTTTATTAACGGTGCGGTTTGTTAAGGCGGTAAGGTATCTTTGTGCATTCAACACAGTGCACAAAAAAACAGTAGTGTTTCCGGAGCTAGACAGCGCGTGAGAGAGGAGGCACACAGTGGATCGGAACGGCAACTTGAGCGACTTACGAATCAACATTTATTTTTCACCTTGTTTATAACGATGATGGATAGGTTTAATCAATCCTAACAAAAAAGTTCTATATAATTTATTCCTAAACCTTATGGTTCGTACAGAAAAAAAATCTGTACTGTACTGTACTGTATTCTTTGTATGGAGCGGATCTTAATGAACTAAAATTTCTCGTAAGTCTTGATTGATCCTGCTGTGAGACATTTCTTAATCCTTGTCCTCTTTGCTATATAACATGGGATCCATTTTAATAAATGGGTGCCATACTAATCTCCACGTTTCTAACTTCAAAATTGACCACACTCCCATACAAATTACCACCCCCTATTTCATCCCCTCAGGGGTAGTTTATCCAAAATCTCCGAACGTTATTTTTTTTCATTTGTTAACACTTAACAGTAGCCTATAAGTATACCAATTTCCGCGTTTCAAACTTGAAAAACGACCAAACTCCTATACAAACTTTAACCCCCCATTTCATCCCCTTAGGGGTAGTTTATCCAAAATCACCGTAAGTAGTGTTTTATATTTGATAACAGTATTCCTATAGCAATTTTCATGTTTCTAACTTGAAAATGACCAAACTCCCATACAAACTTTAACCCCCTATTTCATCCCCTTAGGAGTAGTTTATCTAAAATCACTAAAAAGTGTTTTTTATTTGATAACAGTATTCCTATAGCAATTTCCACGTTTCTAACTTGAAAAACGACCAAACTCCCATACAAACTTTAACCCCCCCTTTCCACCCCTAAGGGGTAGTTTATCCAAAATCGCTGAAAGTAGTTTTTTTCATTTATGATTTTAAGTATATGTAGCAAGTTTCCATACAAACTTTACCCCCTCTTTTTACCCCTTTCTTCTAACATTTTCAAAAATTTCTATAGCCTAAATGTTATTCTGATCTTATATAAATAGATTTATGAAAATTTCATCATTATCCGTTCAGTAGTTTTTACGTGATGCTCAGTCAAACAAACAAACAAACAAACAAATAAACAAACAAACAAACAAACAAACAAAAATTTTAAAAATGGTTTTAATATGTTATGTTACTTATTATAAGTCGCCCTGATCGGTTTTTTTTTTAAATCTTCAATGTACAGACTTTTTGGTCTTAACGATTTTATTATATGTATAGATAGATTGAAAATGGGTCTAGAATGGGAAGTTGATAAATTAACGTGATTTGATTATAGCAAATGGGGTGTCATATAAAAGGGTTTAATCTGCACATTTCAAAACTATTATTTTTATAATTTTCCGTGACGTACTTTTTGATTTACCTATAACCAAAAATGTTCAAAAAATTACTGTTCCCCCCCTTCCTTACTTATATATAATCACTTATATTTTAAGATAAAAATAAAACAAAGTGTTCAAAATTTATAGTTTTCGATAAATTGACAAAAAACTTTGAAAATTTGTGTTAAATTTAGACAATTTGTGTTAGAGAACTCAAAATAGAAGGTCTATTTTGAGTTGTCTAAATTGGAACCCTCGGAGCGCGAGTCCGACTCGCACTTGACCAGTTTTTTATTATTATTCGTCGTAGTTTATCCCGGGGTCAGTGAAGGATGATTTCTGTGACTACTCATAAAAAACACCCTACTCTTGTTATACTTTTTAATTGATAACGTTCAGTACCTACGAATGAATGGTGTCAATGTAGCAGGTACTTAGTGGATAAACGGTTATAACTCACAATTATAAGCCGGAACGGACTGACATGTTTTGGACTCATTGGGAGCAAGGTGGACCGCCAACCTGAACGCACTCATGGGAGTTCCTCTGGCGGCACGCAGGCGCAGCGTCGTACTGTTTCTCCGCTCACTGCGTGCGTCACGCATGAATGTACCCTGCGCACGCGCTAACCGTGCAATTATCAGCTACTTTCAGCTAGGCTGTTATTTTCAAACGCGGCGCGATGATTTTGAGAAATCAAGGTGTCATCTTCGGGGAACTTCGGTTTCGACCCGAACAATATACAAACCACGATGAGGCCAAGCCCAAGAGGTCTCAACAAGTCCTTGCAAGCGTGAATAGACCGGGACGAACCCTACAATCAGCATCCGTTATTACCCATACGTATCCGATATCTTGTCCGATGTCTTGTCTAACACTGGACACAAAGTTAATAGCTGTCCCTGAACTCTTTATCACTGAATGTTATCTAACGATGAGCCCATTATTGTGAAGTCTAACCTTTTGTTTGCGAATCTATTTACATCACAAAGAGCACAATAATTGTGCTACTGGCACGAATCGAAACCCGTCTGGCAGGCTCCAGTAACCACGTTATATATTTCCATATTTTTATTTAACTGAGGGTTTTGGAAACAGGTTTATAAAACCACCATATATGCACAACAACCCATCGTACCCACTATAACCTTCCGGTAAGCAGCAGTTTGTGTGGAGGTACCTAGGACAGCCGGTGAAACTCCAAGTGTCGAGGCATTATTCCATCTTAGTCCTAAAAGCCTTTACCATCAGGTTGCCTACTGTTTACTCGCTTGCCTTCTCCGTATCATTAAAAAATAAGCAGTTAAGTAAGATATTTGAGGCGTTGTTTCTTAGCGGGGCCCAGTGCAAAAGGTGTGAGTGTAATCGTAATGTAAACATGGTGTTAACTAGAAATAAAGCTGGGTTCCTCAGGACAGTGCTTTATTCCTTGAGGAACACCGAAGGTGATCCCTCTGCGGCTAAAAATGTTAACCTATTTTCACCCTTTCTGTGCTTTTTGTGCAATATTTTTCAGTTTGTGTCAAACAAATTGTGGTTTTGAAGGCTTCTTGGTTTAAGAGTAGAGTCTAAGCAATGCATGCATTTATGCAGTTAAAATTTTCAACGCCGTTAACCTCCATTGACATTCGCATGACAGATTCAACGCCAACGACTGATGCCCGGTTCCCATATCCAAACCGCGGATAGATAAGGACACCTCGAGTTAAAATTTGACATTTGCCACGTACAACATGTGTCAAATTTGAATTTGAAGTAACCTTACCTATCCGCGGTTTGAATATAGGAACGGGCATTGATTAATCCATCACAACTGAACAGTACACAATAGCCGTAAGGTTTTAAAATTCACGCTGTCTCCCAGTTGTAGGTAGATACAGTGGCATATTATTTGTTTGGAATTTACATAGGTAATATCAAATTATAGGTCATTCATTCATTTTACTTAAGAGCTAGGCTCTTGTCGGTGGAGTAATTGGCACTTTTCTCTGTTCTCCGAAATTTTTTTCACCTTATACAAAACGACATTACCTACTTTGTATAATTATGCAGCTTTCCTTACGCGACTTCTTTTGTCTGCCTTTCAAACGACTCAGTAAATTCTATGCAATGTCTTTCGGCTGTCAGGTTTTGGGCTCTATTTAGCTTATCGTTCGTCATTGGGATATTATGTCCAATAATTTTATAAATGTGTCAAGCTTTTGGTGTTAACTGTACTTTGCATAAACGGGCATTTTTCAAAAAAAAGTGTAAGTAAATCGTTAAGGAAAAAATTAAGAAATGTTTACTTTTTCCAGTGCGTCGTCACGAAAATTAGTCATACATTTAGTATCGTTAATTTTCGTGACAAACGGGTAAAAGTTAAAATTTTGTAATTTTTTCCTAACGATGTAAACTTTTTTTGTAAAACGTCCAAATTTCACCATATTCCGCTTATCGAAGCCTAAGTAATGAGTCCAAACTCGGTGGGTCTAGGTACTTTATTTCATAGATAGCTATTAAATATGTAGTCATCATATATAGCGGTGATCCTGTTGCTACTTTCCAACTGCATATCACTCATCAGGATCAGCTCTTCGACAGCATAATACTTATTCATTTCATTTATTCTAATCTAACCTATAAAGGGAATTGGTTCAACTAGCAGCTAGAACTATAACTACGTGATATATTTGAACTAAACTGGTGAAATTCAATAAAAGCTTCTAAAAAGCTAATAAACATAATAGAAGTAGTTAGAAATTAAGGGTCAACTGCTGCAACATTGCACGGAAATTCACGTTTTTTTTAAATAACTCTGAAAGTGTAGGTACTCGTACGTTATCTGTGCTCTTTTTTGCATATCTAAGCTATGTTAGACCATAAGACATATAAATTACGGTTCATAATGCTTGAAATCATTGTAAATTCGGTTGTAGAAGCTGTCAAAATTTGCAGGCAAAGTTGTGCCCAAAAGCTTCAACTTTGCCTAGTGGATTATCTGAGATATTAAATGTAGTATGTATTGAAAAAATTACCTATTTTTAAATTTATTACTGGTATATCAATACCGGAATGTCATTGGAAATCACTAAACAATCATGTAACTTTTTTTTCTATCTGGTAGGCAAAGTTGTAGCATGTCCAATAGCATTCCCGTTTTTCTCCATACAATATTTTAAACATAGTTAGGGTTGTGCCAAAACAAAATAGACAAGAGTAGGTGCTTTACCGACATTTATTTTGAAAATCATATGAGATAGAAATTTGCGAATGATTAAGAGGGTCGTATGTTGGAAAAAAAGAACAAAATCTTTTTTTTTATATGAAACTTAAATTTTATTAACAAAAGCATTGGCTATCTTGTCAAGAAACAGCGAGAAAGCAGTTTGATAATTTAGTATGACTGATAAAAATAATTTTCCAACAGCAGATATTTAGATCTGCACATAAAAATCCGCACGCGTCACTAACCTTTTTTTTTTTCGTAGTCTAGTAAATAGTGCCAGCCCTAGCCTTAGGCAAACTTGTGGCATGTATGTTCTAAGAAACACTTTGCAACATTGCCCATCCTCGTTTTAGCTTTAAATCAGCATATTTACAAGAAAAAGTATGTGAAGTAACGAAAAGAGCATTATTAGTTACCATATGAATACTTACTCCCCAAGAAGCTATCTTGTGTTTTTTCAGGGTGAAAATGATGCGCATGATAGCGGGCAGTTGTGCCTGCAGTTAGGACTGCATTCCCATGCCGATATCATATTATTTTAGTTTAATACAACTATTATAACACATTAGATTAAGTAGGTATTCTTACTCAAAAAATATGTGCCAAATTGTGTTACACGAAATTAACTACCTATTTTATTTTAATTCTGGTCATGGTTAATATATTTAAATGTAAGAATTTCTTCGCATATAAACAATATTTTATTATTTAATTTTTTATTTTATTTTAAATTGATACCTATACTTACTGATAAAAGTAAGTTTTTTGCTCTCGAAGCCTTGATAAAAGAAAATTAGGTTTCTGTATAAAATGTCTTTACTAATTCAAAGACCACGGTTATTTTTTCCTTTTTACGCAATATACCTAGTGCACCATTATAATTCATCTAATAGTAATTATTGGGGGTGAACAGCCGCCCGGTCGAGTTCACATTGACGCGCGCGGGAGTCGAACCCCGACCCTCAAGGGCGCGTGTGCGACCTTTCTGCTCTTTAGGTACCTACTAGTTCTCACTCAGACCCAGAGTTTATTTAACCGAGGACATTCAGGGTACAATGTACCGAAGAAAGGCCAAGCCCTTGAGAATTAAAGAAATTTGATTTATTTATTTAGAATCCCGTTTTTAGGGTTCCATACCAAAATGATAAAAAAGGAACCCTTATGGTGAGACTTCGTTGTCACTCTTGTCTGTCTGTCTGTATGTCACAGCAGTTTTTCTCGGCAACTACACAAGCTATCAACTTAAAATTTGGCATAGTAGGTAGTACAACTTGCTTTCCCGCATCTGTTTGTAGTAAAACAAATATGAAATTAATTTTAAAAGTAATTGAAAGAATCTAGAATGGGGGGGTTGAAAAATGAAAGTGATTTGATTATAGCAAGTGGGGTGTCATATGAAAGGGCTCAATCTGCACATTTCAAAAATATTGTTTTATAACTTTTCGTGACGTACTTTTTGATTTATAACCAAAACAGTTCAAAAAATAACCGTTCCCCCCTTATCTCCGAAGTTTATGAATCTAAAATCTGAAAAATTCCTAACTTATGGATGGATAACTACTTATATTTTACGGGAAAAAGAAAACAAAGTGTTAAAATTGACAAAAAAACTTTAAAGATCTGTACTAAAATTTAGACAAGTCAAAATGGACCTTATTGCATACAATTAAAGTACATAAAAAGGTATATTTTTGAACGGACTAAAATACGGAACCCTCGGTGCGCGAGTCCAACTCGCACTTGACCGGTTTTTTAAGTACGTAGGTAAGAACTTAATAAATAATTGAAGATCAAGTAAAAATATAAACACCTCAACCTCACATAAAGTTCAATATAAGTTGCATTAAGCTAAAAAAACTGTTTCTTTTTTCAGTTTTAAGTTTTTCATCAACTTGCAATGTTTGTGTACTATGTAAGTTAGTTTGTTTAGGTCAAATCTTGCAAGCAAGATTCCCGGTGTCCGATTGCCCTAAAATTTGGTATACCGACGTAACTTCGGTGGCAATGCAATAATATGGTACAAGAGAGCTGATATAAATGATGCAGTCGGAAGGTGGCCATATGAACTCCGCAACGAAACCAAACAGCCACGTCGGTGTTTGGGCTCGTTGGATTTGTCTTGATAAGCGGATGATGGTTGTGCAAAAAAAGTTCAGTCAACAAGAAAAGCTTGTCCCAAAAATGAAATTTTTTACAGAATTTATGTTTGAAAAGGTATACTTCCGAGGTGGTCTCATTGTCTCCAAGTCAGAATCTGATGATGGTATCTGTGAGGAATCGAGGGAACTCCTCAAAAGTTATAGGCACACTAGCGATTTTGGTATTTCCTGTTAGATCTTAAGAATGTGCATTCCAAAAGCACCTCTTGATGAAGAAGAACTGATGATAAAGACCAGAGATGACCACCGGAACTCCTTAGTCATAAATGATTGACGCCAGCAATGAGATTTCTTTATTTAGAATATGAAGCTACTTTTATACCTACTCACTATAATGCATGTAGTGAAGTGCAACTGATGGTGAAATACCGGGAGAACTCCTCAATGATTAACGGCCCTGCATCTTGGACAGCGACATTTTGTTAAGGGTGTGATGAGAAATTTGTATTAGGCTATTGTTTCTTAATGTGATGTTTATCTGCTTTAGTTTATCACATAATAATATTAGATGTACTACTAAAAAGCTAAAAAAAAATTAACAAAAATAAAATGAGATAGGCCTAGTGTCTGTGTCGCTTCGACCATTGCTGATCTATTGTAGCAGCCCTTTGTTTATAGCTCACCGCAAATGCACGTTGCGTCTAGGAATTTCCAGATGCTTTGGCATCAGTGGTCCGCATGAGTTGTAGAATCTCTTTGGAGAGCTTGCTGTTGAACCCTTCAATTACTTGTTTCGAGTGTTTTAGTCCTTCAACAGACTTTCACAACTCGATCACCCTGGATTTACAAATGACGTTTAACAAAGAATAGGTTCTTTGTTTTGTGATGCCACAGAACGGTTCCGGGCCGAAGAGGGGGTTATCAGCACCGTTTCTTGCCAGTTCATCTGCTATTTCGTTTCCATCAATTTTGGAGTGCCCTGGTGCCTATCTTTTGAATAGTTTAGAATTGATTTCTAGTGCGTCTAGTGTCAAAAAGGCAACTTGGCTATCCGAGTTGATGTAGATGTGCTGGTGTCTCCGGTTCTTCACAAGGTTGATTTCCGCGCATTTGTTAATGGCGTTGTATTGTTGACGCTAACTCTGAGTCTTGGCCTCTTACCATATATTATAGATTCCGCACTCCACATCGTTCCCTTTTTGGAACCATCTGTATACCATTGGTATACTACTAATGGTGAATATAAAGAACAATATTAACTATATTTTATAGTAAGTACGGGTGGCAACCCTAGAGGAAACGTTCAAATTCTCAGTAAATTCTCAGTGGATATGTCGTATGTCGCAGATGGATTGCTTAATTAGCTGTTTTACAAAACCGCTAGCTGTTTTATAAAACAGCTTCGTTATGTAAAACAGCTGATCAACGTTTAGCGGTTTTTCATAATTTTTACTGAACTTTTAACACGCAGAATTGCATAAACGTTTGCATTTATCAATGCAGCGAGCGGTCAACGATTAGAGGTTATGTTATGTAAAACATCGTGAAATTAAACGACAGATTGTAGATTTTAGTTTTAAATCAGGTCAATTTCTACATAGGTTAGGTTAGAGTTGAAACAAGACGTGAAACATCTAACAATTTTGTAAAACATCTGATTCGGCAATCCATCTGGGATAGATAATATATAAAACAAGTAAGAAAAAAATCGTAACGGCCAATGTTCTCAATAAAACGTACGTGGGTAGGTACGTACTCTTAATCCTTGGATATTTTTGAAAACTGCCAGCTTCTATATTTTTGTACATGTAGTATAGTAATAAATAGAACCTACCCTAGTATAGCGTATATACTTAGTTATGCAAAGGAAAAGGCAAAAGTGTCTTGGAGTTGTTTATTTGCGCCAGTCTGGTTCGCGAGACCTGTAATCAACTTTTAATTGCTTGGATTAAACGCATAGCCTCTGCGACACCGAGAATTGATCTAACCTATGGATACGAGTGAACACCGAATAGAGTAGGTTGGAAGGTAGGTAGATATGTTAGTGAGGTGGTGGTGGTGATGGATGTCTGAATGGAAGATTGATAAAAATACTAAAGAAAATTACAATAAAAAAAAAACCTATTATTTGTAAGGTTATTTTGACCATGCTGTCTTGATGTGAATATGACATAAATCACGCTATCGTTGTGTACACGTGTAACTACAATGCTTTATCGAAAATCTGGTTCTCTCCAAATCGCCTATTCACGCACCGCCGCCGTGCTGTTTAGATTTAAAGCAATCTAATAAAGAATCCTATTAAAATCATTCAGCAGCAGCGTCCCGAAAGTTGTGTCGTCCCACGATGACAGACGTCGCGGGTGCGCGGGGGGTCGAATTCGCGAGGAGGCTTCTGCGGGCGGGGTCAGCGACCTCGCCCCCCGCGCGCTGGCGCGCCAATGTCAGGGCCGGTGCAACCGCGGTCAGCTGACGTCTGGCGACGCGCGGGGGACGCGCCGCCGAGCCACGGGCTGCAGTCGAGCCTCGCCCGCCGGAGCGAGCGCACGCGGCCTGTCGCCTGACAGATATAAATAGCAAGACAACAGGAGTGCTCGCCGCGCGCTACACAGGCGCCAGGGCTGTCTTCACCAAGTCAGGTACCTGAAGTAGCGCGCGGCGTCGCTTCTGCGAGCACCATGCGTCCGTGCCGACCCTCGGGAGCCACCGCCGCACGCCCATTGTACTTCATCAGGTGCTCTGGTGATGATCGTTCCAGGCGCTTGTTGGAGTACACTTACCGTGTCGGCGGTTGTTGGCAGCTCGGAGCTGACACGTGCTAGTGGACCACGTGGGGCGCAGGAGGTGAGTGAGGACAAAGGCGATGAGTCACGCTTGGCCCGGTTGCCGACCGCTGCAGGCTGCAACACCCCCTCTCTCCCACACCCTCCTAAATTTCGCACACATGTACACCTACATGCATTAAGTCATCGAACTTCTGCCGAAAGATCTGCACAAAAGCAGCTCAAACTGGTTATAGTGTATTTTTTGACGCCCGGCCTCCCATCGCCGTTTTCCTGTGCGAATTTTGTTTGAGTCAGTCTGCGCTCAAACTCATTATTGTCACTGAACAAGAATCTTGTTGGAAACAAGATGTACTAATAATATCCATTAAAAATACATTAAACAGAGGAGTTTGGATGTCATAAAAATTCTAGACAAAGAATTTAGAACAAAGCATCATGACAGTCGAGTGACGCTGGTCGCTGCCCCCAATAAGAGGACATTAGCTTTGTATTACGCGTTCTATTAGATTTTCTGTCAGGTGGGCAAATTTTGCATGACATCAGGACAACACATAATGAAATTTTTTGTAGCGCGATTAGTTAGTCCCAAGGTGATTTCCGAATACCGCCGGCCGCTATCGAGTGCGAAACCGCGCTGAGTGAATTTGCAAACACATCGCCTTTATAATGAACTTTATAACGACTAGATAACGTTTCGTTTACCTCGTGTTATCTATATTTTATATCTTTGTACCTATAATAATGCAAACAACCAATAAAAATACAAGTCTCGGGTGGATGAATCACCGGAATGCGTCTAATTGTTAAAGCGAAGGCAACATAGAGCCGAGTTAAGTTTCAAATTAAGGTGAGACGAAGTCTGGTGTCCTCATTTCATCAATTTCAGAGTCGGCCAAAATATTTATACAAATTTTAACAAGATACACTCGGGGCCATTAATTTCGATCGAACTGCGTATAAAAACATTGAATCTGTCCAACAACCTATTCAACATTATCAAAGCGTGGTTTTCTTTTAATGAAATCATTTAAATAGGAAAATACGTTTTGAAAGAGCCTGCACAGTAGCTCCACGTGGTCCAGCGTGTAACATCAAGGTCTCAACAAGAATAAAAAGTCGAAACGGCTAATGTCAAACGTGTATTCTAAATAACACTTCTATAACATTATTGTACGGTTTCTTACTACATATTAATCACAAGATTAAATTAGATTAATAGACGACACGAGCAGGCGTTTGAGGCGTTATGTATGTTATGGGAATGGGCAAAGAGAATGATAGACTTCTGTCATAGACAATTAAAAATATAATGACAGGAGCCATAGAGCATTTACTTAGACGGAGAATCACTAAACGACAATGTGAGGCGTATAGAAAATAAATTAAACAAAAAATCGACATTTTCGGATCTAATGCTTTAAATTCGGTTTTGAACACTCAACTGCAAGGTTAAGGTAATGTGACTAAATACATACAATAAAGTCTGTAAATGCCTTTTCTTTTTTGTATTATTGAATCGCTTTCCGATTTTGTATCCAACAGATTTAAGTGCCCGACATGTACCTATATACTCGTACCTAGGAGCTCTTTCTTCAATTATTTTATTAACTTGCAAGTATTTGAAAATTATTTTTTCCATATTCTGTGCTTTTTCTTTATTTTTTCACAAGTACAAACGACTGCGTTATTTTGATTATTCTGTCTCACTTGTTTTTTGTCCGTTTGCTCTTTACAGTCATTTGTTTCCATTGGAAATGTTTATCTTTACGACCTAAAGTGGGAGGAATCCTTAAAAGGCGTACCTAATGATTTATTGTCTCTACCTACTGCATATTTAAGCACGAAGGTTTAGTGATTACTGTCACCGAAGCATTATCTCTTGACTCAAGTTTGTATTATACCTCATTTTGTATTCAAGAATATTTACAAGGAGATTAGCAGTTTTTCTCGAGTTCTTAAGGACACAGCAATTTGTGTAAAGGGTGACTGGAGGACGTATATCTTAAAGTCTGCTAACACATAGTTGTCTTATTGTTCTGACAGTCAACTGCTGTTACCTTAGGTATTTAAATATACATATGTGTAGGTATATTTCAGATTAGGTACTTGTTGCAATTGTTGAATAATCGAAGAAATTCAAATAACTGACAAATATCAAGTTTCATGCCGTGAAGTGAAACGCATTCAACACCGATGCCGAACACAGTGGAATTGTTTGTATATTATTTTTTGCTAATCAGTTGCACTATTTCACAATAGTGAGTTTACGTGAAAGTATCAGATTACTGATTGCACGACGACACGCACGAAATTTAACTTTTCTAGCGAATTTCTTGTAAAAATTAGGCTAACTTTAAAACTAATTTTATCAGACGTGGCAGTGGTAGATTAAACCAGGACAAAACAGGACCAGGGCCAGGACCAGGTTATTATGGACGCCTTTATCGCGGTGGATAAGTGTGGATAAAGCATCCGTCACTCTCTCACTACATACTGGTTAGAGAGTGACAGATGTTTTATCCACGTTTATGTATTGATAAACACGACTATAATTGGGCCGCAGTTGAGTGAATTTTGAAAGCTGATAGCGACGTGAAGCAAGATTAAATTAGTGCAGTGGCTAATTTGATCTGAATGTCACCTTTCAAAGACTACAATGAGATTGGCAAGAAAGTAAAATATATGTCGAGAATAATTATTTGTTATTTTTAATACCTCTAAAGAAGATATTTTTTTAATAAACAATATCGCTTTTCGTTGTGCGGTAGAAACTACAATTACACTCAAGTGAACAGTGTAGGTCTGTATATACCTAGATAGAAGAAGCAGGACGGGTAGCTACAAGTAAAGTAGTTTCAACCAAATTGCTTTCTGGTTAGAACCAAGTCTGATGATAGAGATTTGACAGGCTAAGGCCAATATATCGTATTATCTCCAATATATTTTCTTTGCCATGTATTATGCCGGCACTTCACTTGGCTGATATTTGTCAAATATTGTAGTTGCATCTCGTTCATTTGATACCTATGTCAAATGTAAGAGATGTAAGATCAATATTTGGCAAATACGAGTATGGCCAAGTGAATTGCCGGCATTGAAAACCTTACTTTTCTTTTGCTTTCAAGATTATTAGTTTCTTTTTGTAGAAATGTCAACCAACTATTCATGAATCGCTTCGCTAGCCAAATAATGCGTCAGAGGTGATGATTTTATTTCATACTTTCCTAATAACAGAATCGAAATCTTGGTTTTGGGCAAGCGATTTCAAAATCTATGAAGAATTATTCTGATGGCCACGGTCACTTTTGCTTATTTTTAGGTTGTAATATGCACTCGGCTCATCATCGTTATCCGATTCACTTTACTAGTTTTTCACGTAGATAGGCCGTAAATTTAGTAGAAATAACAAAATCACTGCACATTTTAACAAAAGCTTCAATAAAAATGTGCACAAAATGTGATACTTTACGATTATCTTTCAATATTCTATATTAATACGCCGAAGGTTCACAGCACTTAAGAGTGATTTTTGCGTGATCGTACCTACTGTTGCCTTGAACCGTGTGGCTGGCATGTTTTGGCAGTGACGGATGTATCCTAAATAATCAGGAGGCCTACGTGATCTGTACCTACTTAAATTTTGCCTAAATGAAGAGTAGAATAATAAACTTATTTTTTTAGTTTGGCTTAATTTCAGCAAATTCAAATAAAAGTACGTAATATTCGGATAGTATGTTGTGACTTTCTATTTCTAGCCTAAATGAGTGTCCTAGTGCTGGGCAAAGGCCACTTTATTCCCATGATACCTTAGGTATTTGGTTCCTCTTCCGGCCATATTGCCGAGGAATGCGTCGAAGTCGCAACGACGTCTACGTCTAAGCCTGCCGAGTGTACGTCGCACATCGTGCGGCACCCGCTTGGTGGCTGCACTGTTCCGCGTGTCACCGGCCCAATCCCGCTTCCAAGGCTGGTGGTTTCATCGCCTAGGTACGTCAGCTATGCGCGTTTTGGAGCGCAGCGTGGGGTTCCGGAGCGTTTTAATGCCCAGTATACTCCGCTCCAAGGCCCTTGAATTTAACTTCAAAGAGCAACCACGATTGGGCATTGTCGAAAATAAATAGGTAAGTAATTAATGCTGATTATTTTGGCTATTTTACGTCATTGATCTAGAAGTGCAGCAAATGATAAGTATAAATAAATAAATAAATTAAGTGGGACTGGGATTTATATTTTTTGAGCAAGTGGCGCTTTTGATTTTGACATCTATTTTGGGCTTCTAATTGTCGATGAGACAGATTGTCATTATCCACAGATAACAAACTCCATCAGTTCTTTATGGCTGGCTGGCGGTTAGGAATGAGAAAGCTATTAGAGTCGAGAAAAAAATGTTCGCGTTTGATTGGCCCGTTTTATTAGAATTTTTTCGCACGCGATCTTCGCGTTCCAATTCGCGGATACGTGAAAATAAATTTAGATTGCATGACGTTGCTAAGGAATGCTAAATAGTGCTTCAAGCGGATGTAACTGCAAAAAACGGCGCGTCTGTAGTGCTCAGACGCACACACAGGGCGCACGCTACTCTCGGACTGCTAGGACTAGCGATAGGGGCAGCTTTAATTAATGTATCGCACATCGCACTCATTGATTGAGGAGCCATAGCGTAAGCGCATGGTATCAATTCTGGTCAATGATTTATTAACGACAAAGAAATAATAACAACCTGAGCCTAAAATTTACCTATCTTTTGACTTTTCCACGGAATTTAAAAAAGAGCCGTAAAAGTTATAGTTTTACCATATAGGTATGTCAATTTGCTCTTTATACGTCACACCTGTTACTTGGAGGTCAAGGTACGATTTTCCAGACAGAGATTGTAAATTAATTTTAAGCATGTTTAAAAAATCAATAAGACAGTTTTGTTATTTTAAATTCCGATTTGAGGTTATAACTATTAAGTTAAGATAATTATGTTTATTTATTTATATATTGAACGGTACACTAACAGCAAGTACATAAAGCATTTGTATCATAGTAACAGATTGGGATAGGTATTAGTGCACAAGCCAATTACAAGTAGATATACCTACACAGCATTTATGGAGACCTTAGCGGATTAAATAAAAACAGTAGGTAACACTGAACATCAGTACGTAACAAACAGGCCAAGATTTTAGTTTTAAATTTTGTAAGCGAATCGAAAAACAGACCGAGATCAGGCAAAATTGTTCTCATGCCATTGACCGTATTACAGACACGAGGCAACGGAGAATGCCTGCCAGCATTGGTACTATACATATGAAAACAAAAATATGAAAATAAAAATATATTTGACTACCTAGTTCTCTCCAGTAAATAATTGCTAATTATTTGTATAATGGCAACTTGGGTGATGTATCAAAGTGTCGCTCCGCGCTGGATTCCCAAATTGTTCGCAACAATGGGCTGGGTGTTGACCTCGGGGCTCGGGGTCGAGGTGTCGGCCAGAGGACACGCCGCCGGCCGCTGCGTTCCGACTGTCACTCGACTACGGTCGCAGACTTTTATTCTTGAACAAATGTTGTACCTACCACCATAAAACCTAGCAGCTGAAAGTGAGCTAGCGTTTTGCTCTTGTTTTTCTTGTGATTTGATCTTACGTCACGACAGGGTTATACCTAGTGGGTGAACAATAAAAATATTTGATGGTATGAATGAAACCACGAAAATTACAATCAACAAGTGGGAAATCGACAGTAACCACTGAAGCTTACTGTTTAAGCGTAGTTCTCGATTAGTTTTTTTTTTCTAATCTGTTATTCATATTCATTTTTCTAAGAAATCCAGATTTCTACTTATAACTTTCATTTTCTTTTTAGCTTTTGCCCGCGGCTCTTTACGCCACATGTTTACAACCCTAGCGTCATACGCGTCTAAATAATGGTTTTGTGGTTTGCCTTATTATAAAACAAGTAAAGTAGCCAATAGCCAAAAAAAAAAAATTATGTTTGTTAACGTGTCTCGTTCCTTCTTTTAATATTTTAATTTTTAATTTTTTTTCCTGGAGCCGGTATAGCCATCTGAGTCATCAGCTGACTGTCTTTGGCAATACCGCCAACACCAGTCAGCTGGTGGTGTACCTACGGGTTTCGGCTGAAAAACAGCGCTGCATGGTGTCGCTCCTGTGTGGGTGAAACCATCAGCATTATGCTGACGCCCAGACCCCTTGCCGCGCCCAGATTACTTAGCCTACATTGTGTCTATTGTTATTGTTATTATTATAATTTTTCATTTTTTTTTTTACGTATTTTTTGTATTCCTATTCTGTATAATATTTATGCTAAGATCTGGTGTGGCAATAAATGTATTTTCTTTCTTTCTTTCTTTCAAAAATAGTATAAAATAAGGCGTTCGCCGTCAAAATGGTTTATCAAATAACTAAAAACAACCTTTTTCTATCTAATCCTGTATGAAATGAAATGAGATATACTTACTTTACTTGTATTTTATGCGTACAGTGAGGGCATCTTGAGGTCGTGCGGGAAATAATCGCTGTCGTCACCCCATCTTGGGGGGCTGGGAAGGGCGCGGCGCGGGTAGGCTGTTAGGGGGCTGCCTGCGCGACCTTACACAACCTTGTTGGCAAGGTCAGTTCCAAACATTGCGTACCTACGCAACACGATCTTGTCTCGTCTAGAAGGTTTAAAAACATATTTGATCTCAAGATATCTCATGTAATCGAAGTCATATTTGTAACATAAAGATAACCTTACATTACAAGTGTCTTAGGATAGTAAAAACCCTGAGTTTTTTGACGTTTTTATACACGTAGGTACGCGTCGTTATTTAATTTAAGAGCTAACAAAAATAAAACAAAATGTGACGTTCTCAATATAAAGGGACCTTATGGAGGCAGGCGGTTACGCCGTTTTTAGAACTGTTACCGGTAGTATTCGTATAGTTACAAAAATAAGAAGAGCGTAACTGCCTTCCTCCATAAGGTCCCTTTATACTGAAAACGTCACAAATAGGTATTTTAGAAATATTTTTTAATATTATTCGTTTTAAGTCTGTACTTACCTGCTTTTAAATAAATATTCGTATTTTTGTCTGGTAAGTTGTAGTTGTGTTATAATATAGTCATGAAGGCGATTGTCAACGCGTTTACCTACCTATTATGTTCTGAGAATAAAAAGATGACATTCAACAAGACAAGATGATTGCTGATTTTCATGATCTGTATATATAAAATTCAAAGTCCTGACTGACTGAACTGATATATCAACGCACAGCCTAAACCGCTGGGTCGAGAGATTCCAAATTTGGCATATAAGTTTCTTATAAGGTCTAGGGGTACATTAAGAAAGGATTTTTCAAAATTCACGCCCTAAGGGGGTAAAAGGGGGGTTGGAAGTTTGTATGAAAGTCATCAATCTTTGAAGATAGAAACGTGGAAATTAGTATATAGGCTACTATTTACAAATGAAACACTACTTTCAGCGATTTTGTATAAACTACCCCTAAGGGGTTGAAATGGGGGGTTAAAATTTGTATGGGAGTTTGGTCATTTTTGAAGTTTGGAACGTGGAAATGGTACATAGGCAACTGGTATCCAATAAAAAAAAAACAACTACCGGAGATTTTTGAAAAACTACCCCTAAGGGAATGAAATGGGGGGTGGTAGTTTGCTGTGCGTTGATATATCAGTCAGTCAGTCAGTCAGGACTTTGAATTTTATATATACAGATAATCGACTAAATGGGTAGTTTTTATAAACGTGCAAGATCATTTGATCTCATACCTCGGCAGAGGGAAAATACTATGTAAAGCCGGTCCTGACCTGAATTAAATGTTTTAAGGCGAGTAGCGACATGTTTCATTTCTCTCTGGACCCAATTCTAAATTAAACGCGGACGAAGTCGCGGGCAGAAGCTAGTAATTATATAAAGGACTCAAACCTATTTAGCCATAATCAGTTCAATACAATATTTTTTAATAATGGCATCTGTCCATATTATGCAGACAATTTTGCCAATGCCAGTGATCGAGATAGGTGCAGTGTTTGGCTATTGTAGGGATTGATGTTTGGGAAAATATGGGCCCATCAACGCTTTGATGATTCTGCCATTGTCGAGGTTGTATACCAGCATACCTATTATACATATAAACATAAAGTACATGAATATAAATATTTAGTTATAGTTTAATATTATTTTTGGTGAGGAAGTTATTTAAAATCCTACAATACGGCGTAAAAACCATGGTAACAGAAAAATGTCATTAATAGGTACCTAGCTACTGCGTGGGAATAGATTATACATAGGAACCGAGGTTTTAGTTAGGTAGGACAATTCAAAAATAAATGCTCCCTTCAGCCAGACCGCACTCGCAGATTCAACTGTCTCTTATTCTCTGCTAGCAAAACGGGAGAGTAAATAAAAATTACCCAAACGTAAACGAATAATAATTGTTTAATTTTAATAATTCTCTCTTTTTGAAAAACCACGGTTTAATAGGAAGAACCGGTTGCAGGTTTCCGTAATGTTTACCTTTACTCTGACGCGATATTTGCCACAAATTGTTCCAATTGGTCTCCAATTAAGGTTTTATGACAGCCCTTATGTCACGAGTGAAACATTCATACCTCCCTACTAACCTAACCTAACCTAACCTAACCCAAGTATTAACACCAAGTTGAACGGCCACTTTAGCAGGTTCTTGTCTTTATAAATGGAAGATCTGTGGCGAGTGTCAATCGCCACACGCTCCGACCACTCCGCCGTGCTCCACTCCGCCGCGCTTCACTTCTCAACAGAGAAGCCCAAGATGGCGGCCGGCTCAGCAAAAACAAACGACACGTGCAGCAACCAACACTTCCGCCACAGAACAGCCATAATCAGTTCATTGCAAAAGAAAATAGTAGGTACCTAGTTTACGTGACGGCTGCGTAATGCCAATTACGCAGAGTCGCGTACAATATTTATCTACATTCATATTGTAAATCCTAAAAAAAAAACAATTATATCGATGGCTAAAATGGCAATTGGCGTATAGGACAATTAAATTACGAGTATACTGTAGAAACTGTTCTAAGTATAGATACATTAGCGTACCTACATTACATTTTTTTTCAGTAAAATTTAATTGTTGTGACATTGCCATTTTAGCTATCGATATACATAATATACGTAATAATGTTGTTGACATTTCATCTTGATTGATGCTTTATTTCGAGTGACATGAGAAATTGTCGCCGAATCAAATTGTATCGTGATTCGAATAAATTCGAAATTTGAAAACCATAACAGTATCGGCAGTGAACACGTAAAGTGAACTTTACATTACAACAACAGACAAGATTTGACATATGTGTCGCGGCAAAAAAGTTGAAAAAATGAGGGCGCTATTCGGAGTAAAAATTGCAAAATGAGCCATTGTGGTGGTTGCCACTTAAAAATATTGTATATCTATTTTGCCAAGCTTTAAGATGTCTAATTCTTATTGTTCGTATACTACTAGTTATTAATCTGTGGTTCGTATGCAATCAATCAATCAGTCAATAAAGATATTTGTTATTCTATAAATATACCCAGCTGATGGTGATGATGAATTAATATGTAATTAATTTATCTATGTGTGTCTGACCTAGAAACATGTAGGAGGGTGACAAATTCAGTAAACAAGCAGTTATAAGTAAGTACTTTTGTAGAACCTGAAAGTCAATTTAAGTATGTAGTATATTTTTAGTGTTTTCAATCTACGACGACCCGCCACGCAATTCAAATTATAGGCTACATACGTAGGTCACGGCATAAGTCTTGTCGTATGACAAAAGTATTTATTGTTTCTCGAAATAATTTTCAGCCCACTCAATACACTTTCTCATACGCAAGAACAAGTCATCAAACCAATGCTCCCATTTTTCTTTCTCAATGGAATCACATAATGTTTTCCAGGCTGCGATTAACTCCTCCTCCGAAGCAAACTTACGTCCTTTTAGTTGTGATTTTGCAAACGGAAATCAACAAAAGTCTCATAGTGCCAAGTCCGGACTATAAGGTTATGTCCGAAATAAATGTTTTTGAATTTGAATTTGAATTTGAATTTGAATAAGGTGGATGGTCCAATACTCAAATTCCAGATTCTTCAAAAGTCTGTTGAGGACGATGCACTGGAGCGTTATCGATATGAAGTTACCACGAGCGCATAGGGGATCTTGCTCTGATATTTTTCAACGCTGAAAATAATTGTGGCAAAAAAACTTCAGTATACCAACCAGCTGTGACTGTTTTCTGTTTATCTAGCACAACATTGGCCACTAAATCCGTTTTACGAAAAAAACACGATGATTATTTTTTCAACTGAACGTGATTTCATCACTTGTGTAGGCTGATCTTCATCTTCGAAGACCCACACTTTGTTCTGTGATTTAGTCGGTATATCAAAAAAATACAACCAGCTTTCGTCACCTGTAATAATTGAATTTACAGAACTGTGTTTTCCCGATTCAAAGTCTTTCAACATTTTTTTGCACCAATTAACTCGTGCTTCCCGTTGTGCGTCGGTCAACTCGTGGGTTATCCACAAGGTACAAAGTTTTCTAACATTTAAATGGTTCGATATAATTCGTCCAATACTTCGTTCGGAAATCTTCAGAGTTTCTGCTATTTAATTGCTTATAAGTGATTCGTCTATAGTTATAGCTTCTCTCACAAGTTCAATGTTTTTTCCAGTTGTGGCTTCTGTCGGCCAGCCTGAACGAGGATCGTCTTCTAAATTAAATAATCCACGCTTAAAATTAAAGAACCATCTCTCAATGGTTCTTGAGGACGGAAAATCCTTACCAAATACCGGCTTCATTTCCTCTTCACACTGTTTAGCAGATAAAAGTTGTAGAAAATAATAGCGCGATAACCGATAGTTGGAAACGACTCCATACTCCATAGTGACGTATTTAAAAAAACTCACCGATTAAATTGTGTTAATAATAGCTAATCTTTTGTACTTAGCCAATACAAAGAGGGTACTTTATAGTAAAGTAAACAAAACGACGCCGCGTTATGTTTAAGTGCAGTACGACAAGACTTATGCCGTGACTTCCGCAGGTAGCAACAACGTGCAACGTGGTGCGGATGCGTCAATGTATGAAAGATTAAGTAGTGGGGCGGGCGGGACTTATACATACATATACTTATACCAGATTTTTGAATTATAGGATCCCGTACAAAAATGGTACAAAAGGTAACTTATATGCTTATTAATAATATTTTTTTCTGTAAACAAGTTAAGTCAAAACTTAATATTGGTTCTTACGATTTAAGTAAGTTGTACGATTTTGTTATATTAAATTTGTGCAATAAAGATTAATTAAATAAATAAATAAATTAGAAAAATATTGTTATTTTATTTATTTAATTTTACACCTTACAGAAGATTTAAGATGCCCTGCAGTGTGATTCTGTTCTACAATTTATACTTGCATGCTTAAAAAACGTAATAATACCATTTGATGAAGTACTCAATCCAACAATAACAAACACCTTCAATTAAAAAAAAACCGGTCAAATGCGGGTCGTACTCGCGCACTGAGAGTTCCGTACACATTTGGTCGGTTTTTAGTATTTTGTGTTTTTCTATAGGGTTGGTTCTATAGGTAATCATACTGTTTGACGCGTGTATCTATGTATTACCGTTTTTACGATAGAACAAATAAAAAAACGTTAAAAAAAGGTTCCTTGTATGGTGACTCCCCTTAATTATTATTTTAATTTTTGACTTTTTTGTTATTTGTTAAGAAATCTGCCGTTATACCCTGCTACTACGCACAATTCTGCTTACCGTGTAGGTAAGTACATACATGGTAAGTACAATAAAACTATCTATGTGTCAAACTTTCAGGGATAAAAAGCATCTAATTTATTATTCCACTATCTGTGTGCCAAATTTCATTCAAATCCATTCAGCTATATTACAGGCGTGATTGAAACACAACCATCACATTTATAAAATTAGTGGGATAGTAGGGTCGACCTTTTTAAAAACTTAAATACCTATCATTGATCACAAATGAATGAATTTGATTATTTGTTGATAAATAAATTACGTAGGCTAACTAGATAGATGTAATGTGAGATATGTATTTGCAAATAAGTAATAGGTAGGTATTACCTGGGGCCGGCGCGCGGGCGCGCGAGCGTTCACCCCCGACCTTGTCCGCCCTGACGTTGCCGATAACATTTCCTGAGTATGGCCGCTAAAAATTGTACAATAATGATCGTGAACTGGTAACGCACGGTAACATAGACAAAGTCGACCACTCCATCCTTTTGCAGAAGCTTTTTAGCTACGGAGTCGGGGGTAGCCTACTTAAGTGGTTCAGGACATACCTTACTAACAGACGGCAAAATGTAGTAGTCAAAAAGGTTACACACTAGAAACGTTTTACGCTAACTCAGGTGTACCGCAAGGATCACATCTGGGCCCAGTGCTGTTTCTGATATTTATCAATGATATTACCGACCACATAAAGCATAGCAAGTACTTACTCACTATACGCGGACGAATTAAAAATCTATAAAGCCGTAACATGTCCCACAGAAGCCATTCTTGTTCAGGATGATCTGGCTAGAATAGCGATCTGGTGTTCCAATAACCGTATGTCTCTCAGCGCAAACAAGTGTTTCTTTATAAAATACACAAGGAAAAAAAACACTTGTTACAAAGTACGAGATCGGTGGCGAACAACTAAAACAGGTTCATGAAATGCGAGACCTTGGACTGCTCATACATAGTCGGCTAAATTTTTATTCTCACATTGACATAACAGTTCAAAAAGCTGTTCATGAAAAAAATCCCAAAGGTTTCAGAAATCTGCTGACCAAACAAGTCCTCTTCAATGCTCTTGTGCACAGCCATCTCGAATCAGCTTCAGTGGTATGGAACCCTTTTTATTATGTTCACTCACAGCGCATTGAGATCATACAAAGATCTTTCACTAGGCAATTCGCATTCTACACCAGTGGATTTTCACAGATATGTCCGTATAATCCGCGTCTTTTGCTAAATTTAAAATGTCAAGCCTGCGCGATCGGCGTCGAATGCTGGACTTCTTTGAATGTTTTCTTCACAAGTTGGTCAATGGACAGTTGAAGTGCAGTCATCTCCTTGAAAGGGTCTCCCTGTTTACACCGCACAACTTTCCGAGGCAACCAATATCAAAACCCTTGTCGACACCGTTAGCTCGGTCCAATCTTGGCTTACAGTCTCCAGTGGTGCGAATTTGCTATGGTTGACGGGCAGTTATTGCTCGAAGGGTTGCCCGTGTATCTGCACCATTACTGTTCAATTTTGGTATATGTGTGTGTTGTTTGGTTAGGTACCTACTACTTGGATTATTAATTAATGCAAGAGTTAATACGATTTTTTTAATGATAATCAAGCTATGTACTCCGTAATTGTCTCGTATACTAGAAGATAATACTTACTCTGTCAATAATGGTCTGTAAGTGTTTGATGCGTGTGATGTGGACGTACTTATTAATAAATAAATATATAACTACGAGAATGAAGGTAACACACGTGAAATTTGCAAAGCCTAGAGTACATGAGAGATTTTTCTATTATTTCTATTGATATGATTTGGGATAGGAAATGAAGAGGGCACGGGTATAGTCCCTACGTTTCTATAGTGCACACTCAGCTTAACAACAGATCACGAATGATACGTAACACATATAGTAACACAAGGTGTCATTCGTGAATCGAAAATGCTATGGACACAACCTTGAAAATAAAATTACACATTCGGTGAGTTTTGAAGTTAGAAAGCACCGGATAACTTTATTTGTTAAACGAATAGTCTACCTACGTTTACAATTTATAATTATGTTTAAACTTGTGTTCTAACCATGGATATTCACTGTACTAAACGTAAAATAATATCAAGACGAAAACGCCGGCCGCTTGACACATAAGTCGTAAAAAAATGGCGGATGTTTTTCCGTAGGTTGGACAACCTGTAGCAGTGTTGCCGTGACTCAATATAAGTTTTTGCAGCCCTGGATTCTTGTTAGTTTCATAGTAACATGATAAGATAACGTATGTGAAGTATTATTCACGCATAAGGCGATAGACGATGATTTTTAACGGCGTTTCCGATTAGTGTGGCGGTGTGGCCCTAGGGTCAGGAACGAAAAGTGAAACATGTTTGAAATTACTTTTGATACACTTTATTGCTTTATTTTATTAGAACGATTCAATACAAAATAGCAAGTTTAGTGAACAGCGTTAGCATTCCGAACCTTTAGAGGGTAATTGTATATTTTTTCTGACTTCGATCTGCGAGATGTCGTAGTGGGACACAGACATTTTGTATGAACGCGAAAATTAACCCTTTCATTGATCGCAGTTTTAACAGGAAACGTTAATTAATTTAAATTGCATTTATATATGCATGGAAATTTCTGCGAATCGGATATACATTCAGTCAACAAAGTATCGGGAATGGATGATTTGTTTATGGTTCCAAATTCAAATTTTTGTTTTTTTTGTTGTTGTTAGATTGGCACAACTGTTTTCTATTTTGGCGCGGAGTTTGAGTTGCATCTGTTATTTATATTAAATACAGTGCTGTTTTTAGTTATATCATATCTAGTGTGTATTGCGAATTTCATAATGGACAAAAACATTGAACAAAGAGTTTGTCTTAAATTTTGCATCGCCAATGGAATTTCGTGTTCGGAGTCACTGAAAATGTTACAGAAGGCTTACGGTGATTCGACTTTATCAAAAACACGTGTTTATGAGTGGTACAAAGCGTTCAAAAGCGGTCGAGATGTGATGGAAGATTTGCCTCGCTCTGGTAGGCCATCAACGTCTGCAACTGAAGTTAACATCGCAAAAGTGAAGGAAATAGTGACTGAAAATCCTCATTCAACTTTGAGAGAGATAGCCGCCGAACTTTCTGTATCTCACGAGTCGATCCGTACTATTTTAACTAATCATTTGGGTATGAAACATGTTACCGCTCGGCTAGTCCCAAAAGACCTGAATTTTCTCCAAAAACTCAATCGCATGAGAGTCGCTGAGGACATGCTAGAACGAGTCAATTCCGACCCAACATTCATGAAACGCATTGTTACTGGTGACGAGACGTGGGTTTACGAGTTTGACATGCAAACTAGTCAACAAGCTTCGGAGTGGCGCTTCGTGGCACCCGTTTTCAATCGGTAGAAGACATAAAGGAGAATTCGCGCCGAGAACTGAATTCAATTCCGGAAACAGCGTTTAAAAAATGTTTTGATGATTGGATTATTCGTTGGCGTAAGTGTATCGTTTCTGAAGGAGCATACTTTGAAGGTGATAAAATAAATTTGGATGATTAACAAACAGTTTGTGTATTATTGATCTTTTCCCGGTACTTTCTTGACAGACTAGTACCTTTACAAGTTATTATAAAACAAAAATACATGAAAGTTAAAAGGACTTTTTTCAAATGTACAATTTTTGGCGGCCATACTATACCCTCCTGCTGATAACTCCATGGTCCGAACCTGTGATACGAACTAGGTACCTTCGCTCCACTGTCAGATCTGTCAGGGTCGCTGCGTTAGCATCGAATTGTATAGGAGCTGGTAACTACAATACAATACAATACAATACAATAACTCTTTATTGAACACCACATACAGCAAGAAAAAGAAATACCTACAACAAGAAAGAGAAGTGTTACATAGTGAGTCAACAGGCGGTCTTATCGCTAAATAGCGATCTCTTCCAGACAACCTTAAAAAGAAGAGAAGATTATAAATAGATAAACATCAAAAATTGGCAGGCGGTGCAAAATAAAAGTATTCATAAATAAAATCAATAATAAAATATATATAAACATAAACAAACATATATAGATTAAACATAAATAAACTTAAACAATAAATATATACATAAATAAATACAAAGGTACTAATGTACAAAGAGTAATACGCAGAGAAAATTATAACAATGTCAGCCACAACAATAAATGGAACAGAAATAGGAGAAACAAAAATAAAAAGGGAAGGAAGATAATAAAGGAAGTTATAAAAGATACAACGTGTTTATTAATCAGCTGTATTTATACAGGGTAAGTTTTTCGACAGTGGACAAATCAAATTGTAATACCTATGTTGTTTGTAAGTAAGGGATAATCTACGTTATTTCTTTTCATTGTTTATCTAGCTTATTTATAAAACGTAAGAGATAATGGTGATCAAATGGTTTCACAAAATTAATGATATTTATACACCCAATTGTTCATTAACACTTATATTCTATTAATACACCTTCGGATAATATCTAATTCTCCTAGGTTAACTGTATCAGCAAGCACGCGACTTTAAAGTGACTTTATATTTAATGAACGTTGGAGCGACATCCCGCGACGTGACGACACTTGGATCAAAATATTGCTACTTAGCTTTAAGGGCCATATTATTATTTATTTACTTCTTAGAGTTTTATTTTTATGTCGGGGGTTTTTGAGTCCCAACTGTATGTACTCGTATATACAGTCACACCACGGGATCGTTGAGCCACTTGCTTAACATTCTTTATTCGGTCGGGTTGTCAAATCGTCAAATTCCGAAGAAAAGTAATATACCTACCTATTGTACTTACGTGTACGATTTGACAGCCCGGCCGAAGTAAGAATATTAGCAAGTGGCTCAACAATTCCGTGGTGAACTGTTTAGATTGTATTGGCGATACATATCAGGTGGTGAGAGACGGTGAGACAGATGAAAATGTATCTAAAGGTGGCAACTGACATTTCGGTGTATAATTTATAATGTATCACTCGCGATCCTTATCTAAACGCAACCCATTAAGTAATGATAAGTAAGATAAGGACTGCGAGTGATACATAAGTACACCGAAATTTCACAAGTGTCGCCACCTTAAAGCTTAAATAACATTCGAACAGTACCTAGAAGATGGCTGAACAAACATTGGGATAATAAAGGTAGGGCTGGAGTGATCGACCTGCTTGGTTTGATGTACTCCTCTCAGTAATTCCCTTATAACAAATGTTCAAATACCTACATATAATAAGAAGTTTAATTACGTATAAATAAATTAATTAATTAATGTCAGGGGACAATCTCACACCTGTGTGTTGACCTAGTCCCAGGCTAAGCTCAAGCTTGAGACTTGTACTATGGGCTCTAGGCAACGATAAACACGTGTGGCTCCAGTCATCGCTGCAGACATCGTTCAGAGAACAAGAAGCATAATGGTAAAAGCTAAAATACCTACAAATGCTAAAAATTCGCTTAAAGTTCATCTGTGGAGAGGAACTCAAATATCTGTGTGGTTCAACGACTACAAAATATTGTAGGTACTTAGGACAATAAGTACTTAATAACGAACAATGAAATACTCAAATTTTTAAACATGAGCTCCAGTTGAGGAGGAAATCGGTAGCAAAATATAAGCGGAAACAGTCTAGTCACCCGAATAACCTAGCAGTCAAATTAACGCATCACCCTGCCGCATACTCTAAGCCTTACGGCCTTAAAAGACAACATAATGCAGCTTCATATCATAACAGAGTGTAGCCGCTCAATAAAGAAATTACCTACATTGGCACAACACATCTGATTATATTTAGTCAAGATTTATAGCACGTGCTGATTGTTTTTGCTGAGCCGGGAGCCGGTCGCCATCTTGGGCTTCTCTGCTGAGAGGCGATGCGCGGCGGAGTGGAGCGCGGCGGAGTGGTCGGAGCGTGTGGCGATTGACACTCTCGCCACAGTTCTCCCACTTATCAAGACAAGAACCGCACAGTGACTGAACTTTGTATTAAATACTTTAAACTTCGACATTGGCAAAATTGTCCACACGGACAGAAACATTAATAAAAAAAAAATTGAATTGACTGATGGCAGATTACCCCTTAAAAAGAAAAAAAAATATTTTTACATCTGAAGCATTGCGTTGTACGGTACCTAGAGAGACCTGAATACTAACATACCTTTGTAGAGAGATGGGAAAAAATGTAAAACTTTAGATATGTGGTGTTGGCGGAAAATTGGAGGGGTTAGCTGGATTTAAAAGAAAACAACAAAGAAAACCTAAAGATAGTGAAGTAGAAAGGATAAAATAAAAGTATATTTTAAAAACTATGGAATGTAGAAAATACAAGATGACGAGAAGCCTGACAAGCCTGACTTGACGTATCCTACCGACAAGAGTGTAGCTATTAAGTTACAAATTACAAGTACCTAAATTACAATAAGATATTTTTGTATTAAGTAAAACCTTGTTTTAGATATTTTATTTCCACGTGCTTTTCATGGATGACATAGGTAATTATTCTATTTTAAATTAAAAAGACTTGAGATGCTTCAGTAAATGATCCAACTTATACCAAGTTGTATTCTCATTATGTGTAAGATCTTCCGTTTCCTAGAAGCGGCGTAATGTTAATTCATGAATCATAATAGGTACTTAGCCATGCATGTCAGTTGTGATTGCACTAACTTCAATAGATTCGTTCATTCCTCTGTCACACACATTAGGGCACAAAATGTTTATATATCGCATTTTTGCATGTCTGCGTGTATTTATAGCAGTGGGCGTCGGGCGGCGCGACCTTGCGGAGGAGACGGCTGGCCCCCTACCAAACTATTTAATTTCACTTCGATATCGACCAAAAATATTTTCCATTCCGGGCGCTGCAAGAAACTTCTTTAGTAGCGATACTGCCTGGCCGGCGATGGATAATAAGCAGCATGAAACACACCATGCTGGTACGTATTGGCGGCCAGTGCGCGCCACTAGTTCGCTCGCCAATTTCGCACAGGACAAGTTCATCGACTCTTCACATGGAGTCGCCAAGCGTGCAAGCAACGGATGAGGTATTTTGACATAATTATTTACAGTTAATGGAGTGAGACGATTTATTGGAACTAATATTGGAAAGGTAATGGAGCGTCCATGTTTATGTATGTATATGTATAATGTTCCGAAATATATGAAAATCTTAAAATGTTGGAGAACCTAGTTTAAATTACGACGAAACCAATTTACAACACAACAGCAGGTAGGTAGTACGTAATCAACGAATTATTCATAAAATAAATAAACAAAGAATATCACTGGCGTTATTCGCACATCTTGGTAGGAATTGTCACACCCACATACAAAACCATTGTATCGCGGCGTTCGGAGTCACGCACTCACACATGCGTGACCCTATTTAGGCCACACTTGGAGCATTATTAACGATAAATAAATGAAGGATGTCCTATTCTCAAGATCATAGTATTGTAAAGCGTGTGCTAGACGGTTTGAAACCACGGTTTCAAACCAAGTGACCTCGGTAGTTTGAAACCATGTAGACAGTGGTATCAAACCAAATTTCGCAAAGTTTGGTTTGAAACCACTGTCTACATGGTTTCAAACTACCGAGGTCACTTGGTTTGAAACCGTGGTTTCAAACCGTCTAGCACACGCTTAAAAGAGCCGGGAAGGTAGCGAGCGAGTACTTTAGTTACTAATAAGCGTGTCTGAACTAGGTACAAAAGTTTATTCGAGTAGAGGTACCTACCTAGGTAGTTTTAATAAATCATTTAGTCGATTTTACCCACTCTTCTTTGTTTCTATGAATTGTGGTTCCTCCATAAAATAAGTGTGTATTTGTTTAGGTCTTATGCGTCTTATGATATCTATCTAATTGATAATCATATTAGGTATATAGCTGGGCGGATTTCTAGGACGTTGTTCGTCGGAAATTACAGTGTCCTACGAGTTCTGACTTGATTATCCGCAAGGCTTCGGGTCAAGTCAAACAGTATTTTTATTACATATATATAAAGAAACTAATTTACATTAAAAATAATTATTAATCTAAATTGGTTAGAAAATTGGTCAAAAAAGAAAAAGAAATCGTATAATTTCGAGTGTCCACCCCAAAAACGTAAAATTTTATGTGTGTCTTTGAATTTGATTCGATTGTTTTTCTAAAAGATCATATGTCCCAGATATTAAATTCAACCAAATTACAGGGCTGTTAGATTTAAAAATAATATATAACACTAAAAGTTTTGCAGTCTCAAAATGTGGTAAGTAGTGTGGAAGTTCGGCAATACGTCAAGGCGTTTTTGTTCAAGTTCAAATCAAAAAACTACCATAATCTGGTTTTCTTTTAATAAATGGCAACATTCTTATTCCAAAACAACCGTTAAATTTTAGTTTTTGACAGCAGTCTTACCAGAAAAATAGTCCGTAGTGGTGGTGGCAGTGTTGCCAAATCGTACCTTTTAGTACGGTTCTACGTACTATTTTTGACCCTTGCGTACCTTTTTTGTACGCAGCGTACATCGTACTAAAATCGTACTATTTGATGTACGATTGTATTTCAAATTTTTTTTCGTAATGTTGGTTCAGGTTCAGGACAAAATTTCTAATCTGACATTAATGGCCAACATCAAATTGGACAGTGACAAAAGTGGGTACTAAATGTCAATGTCAAGTCAAGCTGACAGTGACAACTGGCATATCACACACATTTTTTTTCTATGACTTTGTTAAGTTAGCCAATGTCAAGTTGTTTAAAATCTAAATAAAACCGTCGTAAAAATGACGAATTTTCACAATAAAATATTACAATAATTTATAATTTTTTTTTTACGGAACTTCGTAATTTGCAATGATTCGATTTGGGAGTGATTTTCTCAATGTGTAACAAAATTGGTTAAATATGACGTCACAACACTAATTTGTTAAAATTATAAAGATATGTACAATATGAATATTGTTTCTTTAAGAAATATATACTAATAAAAAACCGTACTTTTTTTACCCAAATCGTACCTTTTTTGACGTACGACCGTACATAACCTGGAAGCGCTCTGGCAACACTGGGTGGTGGTCCGTCACGCGTCCAAAATAATCGTTCCACTGCGAACGTGCGTTTTTCAAGGTAATATTACTAGTATTACTACCTACTTCATGACAAATTTTTGTAGTTATAATGCTACAATTATCAACTTTAGAATAAGTAGTAGCATTTTGCAATAATTTCCATCGATTTGAGTGTAATTTTGATTTGATTCACGACCGGCAGACATCCATTACGTAACGTGATGTATGTACTTATAAGGGATCGCAAAATGTGACGTAATGGAATTCTTAGACAGTGTATACATTGTTAAAATTTCGGGTAGGTCCAAGTACCTCGTACATTGTCGCCCAAGTCAACCTAGATTTCTAGAGTTATAGGTAGGGTGATATTTTTAATCCCCGACGCAAAAAAGGGGTGTTATAAGTTTGACGCGTATGTCCGTCCGTCTGTCTGTATGTCTGTCTGTCTGTATGCCTGTATGTCTGTCTGTATATCACACTCACTTTTTCTCAGAAACTATAAGTGTGAGAAAGCTAAAATTTTGTATACGTATAGATATTTTTACCGCGCATAAATATCAATAATAAAATTGGCAAAAAAATACATTTTAGGGTAACTCTCACACATGTAAAGCAAAGGTAAAATAATTGTTGTTTAACTTATAACATCGAGTGAGGTATCGTTAGAGCTCTTAAAAATCACTATGTGTATGTTATTATCAATTTTTAGATTTGGGTGATCGTTTAGGAAATTTTGAACTCAAAAAGTGGATTTTCGCTAGAGTTGCGTGTCTCCAACCCCTACAGCCAAAACAACAAATAGGTAGGTATTATATAGGCTCAGAATCTCTTAAATATTAGGATTTTTAATAAGTCAAGGCTAATTATCAACAAACAAAAAGTGGACAGCTCTACCTCATATAATAATAATACTATTAGCTCTACTAATAGCCCCCAGCCAGAGCCACGGCGAGAAGTCTGTTTCGCTCAAACTAGAAACCTATAATAACAGTCATACTGCCGCACTCAGAGACGTCAATTATTTTTTAAGTTTCATTAAAATTGCTGCGTCTTATTCTATTGCTATAGCAAAGAAAGTGACAGCAGCAACTTTAACGAAACTTAAATGTTAATTGATGTCTCTGAGTGCGGCCGTTAGTCATATAATAGCGTAACACTAAGTAACTGTTGTATCTTGTCTACTATGCAGGAAAACACATCAAAACTCTTGTTTTACGTGATTTATTCATGTCCTTTTTATTAGTATTATTTATTTCCTCTTTTAATTCTGACACATTTTCCTGGAGAACTGGGTAGGCATGATATTTTATATTCATGGTGTTATAATGCTTGATTTTTTGTTCAAATAAAACATATATTTATGAATATACAGGTGTCCTGTATTTATAATTAACCTGTATATAGACACCCTATCTATATCTACCTATAGGTTCTAATTAAGATAAGAGCCACAACTAAACATAGGCTCATTTAGGGATAAGTTCGCCTTTGCATTTTAAATTTACGATGCCAATGTATTATTTACTTATACTTTTTGTGCAATAAAGAGTTTACATACATACATACATAAACCAGAACCAGTAATTAAGTACGGCTCGTTAGCCCAAAAAATTAAGAAATCTGGTCCCATCCGGCAGAATGCATTAAAACTTGGCACGCATGGAACTTGTACACACATAATGCAATATAGAAGTAGGAACACATCGGGGGGTGAATTCTATCCCCCCTCCCCCCATTTTATATCCCGCTATTTAGTTTTTTTTTTATGAAATCCTTTAAAGCTACGATTAAACTGTCTACGAGGCATTTATTCTTTATAAAATTCTCTACAATATTGTCATTGCAAATATGTAGAGAGATGACCGCTTCATTGTCTCCACAGCTCTCCGAGTTCGACAACTTACGGGCGTTACTGTGCAGCGCCATCTTCGGTGCGTACGAGGAGTGGCTGCTAGTGAATGGACAGTCAGAAGTTAACCTGATCCCAAAAAAGCCTGCCACGCGGCCCAGATGGCTGCCAAGACACCGCCAAGCACGACTGAAATTTCCCTGCGAACACCTGAATTGGACCATTAAGCAATGTACCCCAGTTCTGTTTTACAACGAGTCCAGGGTGTGCTTGAATGCTGCGACAGAAGAGACCGAGTCTACAGACCAGGAGAGCGGTTTTTGCAATGTTGTTCCGCAACCGAGCTCGCTTTCGTACCGGGGGGGACCGTGTAGTGGGCGCCGCGGTTTGACGCCGGCGTGCTGCATCACCAACTTCCTGGAGGAGCATGTGGAGTTTTTATGACGAGGGATTCATCCTGATGCAGAATAATGCCCCTTGTCATACCGCAAGGACCTCACGAGGCTACCTCCCCAAGATCGGTATGACCACCATGAACTGGTCAGCTCTCAGGCCGGACCTTAATCCCATAGAACAGATGTGGGACTATCTAAAATCGAAGGTCCGGAGCCGGGATACAGCTCCATCGAATCTTGCTGATCTGAAAGTCGCTCTGCAAGAGGAGTGGGATGACATCCCACGGGAGTACGTGAAGAAGATGGTTAGGTCAATGAAAAACCGATTAAACTGTATTAGGATTAAACTGTATAAGGGCTAAAGTATTGAATTATTAGAATAAAACATTTTGTACCTGAAAATGTGTTTCATTTGTGTTGTTCATTAAAAATATAGGTATGTTATATTTTTAGTTATGTTACATTATCAGCTTTCATTCGACACCACAAGTTTCAGCATCGCATTAATAGGTCAAAACATTTAATATACCTAGATAGAAAATATCAAAGACGTCGATTAAAAAAAAACTAAAACAATATTATTTTCCTACGTAACTTGAGTGGGTACTTTGAAATAATACCTCTCATTATAATGATAAAGTAATTTTTTTGGCGATTCAATTTTTTTCGCTTACGGAAAATCAATTTAGAATTCCTAAAGTTTATCAGGTAAATTTCAGCCCAATAGTAATTTAAGAAAAAAATGGTCTTGACACACCTGCGTACAGACACAAAAGTCATCTGTTGAGGGTTCCGATTTATCGTATTTGGTTTGGAACCCAAAAATATAAGGACAGACGGACTGACGGACGAAGGGCGTCGGCTGAGTCAAGGGTCCGAAACCCTATAAACAACTGTTTTTTTCTTACTTGAGACGTTCATATATCGCAAAAGCAAAAGGATCTTAATCTAAAGATAAATTCAAA
Organism: Tortrix viridana; assembly: GCA_963241965.1. Lineage (NCBI taxonomy): Eukaryota > Metazoa > Arthropoda > Insecta > Lepidoptera > Tortricidae > Tortrix > Tortrix viridana. The sequence continues at coordinate 8,414,383 of OY725179.1, read as the reverse complement.
ACCAACATTATTTCTATGGTATTTTGTAATTTGTTTATAAGTAAGTACGTATACCTAACTGATATTTCTGTGTGAGCCAATTTGTGGTTCAGATGTTTGCCCTTGTCTGTACCTGTTTAATTGACTCAACTCAACCGCCGAATGTCACGGGTGCTCCCACGCAGCCGGAGAGTAACCGAATTTACTAATCGGAGCGGAGAAATTAGGCTGCCGGGCCAGACTCAACTCGCAGTAATATAAAGTATACGTCAATTAATTTTCAAGTTTCATTAAAGTTGCCGCGTCCTATTCTATTGCTAGAGCAAAGAAAGTGACAGCAGCAAATTTAATAGTTGAAACTTAAAAGTTGATTGACGTCTCTGAGCGCGGCCGTAAGTAGGTAACGCTCGATTTCCACGAGCGCGCGCGTGTCTGCATTTAAGTAAATTTTTCGAAGTACGAGAAATGGGAAAATTCCTTTCACTTAGTACCTATTACGCGGTCGAGAGAAAGGGTCCGGGCTACTGTAAGTAATCTTAACTTTTTAATCTGTCTTAGGATTCTTGTTTTTCATGGAGATATAAAACAAGTTTCTCAATGTAGGCCATTAAAACACTTCAGTGTAGTCATTTAACTTTATACCTTATTTTTGATTTATTCTTATTAGGTAGGTACCTGGGAGACGAGCTTCGTCGCTCGGGTCGAAACCGAATTTTCATCGATTTCTATACAAAAATAAAAAACAAACAATAACAAAAGATTTACTTACACAAAAAAAAAGAAAACAAAAAAAATCCGGTCCATACCTAGGGTTCGAACCCACAGTCTTGGCGTAGTACCTACGCCAACTCTCTAACAATTAGTCTAATCAGAAGGCAACGGCCGCATTGAAATTACGAACCGTTGCGCGGGCAAATCTATTTGCGTGAAAATACGGGGAAAACGAAATTTCCCAGATATCTAGATCGATTTTTCGCCCCCGTAAACCCCGTGTTGCAAATTTCATCGAAATCGTTAGAGCCGTTTTTGAGAACGTGAGTACAAATAGGTATACATAGGTATAATGTTTCTCGTTTAATAAGTAGGATTAATTTAGACGATCAGGAAATAGTTTATATTTACAACAAAGGCAGGCGGACGTTTTCTTCAAATTACATTAGAAACAAGCCCTATTAGTCCCTATTTTATTTAAATAAATACACTACATTACATGTACCTACATCGGCAAATTTGGACGCACGTCGCGGAGAGTGTGCTGATCTCCGAGTTTAATTTTAGCAATTTAGGTCATTGAACTTTGTTCTACTGTCAGTTTTTGCACTGTAGTGGCCGCGATAATTGATAATTTAATTTCTCTTTTGGTTTTGACTTGCCCATATGCAAGTTGGACTACTTTTGTCACCTACCGTGACCTGATGTCAGTTGCATTTTGCAACAAATAATAATTTAAAAAAAAAAAATTTCTTTATTTATTTATATTATATTATTTTTTCTTGATGTCTTAGTCCGCGTAGGATTGTTGCTATTACGTAGGGCAAACCAACCATATGTGATATGTGATACTTCATTTAAATTAGCCTATCTACAGGTCTATAATTAGTCTATCTATCTACCGAACCTCATAAGCAATTCAGATAGGAAATGCTGCCAGTAGATATCTTCTTTTTTTAGATTAGGGTTGGAAGGCCGAAACCCAACGCACCGATGCGTACGCAGCACGTTTGCGTAGACGTAAATGGTAACGCATGCGTCCCACCCTGACGCACCGGTTTACGCATACGTGTACGCTTACGCATACGCGAACGCAACGGAACTGATCCGTGCAGCACCTAAAGCTTATGCCTGGGCCACACCAGATGCGTTGCGTAGACGTGCACGTGCGCGTTCGCGTTCCACTGCGTTGTATAATATGAATCCGCACATGAGAACGCAGCTATACAACGCAGTGGAACGCGAACGCGCACGTGCACGTCTACGCAACGCATCCGGTGTGGCCCAGGCTTTATACGTATTATTTTTATAGTCTTTCCCCCTTATTCTTAAACGCACAACAAACCTATTATACTTACCTAGTAAAAGTTTGCTTTGTCTTCTGCCAGAATCAAATGTCACAATGAAAGATAAGGTCACAGTATACCTACTTCAAGCATCCTTTAGTTATTGTGCGATTATGAATACGAGACTTTGTGTTTGATATCGTGCAAACATTATATTTTTCTGACTATTTCTTCTTTTCTTCTCTTCAACCGATCTTTTCTTCAACCGATGCGGGTAAGAAAGTTATACTTACAACTATGCCAAATTTCAATTTGATAGCATCTATAGTTGCTGAGAAAAACTGCTGCTGTGACATACAGAGGGACGACAGACGGACAGACAGACAACGAAGTCTCACCATAAGGATTCCTTTTTTACCATTTTGGTACGGAACCGTAAAAATTAAAGACTGGGACGCGCTCGCGCCGTGTTGGACCGATGACCTCAAGGAGGCGTCGGCGTCAGCTGCATGCGCAGGAGTCACGTGGGTTTAATCACCTAAGCTAATTGTGAAAGTGTTAAATCTATGATAATTTTCTATTGTATAAAAATCAAGAAATGCGTGGACTTGAGTCAAACGGAAGCAAGCAAATTAATTTTTGCCTACAGCACAGTATTTATAGCGTTTTCAATCCTTGAAGGCGCGCCCCGGCACTCAAACTGACCTAGAACGGTTACGTCAATACCTACGTAAAATAAAGTACCCAGTGGAACGGGACTGAAAACACTGTATATGTATATGAATAATTAACCAACTACTTACCTAATATTTATATATTAGTCGTAAACTTTCAACGTCACCTTTTGTACAGACAACCATCTGGTAAGTACTAATAAATCAATAAAACAAAAACAGGCGCTTGCTTCTACCAAACAAGGTAACCAAGGTAGCTAAACAAGGTACCTTGTTTGGTAGAAGCAAGCGCCTGTTTTGTTTTTACTCGACTACGGCGAAGCAAAAAGGAGGGTTATGAATGTTATGATATTTATAGTACCTACTGTGTATGTTTTATTGATAGTACTGTGTAATTTAAATATAAATATGTAAATGGAACACTGCATCGGACTTTAGGTACGCTTAAGTCTATTTAAACCACAGATTTAAACTGTTACTATTTATACTCCAAAACCTTCTTAGTTGGTAAACATATTTTTAGTAAAGTTAAGTAAATATAAACAAGAGAGACCATTTATTTATGCAGACGGTATACACACTGCACCGGACCCCCGAAGCGTGCAAATGTAAAACTCAGGCAATTCTAAATTTAGCACAGACTGCCGTCGGACGCGCAGATCACAAAGGTCGGTTCATCTGTTTCGGTTGATCTTAGTGACATTAATTTATTTATAGTACCTACTTACAGAGAGTATAGTCAAGAGGCATTAGGTACTCGGGTCGGTGATAAATAAATTTAAACGTGTACTGCTTCTCATACACAAAGTGATTAAAGATTATGAACATTAATTGGCTCTCTATAAAACTGTAGTGATGCTATCCCTTGGATGTAAGCATTGCGCATGTCCTAGAAGTATTTAGGTACTTACTCGTCTGGATTCTGATAAGTACATGTTATGGTTCGGTCCGATTATAAATAAAGGTGAATTTCGCAGAGTAAGAGTCGGTTACGAATTACTATCAAGTGGGCGATTTTTGACTTTCGAGCGCTCGAAAGTTTCACTCGAAAGTGAACAAAAACGGTGAAACCGTATTTTTGGAATACGAGCGATAGAAAATTTAAAAACGAGCGGTACAAACGATTCATTTTCATTCGATTCAATTTTTTGTTAAAATGGCGTCTGTCCATGAGGACAATTCTGCCAATGTCAAAGTTTCAGATTACATGTGATCGGTTCTTGAAAATGTTATTAAAACATTTAGAGTGTTATATTCTCCGAGATCAGAGGCAAGAGTGTCGGCCGCCGCTCGCGCTGACCACTCCACCGAGCTCTTCAACACCACTGAGGCACTAAAAAACGCGACAAAATAATCGACACGTGCAGCAACCAACACTCTTGTCACAGAACTACCTTCATTTTCATTTCTATCATTAGAAATTTGTTTTGACATTTATCTGTCAAATAAATCAAAACGTCTTTATTATTCCTATTCTCTTTGGACGGAATTTAACGGAACAAACCTCAAATATCATAGACAAAGAACCATCTAAACGTTTCATTTATTAGTTTTCATGGTAAGTTTTTGGTAAACAGTATTAAAAACGCTGAAAGTGTATATAAATAATAATATTCTCGCGACAATTACAACTTCTAATGATATCGTATGTAAACAAAAAAAAGCCGGCAATCATCGACTAACTGCGTACAACGAAACACGTGAATATATCAAGTCAGTCACTAGCTTTCGAGTGAGAGCTTTCAAAAATACGGATAATTGGCTCATGCGAAAATATTTTCGTGTGCTATTGTTTTCTATCACTCGACATTTATTTCCAGCACTCGAACGTCAAAAATCGCCCCCCAGTGGTTAATACTTACTAAATTGGCATATTTTTACTGATTTCTAGAATTTTGTATCTTTTAATCTCACTAGTGATTGAAGTTCACGCCTATGATATCAAATACGAGTGCCCCCGGCACACCCCCAGCCCCACCCAATGGTAAACGAGATTACCGCGTGACTCCGATAATTATTTATCACTACACTAATCATCAAGATGTCAAGAACCTAGCAAATGATAGAGAAGAACGGCGGGCACTCCACCGACAAGAGCCTAGCTCTTAAGTTATGATGATGATGACACTAATCATCAGTGAGGTTCAAAAACCGTCTCCCAGTTTAACTAACAAATGTTTTATTATTGATTGATTGCGCTTTTTCAATCCCTTTGTCTGTATTTAGAACTGTTATAACAACTAGAAGGAAGACAAGGAAAAACACAAGTTATTCATAGTTCGACGACCGACAGTATACTAAGAATAGGTACTAAGATACGCAATGAGTAAGCTTGACGAAACGGTTTAGCTCATTCCATAAACTTGTGAAAAAGAAAACTCGAGCTAAAGTAATATAAATAAATAAATAATAAAATTAACAAATATGTATACATTGGAGTTTAATTTTACACCCATTGATCTAGTCCCAAAATCTAAGATCTAGACTTGTTCTGTGTTCTAGAAAACGATAAACAAACTTACAGGCATAGAGAAATACATGTCTAGGGGACACGGTAAATGTAAATGTAGGAAGACATGTCGAAACTCTTTTATGTGGTTACATATATATATATACTAGCTTTTGCCCGCGACTCCGTCTGCGTAGAAGTCGTTTATCGGTATCCCACAGGAATTTGTAAAATTTTCCCGGGTAAAAAGTGTTGTTAAGTGCGTGGCGTGGGGGTAGGTAACTTACAGAAATGCACAATAACAGCCGCACTCAGAGACGTCAATTAAGTTTTAAGTTCCATTAAAGTAGCTGCTGTCACTTTCTTTGCTATAGCAATAGAATAAGACGCAGCAACTTTAATGAAACTTAAAACTTAATTGACGTCTCTGAGTGCGGCAGTTAAACCGATAATTAAGAGTTATACTTTCGATCGCCCAGTCCAAGACAACTCCAGATGGCCTTTCTAGAATAATCGACGTTCTTCGACCCGCCGTCGGGAATGTTCCAGTAGTCGTTGCTGGAATGTTCTATAGCTGTCTCTGTCTCGTTTTTTACTGCGACGAATCTTGAAAGGTTCTCAGTATTGCTCTCTTTCTAATCATGCTATCTCTTTCACTTTTTCTGGAAAGTTCACCGTATTCTCAAATGTACTTCAAAGGCCCATAAGGGGTCCTGAAAACGCCTGAAACGGGTTTTCAAGTTATCTCGTAATCTGGTAGAGGGTGGCCTGAAACAAAACTAAACTGATATGTGATAGAGCTACCTCTGAAACGGCCTGAAAACATGTTTCAGCCGCCTGAAAACAACGGAAACTTGGTTGAAATTTTGATAATCTGGTATGTGATAGAGCTACCTCTGAAACGGACTAAAACATTTTTCAGGCGCCTGAAAACAACGGCAACTTGGTTGAAATTTTGATTAACTGGTATGTGATAGAGCTACCTCTGAAACGGCCTGAAAACATTTTTCAGGCGCCTGAAAACAACGGCAACTTGGTTGAAATTTTGATTAACTGGTATGTGATAGAGCTACCTCTGAAACAGCCTGAAAACACTTTTCAGGCGCCTGAAAACACTTTTCAGGCGCCTGAAAACAACGGCAACTTGGTTGAAATTTTGATAACCTGGTATGTGATAGAGCTACCTCTGAAACGGCCTGAAAACATTTTTCAGGCGCCTGAAAACAACGGTAACTTGGTTGAAATTTTGGTTAACTGGTATGTGATAGAGCTACCTCTGAAACGGCCTGAAAACATTTTTCAGGCGCCTGAAAAGAACGGCAACCTGGTTGAAATTTTTATTAACTGGTATGTGATAGAGCTACCTCTGAAACGGCCTGAAAACATTTTTCAGGCGCCTGAAAACAACGGCAACATGGTTGAAATTTTGATTAACTGGTATGTGATAGAGCTACCTCTGAAACGGCCTGAAAACATTTTTCAGGCGCCTGAAAACAACGGCAACTTGGTTGAAATTTTGATTAACTGGTATGTGATAGAGCTACCTCTGAAACGGCCTGAAAACATTTTTCAGGCGCCTGAAAACAACGGCAACTTGGTTGACATTTTGATAAACTGATATGTGATAGAGCTACCTCTGAAACGGCCTGAAAACAACGGCAACTTGGTCGAAATTTTGATAATCTGGTATGTGACAGAGATACCTCTGAAACGGACTGAAACGATGTTTCAGCCTGCTGAAAACGATTCCAAAGCAGAAGTCGTTTATCACTGCTCCCTCGGGAACTCGAATTTTCCGGCATAAAAATATCCCATGTCCTTCCCCGGGCGGGACTCAAATTATCTCCATACTAATAAATTGTATATACCTTACTTAAGAAATGACTGATTCCCCATACAAAGTTCCACCCCCCTTTTCACCCCCTTAAGGGATGATTTCCGGGATAAAAAATATCCTATGTCCTTTCCCGGGACTCAAACTATCTGCATACCAAATTTCATCTAAATCGGTTCAGCGGTTTAAGCGTGAAAAGGTAACAGACAGACAGACAGACAGACTCTCATTTATAATATTAAGTATGGATATATATATATGCTTTAACTAGTCATATCATAAAGTAAACTGTTTAAAAAATGACTAACTGTTGAGTTTCTTGCGGCGCTTCTTCTCAGCAGTCTTCTCCTCTTGGGAAGCGCTGGTAGATTTTGACGTGTAAAAGTGCCCGTGCGGCCTACTTACTGAATAAATATATTTTATCTTTATCTTTTTTATTTCTCCTGCAGATCTCCTCATTCCTGATTCGATCTCGCAAGGAGACACCCAGCATAGCCCTTTCCATCGCCCTTTGAGTGACCTTGAGCCTTCTTATGAGGCCCATTGTAAGCACCATGTCTCAGATCCATAAGCAATCACTGGCAACACACACTGATCGCACATTACTCGTAGAACCGATAGCCGTTGGAGCGGAAAGGTTCTAGAGTGGCAACCGCGAACTGGGAGACGAAGTGTCGGCAGGCCTTCCACAAGGTGGACCGACGATCTGATAAAGGTCGCGGGAAACCGCTGGATAACAGCAGCAGAGGACCGATCGTTGTGGAAAACCTTGGGGAAGGCCTTTGTCCAGCAGTGGACGTCTTGCGGCTGATGATGATGATGATGATGAATCGAATAGTTTTTAAGAATTTGTAACCTTTTCTACCTAATCTCTTAATTTAATTGTAATTTTTAATGTTTAATTGTATCGTAAAAGCGTTAGTTATCTTAATAGAGATAATTAAATCGCAAGAGTGCTGTATACACTTGCTCGGGTAATGCACACGGACTTATAATATTGCTAGCTTTTGCCCGCGACTCCGTCCGCGTAGAAGTCGTTTATCGTGTATCCCACGGGATCTATCAAATTTTCCGGGATAAAAACTATTCTAGGTCCTTACCCGGGATTCAAACTATCTCCATACCAAATTTCATTTAAATCGGTTCAGCGCGGTTTAAGCGTGAAGACTGAAGAGGTAACAGACAGACATACAGACAGAGTTACTTTCGCATTTATAATGTTAGTAGGGATATGAATGTTTTTATTTCTTAATTGTGTAAATAATATTAGTGTATCTTTTAATAAATAAATAAATAAAATGTTTATAGATTTTTTTGGTTTCCTATACAAAGGACATCAACGGGTCTGGACTTTACCAAAGAAATAAAGGCATTCAAATATAAAATGAAGGAATTAAAATACATATAAATTACATTACATTACATTGAAATTTAAATAGGAATAAAAAACTTAATCAGTTTATTTTTTAGGTTTTCCGATTGGATCTAAGTGTAATTGGCTTTTAATTGTTAAGCCCTGTCATAAAGACAGCAGCAAATCACGAGAATAACATTACACGGATTAATAATAAATATTGTTTTGGGACAGGGTTCTATTCTTAGTGACTCAATGAGAGCTTAGTGCCTCTTAAGTTTCAGTACCAACCAACCTTGCGTTGCGCAGCTTCTCCACTGTGACAATGTTGTACAACAAATACCTGGTAAATATAGGGCCGAAAAATATCATAAAGTAAGAAAATTATTGTCCATTGTCTTTCTCGTAACAGCCAAGATGTGAGGAACCCTAAACTGATACACTTTACTTCGTGATCGACGAGAACTTGACGGGTCTGCTTTGACTGGATGGTAAGTGTCGCGGGGAATGAACTTAGGATAGCGACATAAGTAAATGATGTAGAAATAGGTTATAATGGTATGAGTATGAGAGTGTAAAGACTATGGTGACCGTGATCTGAAATTTGACTTATTTAACAAAGCTACCAGCCAGACTCGACACTCTTTGTGCTTGCGCACGGCGGGAGTGAAACTAAGCTTGAGGGCCTCCCACAACCCTCGACTATTACAGATGGAAACACGGAACTATAACTCATCGTGAATCCCGCAAGGGTGAGAATATCATCACCGATCTTCCGATGAGTAGTGAGGCGGGGAATTACATCCCCTATGGACCTCCACATCAACCCCTACAGTCCAACCGTCAGCCACCATGGTAAATAACCTCCAGTACTCAAATCCGTAATCAGCCATCACTACTTGTCTATCTGACTGGAGCATCAACTATCAATTCTGAAGGCCCTTATAACCTTCAGATATAAAACACTATCTCAAAGTCACCATAATCCTTGCATGCATTACAAGGATGAAATCTGAACTAGAAAGGTACTCACCAGGAAACCCTGTTAATCCTTGAACAAACTTACGCGGCTACACGCCTTCACCCTTCTACTGTCACGCCGTCATCTACATTCCCGCCGTTATACTCTATGTCAAACTTTATTTTTTCTCTATTGGGGTTGCCACAAGGTAGGCAATTTTACTAGGTGTGGTAGATTTCGCGATCTCCGCGACAGGTAAGTTCATTTAGTTACATTGTAGGGTGAAATTTACGGCATGGTACGGCGGGTTTGATCACAGTCCTTAGACGGAAGGTACTTGCTCACTGTTGGAAATAGCCTTGGTACCTTTACTGCTTTCGATATTTAAGGTGGACATTCACGGTCAGTTAAACTGATCAGTTAACTCACGTACATCCAGAAGCTGACCTTGAGTTCGTATAATTTCAACTTAAGATTTCACATTCACGGTCAGTTTTTGGATGTACGTCAGTTCAACTGATCAGTTTAACTGACCGTGAATGTCGACCTTTAGACTGACAGTAATGGAGTTATTTTCGACCTCAAATTCAAATAGGTACTAATAAACTCAAAATATTTTAACATCTATTTATTACGAAAACTCAATTATAATATGGAAAATACACAAGCCCGTGAAGCCCGCGCCAAAGACCAGAGACAAGAGCAAAAATAGGTTATAAGTCAAAACGATAGGGATGCGGTCCGGAAATAGTGATGTTCCCAATCGGTCAATTTTCCGTCTAACAGTACTTACGTCTTAAATATTATCACTTTTATATTTTTGTAAATAATTCTTAAAGAACTCGTAAAAGAGACTATTTTTTGAAAGCTGTCAGAAACAAATTAAAATGCCCGATGTGCGAAACCGACGCTGTAACATGTGTGCTGTAATTTTTCTATTCGACTGCACCGCACACACGTGCGTACAGCCAACCGGTCGGCTTCGCACTGAGCGCGCGATGGTGCATGGTGGTGTATAAGCGCGTCAGCGTACCGACGCACGCGGCGCTGACAAGCGAGACCGACGCGCGCCATCAGCGGCACGTAGCAATAAATCTGCCGCGGACGTCAGCGTCGCTGTGTGGTATTCCATAGAAAATTGTGTTTATTCGTACGCTCGACCGTCGTCAGCGACCGATGTCAGCGTAAGAGGCAATCAAGCCCTGTGTCATACGCGACCGACGATACGCTCGACCGGCGCCAGCGACCGATGTCAGCGTAGGAGGAATTCGAGCCCTGTGTCATACGCGACCGACGATACGCTCGACCGGCGCCAGCGACCGATGTCAGCGTAGGAGGAAATCGAGCCCTGTGTCATACGCGACCGACGATACGCTCGACCGGTGCCAGCGACCGATGTCAGCGTAGGAGTAAATCGAGCCCTGTGTCATACGCGACCGACGATACGCTCGACCGGCGTCAGCGACCGATGTCAGCGTAGGAGGAAATCAAGGCAAAAAAGCATCCGACGTTCGCCTGTGTCAAGGGGAAGCCTGTACGGCTTGTACATGTATGCCCTTACTAATAAACGTTGAGTAACCGCTGAGTAGTTATACCATGCTTTGTCCTTATCTGTCGAATTCAAATGTCACAATGACAGATAAGGACAAAGCATGGTATAACTACTCAGCGGTTACTCAACGTTTATTAGTAAGGGCAGTAGTGTGTAACAGTAGTAACATACTATACAAATTTTTGCTCAAAAATATCTATAAGCAGGCAGGCAGGCATAATATTATTGCTGGTGACTTTACCGCGCGCCCGTCAAAGATGAGACGAGATTTATCGAGAATTATTAATTTCCTCCTTGAATAGCAATAAACTACATCTAATTCTAATGGGGCGGAGTACATATCAGTAAATACGATATCACGAGAAAGGGACAGGGCAAACCATGGGGCAAACGAAACCTCGACCGGAGCCATCTTTAATAACAAGTGTACAGTCGAGGACAGAAAGATGTATACACTTTTGGACCTTATTACAATGGAACAAGGTGAAAAAGTATAAACATCTTTCTGTTCTCGACGTACCAATACAATGATAGACTTGAGGAACAGCACAGTTTACCACGCAGACATCACACAAGTGAACGCTAGCTCTAATAAAGCAAGGCTGCGGGCGCACATGCCGTGAGTCAACGGTGAGTCACTTCCGAAGCAGATTCCTGTCTGTGACTGACGTCACGGGGTGCGCTTGCGACTGACACATAGCTATTTTAAAGTACATTCCTGCGCCCAGGCGGCTTGTAAGATTATTTTTTAATGAGACCTGGTGGTTAGCATCCCCATAATTTTTATTTTATTTATAGCTACCTATCATACATCAAACATTTTTTTATTATTTTAAATTTAAAACAGAATTTAACACGGAATTTATATGGCCTCAGTGCCCGCTGACGACACAAGACATGTCGGATCTCTCTATATAATTAGTTGTTTTAAATGCTTATATTATCCGTATTTCTTGGTGGATTTATTTTAATTTCACTTTTTGCCATCTCTTTTATGGTTATTTCATATTTTGTTATTTTTAATTTATTTTGGTAACCTGGGAGACCGAGCGTCGCTCGGGTCGAAAACGAATTTTCATCGATTTCTATACAAAAACAAAAAAAAAGAACAATAACAGAACAAAAAAAACCTGTCCATAACTGAGGTTCGAACCCGCAGTCTTGGCGTAGTAGGCCAACGCTTTAACCATTAGGCTATTCAGACGGCGGCGGCAACGGCAAAATTACAAACCATATTGCGCGGGCAAATCCTTTTGCGTAAAAATACCAGGACAACGAATTTTCCCAAGCATTAAACCTAGCTAGATCGATTTTTTACCCTCCTTAACCTCTAATGCCTCATTTACATTCAGCCCATTTGGGCAGGGAAGTGAGCAGGGAAGTGAGCAGGGAAGTGAGCAGGGAAGTGCACAGGGAAGTGAGCAGGGAAGTGGGCAGCAGAAGTGGAAGTGTATGTAGTGACAGCGCGAGTGACGTGTTTACACACTCGTCCTGCCCACTTCCCTGCTCACTTCCCTGCCCAAATGGGCTGAATGTAAATGAGGCATATAATTGCAATTTTCATCGTAATCGTTACAGCCGTTTTCAAGAACTTGATTAAAAATTATACATAAGTACAAACATTTCTCGTTATGGTGTACTGTACCACCCAGCTAGGAAAATAATGATAAAATAATTTTTTTATCACTAAAGAGTGTTATAAAAGTCATTTAAAAGCAACGCGGCGACTGCTTCCGTCAAAATTCGGTCAAAATTTTTCTACGCGAATACTGTGTCGGATATCAACTCCCTGTGCATGGCCGCTATTACCTACTCCTTGTCATTGTACCTAAACCCTATACTATCCTTATCCTTGCTTACTAATATTATAAATGCGAATTGTGTGTTTGTTTCTTAGTTTGTTTGTTTTATTGGTTAGTTTGGTTCGGCGCCGCGACTGACCGACGTGACAATAGATAGTTACAGATACAGTTTTTCTTAGTTTGTTTGTTTTATTGGTTAGTTTGGTTCGGCGCCGCGACTGACCGACGTGACAATAGATAGTTACAGATACAGTTTTTCTTAGTTTGTTTGTTTTATTGGTTAGTTTGGTTCGGCGCCGCGACTGACCGACGTGACAATAGATAGTTACAGATACAGTTTTTCTTAGTTTGTTTGTTTTATTGGTTAGTTTGGTTCGGCGCCGCGACTGACCGACGTGACAATAGATAGTTACAGATACAGTTTTTCTTAGTTTGTTTGTTTTATTGGTTAGTTTGGTTCGGCGCCGCGACTGACCGACGTGACAATAGATAGTTACAGATACAGTTTTTCTTAGTTTGTTTGTTTTATTGGTTAGTTTGGTTCGGCGCCGCGACTGACCGACGTGACAATAGATAGTTACAGATACAGTTTTTCTTAGTTTGTTTGTTTTATTGGTTAGTTTGGTTCGGCGCCGCGACTGACCGACGTGACAATAGATAGTTACAGATACAGTTTTTCTTAGTTTGTTTGTTTTATTGGTTAGTTTGGTTCGGCGCCGCGACTGACCGACGTGACAATAGATAGTTACAGATACAGTTTTTCTTAGTTTGTTTGTTTTATTGGTTAGTTTGGTTCGGCGCCGCGACTGACCGACGTGACAATAGATAGTTACAGATACAGTTTTTCTTAGTTTGTTTGTTTTATTGGTTAGTTTGGTTCGGCGCCGCGACTGACCGACGTGACAATAGATAGTTACAGATACAGTTTTTCTTAGTTTGTTTGTTTTATTGGTTAGTTTGGTTCGGCGCCGCGACTGACCGACGTGACAATAGATAGTTACAGATACAGTTTTTCTTAGTTTGTTTGTTTTATTGGTTAGTTTGGTTCGGCGCCGCGACTGACCGACGTGACAATAGATAGTTACAGATACAGTTTTTCTTAGTTTGTTTGTTTTATTGGTTAGTTTGGTTCGGCGCCGCGACTGACCGACGTGACAATAGATAGTTACAGATACAGTTTTTCTTAGTTTGTTTGTTTTATTGGTTAGTTTGGTTCGGCGCCGCGACTGACCGACGTGACAATAGATAGTTACAGATACAGTTTTTCTTAGTTTGTTTGTTTTATTGGTTAGTTTGGTTCGGCGCCGCGACTGACCGACGTGACAATAGATAATTACAGATACAGTTTTTCACCTAGAGGCGGACTAAGGCTCTTTTTTTTTCTAGAAAATCGGAAAATTTCCGAGAGTATATCAATTAATTAGTCCTACGCGGACGGCATCGCGAGCAGAAGCTAGTTGTAAATAAAATGTAGATCATTTAAAAACTACTATGGGCCACTTGCACCATTTGTGTTAAAAATGTTCAAGTCTTAACTCAGTTTAAGTTGTGCCAAAATGTATGGAAATATCATGTCGTTAAATATGTTTAAGACTTGAACATTTTTAACGCAGATGGTGCAAGCGACCCTCGCGAATCCAAATCGGGTGTAATGCGAAAATGCTTAAAAAATCAAGAATTGACCACATGTCATGGTATCAGATTTTACAGTAGTTTAACTATTGTACTAGAATCTACTTATCATTTACCATCTTAAAAAATAGAATGAAAAAGTACTTATTAGATATTCAACTGGCTAACACTTAGCAAACGTCTTGTATTATATCTTACTAATTATTTATGTATTATTAAAAACAAGAATAACCCTTAAAACAATAATAACGTAAACTATCGTACATGTACCTATACATACACCCATTCAACGCACATACACACATACACTCACATAAATAACAGTCTGAAATAAACATTTTGTTATTATTCTAGCTTAAGTTTATTATTATAGATGTACTTATAACACATGTTTGACAAAATTTTATTGAGAGACGCGTTCTCTTTTCTTTTCACTCCGGTGGCCCTGAAAACCAGCGTCAAGGCTATAAGCCTGACACCATGCTGAGTGGCAAGCGTTTCGGTGTTAATTTTTATGTAGTTAAGTAAATGAAGTTTGTTTTGTTATTTTCCATGTGTTATTTTTGGTTTTATTAGCACCGAATAAACCATTTCTTTTCTTTTCTTTTTTATCAAAATGTAACCCAAACTACGGTGGGTAAACATTGGTAATCCGAGCTTCAGAGGTGTTTCTACTACGGCTCACCAACACACCCTCAGAAACATTTCTTCATCGGTCAAGTCGTTCAATGATCTTTGAAAATTAATGCGATATGCTGCAAAAACGCCGCGTGTTTCCGGGCGCGTGGCGGTTGCGGCAAAAACGCGCGTCGGCGCGGCGTGACGCGTTTTTCTTATTAATTAGTAGCACGCGCACGCGCATGGCTTGTTTACAATGCCGGTGCATTCACGCGACTAGCCAGGGTTCAGTTTAAATTGGTTAGTGCAGAGGAAAGATAAAAATCTGATCCTTGTTATATATATATATCACACAAAACAGTTTCGACATGTCTTCCTACATAAACCGTGTCCCCTAGACAAGATACAGATATTATAGATATTATATTATATTACAAGATATTATATTATGGTGTCCAAGAGCTGATCTGATGAGAAGTCGCGAGGTGGCAACAGGAGCTCCATTGTATGTAGCTCCACCGAGTGTCGACTTGGTAGTTGTTCTCGATAAGCGGATGGTGATCGTGTAAAAATTACAGGTAGCACATTAGATGTTTTTCAAAAACTTAAGTTAAAACTTAAATAAGTAAACCTTATTCGATTCGATTCAAGACTAAGACTATATTGTTACTAGCGACCCGCCCTCGCTTCGCTCCAGTACTATTATATACATAAACCTTTCGTGAAAAATTATCTAACTGATGGTGAAAACCGCATCAAAATCCGTTGCGTGGCTTAGCAGGAGTTAGTGGAAATACAGACAGACACGGAAAGCGACTTTATTTTATACTATACATGGAAGGATAAAGATGCTCTACCCAATCAATTGGTATATTAATAAAATTATATGCGAGCGAACGACAGTAGAGTGTTATTATTAATAAACCGATTTTTTTTGTTGCGCGTAATTTTAAATCTGTTATATTTACATTATATCTTCTAAAGTATTTGTTTTAATGATTTAGTGTACGGGAAATTTTAATGTATATTAAATGCCCAAGATAACTAACTTAACGTATTTGTTTCGATAATTATTAATACTGAATCGGAGAAAACAGCTTCGCAAATAACCTAATATATGTTTTTTTTATTGATTTTTTTTTTTACTGTGAGTCAACCTTAGAAGAAAGATATGTATATGCCATATCGCGGACTTTTCTCTAGGCTTTTTGAAGAAGTACAATTCTTTTGTTCATTAAGTATTTTGTGATATCTCTAAAGGTTTAGCCAGCGTAAGCCATGTAAGCGCCTGAAAATCGATTTTTTGACAACTTGATTAGAAAACATTGAAATTTATCTACTATACTAAAACTAATAGTGTAACTACGAGTATTTAGAGAAGAGAAGACGATTAATATTGATGACTAGCGTTTGCCGGCGACTCCCGCGACTAAATTAGATAATTCGGATTATAATAAATTGAGAACAATAGTCGCAAATAACGTAAGTTCTAACTTCGATTTTCAGGTACGGTAAGCCCAATAAGTATCTCGTACATACATGTCCCGTTCTCAAACGTAGACTTGGGGCGCAGAGCGCGTTAGCCGCTACAGTATCGAGAGTCGCGTCTGTGGGGTTATTATTTAACGTAACAAACTGCTAACGTAACGTATCGAACTGCTTTTACTTGACCCGTGCATGAACTACTGTCGCGCTAACCCCGGTAGCACACCTCCGCCGCTAAAACGTGAAACTGTGGCACAATAGTGATTTGGCGAACCCAAAATTTCGTTTCTTATGGAGGCATTTTCCCAGTAGTGGGACATTTTTGGTTGATAAATAAAATAATAAATAAATTGACATAAATAAAACAATCCCTCTCCCCCATCCTGCCACCAACCCCTTTAAAAAAGTTCAATACTCTTTCAAAATATGTCTGGCAGGTACTAATCCAATTTTAGCAGTCCCAAATGCGTCGTTGAAATAATTGCTCAGATTGAGAACTACAGATTAGACGGAGCTCCGGTCGACAGGGCTGCTGTTTGTTGATGCTTTTGCCTTTGGGCATAAGAACAAATTGACCTACCTATTATGGTCATTTTCATATAATTAATTCTTCTAAATTCTACTCCGTTGACACTGTGTCCATGTGAATCTAAATAGTGAACACGTGCTTACCAACCACATCATCCAAGCGCATAGGTAACTGTTCTGTAGCTACATTGGTCAAGGGGCCGGTTCGACGGAGCTCGCTCGTCTGTCTGTGCCTCGTAAAATAATAACACCACTGAGATATTCCGAGACTCCGGTCGTCTCTAAGGTTACGCAGGGCCAGGTATCGAACCGGTGACATTGCACAAGGTGCCCTTCCCTAATTTATAACACGAACAGTCGTCACGCAGAATTTTTTTTTTAGGTTTGGCTTGGAAATTCTACTAAACCTAGTTTTGTTTTGTAATTCGGCAAATAAATTTGCGCGGAGCGAGCTCAATAAAGTGTAGGTAGACTACTGACTGATGTTATTATTAAATTAATAGCAATATTTATTTGAACATTACCTAATTTAAGAAAAAAAACATACCTACAAGTAGTTTTGAACTTGTAAGTGCGAGCCTTTTGCCTTCAAAATGAAAAAAAATGTTCGCTTTCTGAGTAGGTACCTACTTATATGTGCCATACTTAGTTTTCTTATAGGTAGCTTCCCTACTAGCATTCCCTATTAAACTACAACTTTTACAGTTCATAAATCACGCGGCGCAGAGGAATTATTCCATTTATGAGTAGCCGTGTGGTTGGGTTAGGAAGGTTCCGCCAGTTTTCTGTTTCTTCTGACCTACAACCAACAAGCATGAGAGCATGCTTTAAAATTTCGACTGGCAACAAGGGTAAAAATGTAATTCTCCGTCCTTCTTGGACAGTCGGGGAAAAGAATCAAACGGCGGTGGAATCACGCTGTAAGTAGGTATATTTGAAGCCTACTGGAAAGCGCAGCATTTAATGTGAAAGAGGTGTCTATACTCGCCTTTATATGCCTCTACTTACGTGTGTACCATGCTTTATTTCACCTGTCATGTGTCTATGATAACCGTTTATGGTCACCTAGCTAGGCGGGAATCCATCTTCGTCATTGTGTGTTTTGACTCGCCGCCATTATGCACGATTAAGAATTAAAACTTTGTTTTTAAGTGTTTTCCAGTAAAATTAAAAGAGAATTCTTTTACTAAATAAGTATTAGTGGGTGTCGCGATAGTGACGTGTAACGATGAAGTCAGAAGACAACGCGGCGCAAAGTCCACGTGCTAAGTCGGCTTCGTCGATCGTCGAGTTCCAGCTAGCTATTCCAATTTCTCGTCCTCAGAGGATGAATGTACTTCCTCGCGGCTCCCAAATAAACGAGGTAAAGGCGAAGATCTATGGATTGACGCCCTCATGAGCTCAGGTGGGTCTTTTGACATGTTTTGCATGATTTGCTGCGATGAGCAGTGGTATAATTGCAATCTTGCCTGATGATCAAATTTTAGATCGAACAGAGACAACCCTCTTTCTTGTAATGTGCGGTACACTGACTTTTGCCCACCGAACGTGAGTTAAATTCCCCGTAGTATGTTCTCAGCTTGCTACAGCAGGTTTTATTGAATTGGTATGTTTGAGAGCTTTTGTACCGTATTTATTGCAAATAACGAATTGATTGATTGATTGAAAACGTAATGACGGTCTGATGTACTTTAACACATTCGTCGCCGGTGACACACTGTCGTGTCAAAATTACATATATTTGGAGATTAAGCGGCGGTGAATGTGTTTACTCAGCTAAGGATTATTCCATGGGCAAAGAGACGGCCACGGCGGCTTTCTCCCATGCCCAGTTATAACAGAGCACCCTGCTCAGGAGGAGAGCGGATCTCTGGCCTGCAAGCAGTAGTCAATTGGGTAGTCAAATCTCCGGAGGATATAAACCCAAATGTTCTTATCAATAAAATATTGTCTATGCTCTTTGGCTCATCGCCTTAATCATAAAGTAGTAAGAGTTGACTTTATTTAAATTTTTGTGGCATAGAGAGTTACTTTCAAAAAGTGAAATTGAAATATTTCATTTCAACTCAGGGTGGTCAACAGGCCTGGTATCAGCTCCCAGTCTTTAGAAAATATGAACATTTCTTGCCATTTTTATAGAATAGTTATTAAAGTTATTAATAAGTTATGGATGTGAGTCCGAAATATGATAAAATCATTTATTCCAATAAGTCATATATGGATTTTAGTAAGGAAAAGTAATATTGCTACCTTTTACTCAAGGGAAGTGGGAAGCTACTCTTTAAAGGTAAATGCCTAGTTCTGTTCTATTCTAGGAAAGTTGAATATATCGGGTGCCAACAGCTTTATTATGTAATTAATAATCAGTTTCTTTTTAGAAGCTATATAATAAGCTAATAGCTTTTTACAGAACCTTTTGTTCAGGTAATAAAACGAATTTAAGATCTCTGATCTTTAAATGGTTTTTAAAGATTTTTTTGTTTTTAATGTATTAAGCAGCTTTCTATTAAAGTTTTTGTTGCTGCAAAGAAATACAGGGTTTCGAGACCCATTTTTAATCTGCAGGTTTTCGACAATTATGTTGGCACAAAGAATGTTCACCTTATATCCTTGCAGTACCAGAATTTAAGAAGCCTTAAGTTTGGCTAATAAAACTTTATATTTCAGACCAGGAATTTAGAATTACCCAATTTGCTAGTTCCAATGGCTATTCCTCCACCTCATTAACAAGGGAGAAGTACCTCAGATGTCTTCATTACCCTTTTGCCCCCTGCCTTTTCACAGGCAGTTCTTACTGGATTGCAAAAATCCTAGCTAGACAAGAGAGGAAGACGCATGCTAGTTTACCTAGATGGATTCCTGTTGGTCTATCAGGACCACTCCATACGGACTCAGCAGGCCTCGGCGGCCTTGGAGTTGCTGGAGAGCTTAAAGTGGCAAGTCAACTACCAAAAATCGGTTCTTATCCATGAGGAAAGAATTTATTAAGTGTCAAACAAAGTCCATTATTTTTTAAATGTTTACTCAATTTCATCACTTTAGGAGTAGCACAGGACCCAACAGTGGTGATCTTTGAGGAAGGCCTATGTCCATCAGTGGATGTGATTTTGGCTGATATGATAATTTTTGGATTCATAAATAATTCATAATATAATAATTTTTTTAAATAAATAATAAAAAAAAATTAAAAAAAAAAAAAAAAAGTATTACACATTACAGTCATGGCTTTTGCACGATCTACATTCATACATATTGTAACTTGTTCCTAATTTTTAAAGACATGACACTTGTACCTTCAATGAGCATTATTTTAGACACAAAGATTTTGTTTTTATAATTCTAAATGCTCAAGAGCATTTTTAATTCTTATAGACCTTGTTAGACCAGGATTATCGGTTTGTGATTCTGAAGTCACCTTATCTGACTTTTTTAGTCAGTGGTACTTTCTTAATATGGCTACTGATTGACCTTTCAACTATTGGATCTGACTGATCAGTTCAATATAATTTGTGCCTGCTCTTCTGAGTAGATACAATGCCATTGCAAATTGCTTGTCTCGGGGCAGGCTGTTATCCGATTGGCATCTGATCTGACAACCAAGCTCACCACGGAGGTGTTCAGCTGTTGAGGAAAGTCAGAAATAGACGTATTTACCTCGATCTGCTCTGCTGTAGTAACCAAATACATTATAGTTGATGTGGAGGATTACTACACAGAATTTACAGATACTCTTCAGTTGAGCCTGAAACTACCGTATCAAGTGGATATTTTCTCCACCGTGCCTCAATGTTCCATACAGAACACTCGGTACTTACTTCCTAGTAATACCAACAACTCAAACACACTGGAGAGCGGATCTCCAGTCTCGAGTAATAGATCATTCTATACAGGGCACTGGGCACATATATCACATATCCTAGTAGTTCGGGCGGACCGGACTCTAGGTACTGGAGAACGGATCTCCAATCCCGTGAATCGCCTAGTAGTTCCAGACTAGTACAGGAGAACAGATTTCCAATCCCGTGTGATAGAATATTCTATACAGGGCGCTGGGCACATATCTTCTAATAGTCCCAGTTTGGACGCAAGGTTCTGGAGAGCGGATCTCCAAACCCGTCCTACCATCTGTTCGTACTATAAGTACCAAGTTTCCCCTCACCAGAGGTACATTAAAGTTTGGAAATTTGGAGGCGTGGGCAAAAGATAGTAACCTTAGATAAGGGAGCAAACAGATCTTTTGAAGCCCCACTAAGTAGATGCTTTTTCAGGGTGTACAGAGACCAGTTCAAACCCTAAAGTATCTCAAGCAGAAGAGTTAGCCAGATGTTTGCCCACACCCACACTCACCTGAAAGACTATCAGGATTATACTGTGGCACAATATTGGTGCACAATAGTCTGCAATCGCAGCATACCGTGGGCAAAACGAGGCAATATCTTCTAATTTTTTAGTGAGATAGACTAACTAAAGGCTATAGCTGATTCCAAGTTCAACTCCTTCAAATTCCCCTATATAGGACCCTTAGGTAGTAATCAGCTAAATGGCACTGCTTGATATGTTATATTGAGCTGTTACTTTTTACTATTAGCTGCAGAACGAAAACTGTGTGGCTTGTGGATAGTAATATAAGTATAAGTAGACTGAATTTCAAGAATCACAGAGATTCAATAATTCTGTGGCCCGGGGCCAATGCTGAAGCACAAACTTATTGTTATCTTCATCTATTTTTCTCAATTTAGTTTGAAGCATGAATTAAAGGGATGATTATGAAGTATTGGACTTACTGTTTCATAGTAACCAGCCTATTTTGACTCAAAGACAGATAGATAGTTAACAGTCGTTATCGTCAGTCAACTATCAGGAAATATCCTCACAAGGTTGACTTGTGAACTTAGTTAATTGTGTTTTTGATGGATCAGGGATAGAATAACAAAGGATTAAGGAAAATAAGATTCAAGAGTTTAATAAGTTACTATTAAGGGTATTGCTAAGCCCGCTAGTACATAGTACAATTGAAAGATGGGTAAGACCTGTGTTATGCGGGGTAGGCATACTCTAAATTCCAATCCCATAAGTTCGCGCAGTGCCTTCCTTAGCATGGTTACAAAATAAACCTTTAGAAAATATTTACTACTAAATAATTTCAAAACATATTATTGCCGAAAAATAAATAAAGCGCAGAAACATAATGACTGTGATGATTTGTTAAATTCCTTTTCTTGGATTTGAATTTTAACAATAATCATTTTGAGGTTTTAATTGGTCCCTTAAGAATTAGGTGAATTATTATCTGAGGGTATATTTCCCTTTAGTTAGGTATATTGAACACGACTAGATGGTAAATGTGTTTAATAATTTTGCTATTTTACATTTTATCTAAATGAATATTTTGGTAATTTACATATTTTACATTATTCCGATTCTGATATATTTTATAACCTCCATGATTGGTTATGATGTTACTATATCAACATTGTGTGTTTTGTTTATATGTCACCAGCAGATAACAGACACGTCTTCCACATTAACCCCCTTACTAATAAACGTTGAGTAACGGCTGAGTAGTTATACAATGCTTTGTCCTTATCTGTCGAATTCAAATGTCACAATGACAGATAAGGACAAAGCATTGTATAACTACTCAGCCGTTACTCAATGTTTATTAGTAAGGGGGTTCATGCTGCGCTTTCCAGTAGGCTTCAAATATAACCGTTTTACAAAACAATAAAACGGGTATTTTAAGCCGAAGGAAAGCGCAGCATTATAGGAATTTCTTCCTGGTGAAGACTACAATGACGAAGATGGATTCCCGCCTAGCTAGGTGACCATAAACGGTTATCATAGACACATGACAGGTGAAATAAAGCATGGTACACACGTAAGTAGAGGCATATAAAGGCGAGTATAGACACCTCTTTCACATTAAATGCTGCGCTTTCCTTCGGCTTAAAATACCCGTTTTATTGTTTTGTAAAACGGTTATATTATTGACCGAGCGAGCGAGGCGACTGATGCGTTTCCGTTTCAGCTTGGGCAAAAATGCTTTCGTACATCCGGCTGTCCGGCTGTTCTCGCCTACATGCAGGTCGTATTTCTCAACGGATTCTCATGAAATTTGTGAGCAGGTTCGGTAATTATATTGATTTTTTTTTCGATTAAAATTTTTAATTTTTGTTTAAAAATGGCGGAGATATGGAGGTTTTTGCGATTTACCAACTTATTTGCGGTCTTGGTGAACGGACCGCGACCTATGTCGATATAACTGTTGTCCAACGGCAAAGTTAAGTTTGTCGTTTCGTATGTCCGGATGGCTGTTCTCCTCTACGGGTCGCATTTATTTGTCGATTCAGTTCTTCGAATTTTTTCAGAATTGCAGAGATATGGGGGTTTTTGCGATTGCCTGACAGTAACAGCAGCAACATAAGGGTATTTGCAAAAATATTGTACATAGTTAAGCGACGTTACGAGCTCAATTAAGGAAACAAACGAATTTCATTTTTGTGGATATGATATTATAATTTTTTAGATTTGGGGGACCTTTTAGGAAATATTGAACTCGAAAAGTTTTGAGGTACGGAACCCTAAAACATATGGGTGCAAATAATAAGTAAATTTTAGGATTCCGTAATCAGACTTGGAACCACGTTGTCGATGGTCCTCATTCTCGGTCAGTCCAACCTGCTGTCAGTAGCCGGGTCCACACGGAGCGAGCAGCCTTGCGAGGCTGCTCGCTCCGTGTGGACTCGGCTAATGAAATTGACAACGGACTGAACAACACCCATTTATACCAGTTTTAACTGACCGTGAATGTGGACCTCTATACTTTTGCCATTTACGTCTGTCTGTCTGTAGGTATGTCAGATTTTATTCTGTGTTGCGCAATGGAAAAAGATACCTAGTTCAAATATATTTTCACAATACGGCGAAGTTTTTTCCGTTCTTGATAAGTACGGACACGGCACCTATACAAAACTGAAATTATTATTCTTTATTATTAAATATTCGTAGAGGTAGAACCATGATGAAAGTACCTCCTTCAATTTGTAGTACAAATGGGCAGCACAACCGGCATAGGTAGCCTACGGACGGAAGCCCCCGCCGACTGGAAACTTTTTATATTATGTGGTTGTCCTTGTCCATTTTTACAATGTGTGTGGAGATAAAACAAATCGGCCGACGATGTTGCATGCAGCCTGCCTGGTACGCAGACTGCGGAGGAACTAATACGACGTACCGCGACTACCGCGGCGCCTTCTCGGCTCGGCGTGCGTGAGCGAGTCGTATCATATCGGCGTTATTGTTTTGCTTAGTCAGTGAGAGGTGCCAGATTGGTTTTTCAACTCATCATAAAACAATGCTACGTACTGAGTTTTTGAGTGTGATGAAGTGCACTTATAAATTGGAGTAATAACACCTCATTTTAGAAAGGGAGTACATTTTTTGGTTTGCAGTTTTTCTATTTGATCAGCATCAAAAATCAGCAGTTAAATAAATTGATCAGCATATAATGTTTTGGTCGGCAATAAATAAATAACCGGGCGCAACACTAGGTCCGCAACTAAATCAAATGTTATCGGCAAATTAATCAATATTTGGTATGCTTAAGGCTTCGTCATAGAGCCAGCGTGTCGCGCCTGCAGCGGCGCGCGACGCGTTCAGCGTGACGCAAGCGCGGCGAGGCAGTCACACTGCAGGCAGCAGAAAACGCTGCGCGGCACGGCGTGTTCTTAGCACAACGCGTTCCAAAGAGCGCCATTTTAGAAATTTTGTAACCCCGCTTTGTTATTGAGTCACGAACCTCTGCTGGTACTTCTGTTTTTGGTTGGCCGCATCTTCTTAAGGAGAACAATGGGGGATGCGGTCAACCAAATTGAGAAATACTATGAATACCGACTGAACCCTTTCCATCAACGTTTTCTTTACAAAATCCGTTAATAGTGCTTGCACAGGCCCATAATACATCTGCGGTAATTGTCGGATACTTGGGCATTGTATCGTGACGCACGCCAAGCGTTTTTTCAGACGCGCACCGAACCGAATGACGGCAGAAAAACGCCTACGGTAAAAGCTTGCGCACTGCTTCGTTTACCCCATTGGGAGATTGAATAGAGGGTTCTGTTTGTTTAAGTAAGAAATAAATTAATTTAGAGTATAAAATATAACAACCTAAACCTAAACTAGTTGCCTCTATTTCATTTAGGATTTTAGCGTAAATAATACCTAACAACATCCCCACAAACATAATGTTAATATTGTGTTTTATTGTTTAGTATTTTATCTTTGTATACCTACATATAATAAAAGTGTAACAGGGGGGCGATTTTTTACTTTCGAGCGCTTGAAAGTTTCACTCGAAAGCAAAGCAAAGTGAGCAACGTTGAAACCGTATTTTTGAAATACGAGTGATAGAAAATTTAAAAACGAGTGGTCCACACCATCCGATTCATTTCTATCATTAGAAAGTTTTGTCATTTTTCTGTCAAATCAATCAAAACGTCTTTGGGCAATCGTTCGAGCGTTTCAACGGCCGTTATTCCCGTGGCTGCATTAATGTCAAAATTCCGGTAGCTTTGGAAGCATTTTCAGTGAAATTTTGTAGAAGTCAGGGCACTCTACAAGGTAACCGAAAATAGCATCCAAAGCTACAGGAATGTCGACATTAATGCCCGTTTGTCGGTTTGTCTGTGCGTTTGTGCGTGATAATCTCAGAAACGGCTTAGCGGATTTGGATGAAAGGCACTCAGATAGTTTATTACCTGGATACTTTTTATCCCGGAAAGTTTGATAGGGATACGCGACAAACGACTTCTACGCGGACGGAGTCGTGGGCAAGAGCTAGTTTCTAATAAACACGAAAATCCGGCATATTATATTAAATAGCTTTTGCTCGCGTCTTCGTCCGCGTAGAAGTCGTTTATCGCAGCTTCCTCGGAAACTGTCAAATTTTCCGGAATAAAAGGTTAGGATACCTTTTATTCCCCGGGACTCAAACTCATACCAAATTTCATCAAAATCGGTTCAGCCGTTTCGACGTGAAAACGGAACGTACAAACATACATACACACTTTTGCATTTATAATGAACGCCAAAATGAACACGCCAAAACTTGGGCACTCAAAATTTTATATTAAAAAAAAAATACAATAAAAAAACGCAGTATATTGACATAATTTATTTACACATTGAATAGACTTTCGAATAACATCAGCCTTTTAATCAGTCTTTCATTTGTAATGGAAGCCATGGATCGTACTTTGCGTGGAATACGATTCATGAGGCTTTGCACGTTCACGTCAGGGCACCGTTTCACCGCCCAAGTCCATATTTTTCGCAGTTCAGCCACCGATTTTACATTCCCACCCTTCTTTTTTAGAATTCCTTTCATAATACTCCAGTACTCTTCAATGGGCCGGAGTTCTGGACAGTTTGGCGGATTGCTATCTTTAGGCACCACCACGATCCTGTTTGATTTGTACCATTCAATAACTGATTTAGCGTAGTGACTAGGTACTAGCCAAATCTGGCCAAAATATCGGTTGAGAATTGTGCTTTCTTAAAAATGGCAGTAATATTGCTGTTCCGGTGGTGATAAACGAGCGGCTTCTTTTTCCACAGCTACAAATTGCTTACCAAAGTAGGCATTTTTTGGGAATTTGGATCGTTTTTTCATTTTACAATCTTCTGGAGCGTCTTTGCAATTGTTACTGGTATAAAACTCTTGCCTGGGAATTTGTTTGAAGTCCGCTTTGATGTACGTTTTTCGTCCGTGCGTAAATGCGTGGTGCATTCAAATTTCGTTAAGAAAATTTCATACAGTTTCCTCGACCGCCTTTTTGCTGATAAATTCTGTTTTGAGTCCCGAACATGTGCGGCATGGGCTTTGTAACTTCTTAGCCTTGCTCTACGTTTCACTTTTTGCACGTAAGATTGAGACATATTCACTTTCTTAGGGCCGTATTAATAGACTCGTCTTGGGTGATACACCCTTTACAAGATGGGTCACAAGACTGAGCTTTGATTAATAAACCAATCTCAACCCCATAATCCTGATCCTCGTTTCACTTGATACGAGAATCTCATCTCCATTGATTATGGTTATTTGGTGACTTGAGTCCGACTCACCTTTTAAAAAATGGCGGATGCACTGCCATAAATCGATCATCTGGGTGCGTTTTCGCAAATAAATCGGTTAAAAAAATAAGAATATCCTAATTTGCAACGTGTATTAGGATAAAAATAATATCTCAATCGTATTTAAATAAGAACATTACCTAAATTGTACTTTTGCCGCTGAATACAAGTGCCTAAAAATGGTGTGCTTTGTGTCGTGTTTATGTGAAATTATAATGAGTGCTAGATAATTTCCTATTAATAGTAAAAATACGAGGTATCGACCAAGCGATGGCAAAATAATAGCTCATGCCCATGTGTACCTATAACGGCTATATATACCAAAACAATGCTTCTGTGCGCGATGACCCTAAAGGCGCGAAAAATTCAACTTCACACAGGCAAATTTCAAGTAAGTACCTACCTACAATTTATATTTTATACTTATTCCTGATCCGTAATATAAATAGCATTATATCATAATAACAGCCAGATACTAGGCCAATGTATATATATATAATAGTTATTTTAAATATTTACTTAAGTAAAAATCTACCAACATTTTATTTTGGTAGGTTACTCATCCAACCCGATATGAATCGATACCTCAATAAGTTGGTACCTATGTTTTATGAAAGCTTATTAGCTATTTTATTAATTAATTTTGTACCTACCTGCCTATTATAAAGTAAAGCAATAATTTATTATTATTTTAACCAAAACGTAAACGTAAAACGGGTCGCTATATAAAGTAGAGATGAGAGGGATTTGACAATTTTGACATAAGCATGAACGCATTGTCGTTGCATAGGTAGTGTTTTATTATTGTTTGATTAATAAAAAGTGCCTGATTTGTTTGAAAACTTGTACTAATTTTTACAACAATCAACTAGTAATAACAGTCAGATGTATAAAGTTTCGTGTCCTGACAAATGTGGTGTAAAAAGTGTATATGTGTGAAAAGTAATTTCAAACCATAGAACCTGCTGCATCTTCTGTCATTTATAGTGTTTAGATATTGTGTTTAACTTAAATTCGTTTTGTAGGTTGTCGTCAGTCCAATAATGGAAAACTTGGATAACAGGCAAGGTTCGCCGGAAACAATCAGGATTCCAAAAAAGGTACATAAGATATGTATTTGGAGATGTCAGTGTTCAGGAATTTCAACACCGACAGCAAGCAGTTGACGACAATGGCTAATCGTTTGTCAATTGACAAATAAACATAAATTTTGCTTATGTCTAAATAAAAGGGCTTTTCTTTACAATGATGATCAATTTCAAGGCCAGGTAAATTCAGTTTGTAATGTACCTATTAAGTGACCTTTCAAGATGAAACAATTAAGTTATATTGTTTTTAAATAAAATACCTAACTTTAGATATAACTCAGGCGATAGGGTACCCAATTTTTGTCAACGGCATTAACTATTTAAATATAATAATATCATGTAAGATTATAGGTTAGACATATGTTTACAATATGATAGGCCTGCTAAAGATGTCTTGTCTATTTCTAATTTCTTAAAAGCAGTAAGTATAGAGTTGTAAAGATAAGTGTGTTAATTAGTTCTATGGTACTACACATAAAATATAAAAAAAACATTTGACTTGTTTTAGTATTACCTAGTTTTTCAGAGAGCGCTGATGCAGTTAGTTTTTCAATTACATCTGTTCAATATTTAATTAAAAGGTTGTTTGTATTGTATCATCAAGTGATATATAATTCATAGAGTAGATAAAACAAGATAAAGATAGCTTGTAATTTAAGAATACATACATACCTAAATATCACGGACAATCTCACACAAATTGACCTAGTCCCAAACTAAGCTCTAGGCTTGTACTAAGGGTACCAGGCAACAGTATACATACTTATATAGAGAACTACATACTTAAATATATAGAAAACATCCATTACTCAGGAACAAATACTTACACTTATCACACAAATATTTGCCTATACCGGGATTCAAACCCAAGACCGCTAGCTTCGTAGGCGGAGTCACTACCAACTAGGCTAACTGCATCGTCATACAATATTAGTTAAATGTTTAAAATACTGCTTGTAGGAAATATAATATAGGTAAGTATTTAGTTCAAGTTACCAAATAACAGGTTTATAAAGTCTGGAGTTATTAGAAAATTAGTGTTATAGAAACTAAGCATGATATTTTCATTATAATGTTACCTACTTACTTATACTATCACTGCCTTTATTACCATGAGACAGGTTAAAAATATAATTAGGTATTTCATAGAAATAGAATAGTTGGGAAAAAATTGATGACCTTAGTACAAGACTGGGCAAGGTGGGGTGAAAATGAAGAGGCTTTTAACCTGCAGCCTGCAGTGCATCGAGGTGGACTGATATTATGATATTTATTTCACTTATTTTATATAAATTTATTTATATAATTATACCTTTTACATCTTTGAAACAGGTCAGTATTTGGGTCAGGTTGGTTAATAGTTAGATACCTAGGCTAGCTGTAAATCAGTTAAAAATAATCTCAAGTAGGTATGTTTTGATTTTAAAATTTGTGAATGTAATATATAAATTTAGTGTTTTTCTTTTATAAAATAAACTGACCACATTCTAATAGTAGTTTTATTTATTGGTGAAGAGATATTCAGGGTCTGTTATAAAGTTTTATTTTATTGTTTTGATAAATATAATATTTAACTTAGGTCCTGTTCCACTATTGACATGTAAGTTTAAAGTTTAAAGTTAAAGTTAGCCCTCTACTTGTTTATTTTCAAGTGTATGAAAGGGAAAGGGCTAAATCTATCTGTTGGATATCTATATTTGCTTGACTATTGTGAAACAGGTGGTTAGTGTGATGAATGTGATTAATTAGGTTGGTCCTAATGATTCAGAATTTCAGAGCCACATTAAGATGCTCTCTGAACTCCATTGAAAAATAAAAGTTACTAATCTCTTGACTTTAGAGAGCCTTCACTGAATGTCTTAGTAGGTACAATAAAACAATGTAGTGTGGTTCTCATAGTTATGAATTAAATAGACACAAAACCATCAAGCTACTGTTGAAATTGTATTGGCTCTTGGTGATTCAGTGCTTATAATGTATACATATAATAATGATAACTTTTAAACGTTAATACTTTGACATGAAGTTTTCGTTAGGTTTTCCCCTTATAGACCCAGCTACTAATTGTTTTTTTTGGAATGGATTGATTATGGAACTCATATGCCTTTCTTTTTTAGGGTTCCGTACCCGAAGGGTGCCCAACGGGACTCTATTAATATGCCTACGCTGTCCGTCCGTCCGTCCATCTGTCTGTCCGTCTGTCCTAACTATAAAGAGCTGTATCTTTTGAACCGTAATAGATTTTTTTTTCAGAATATGTGTTATTACGGCGGATTTACTAACAACTAAAAAAAAAAGTGAAATTATAAACGTTTACCCCATACAAGAAACTTTTTTTTTTCAACGTATTTTTATTTTTGTTGTATCGTAAAAACGGTACAAGATACAAGCGTCAAATTTGGTATGATTATAAAACAAAACCTATAGAATAACAACAAATACTAAAAACCAGCCAAATTTGTACGGAACCCTCAGTGCACGGGTCCGACTCGCACTTGCCCGGTTTTTCGTAGATACTTTCATTTTTATTCTATACACCTGAATCCAGTTATATAACGAGTTTGCGTGAAGATCTAGCCTCATTTGTTCTGCTCCCACTAAAT
The DNA here is from genome assembly GCA_963241965.1 of Tortrix viridana. Lineage (NCBI taxonomy): Eukaryota > Metazoa > Arthropoda > Insecta > Lepidoptera > Tortricidae > Tortrix > Tortrix viridana. Next base: position 8,383,696 of record OY725179.1, on the reverse strand, counting down.
ATGCATCAAGATTAAAGGAACTTGCTCCATCCGAGTTGGAAAGCCCCTGCCGTGTTCCTGGGTACCTACCAATGGGCTAGCAGAGGCCTCCGTTTAAGAGCGAGCCCACAGTGCAGCTAAGTATTTGGGGGCTATCTGCCGCACTCGGAGACGTTCATTAATTTTTAGCAAAGAAAGAGACAGACACAACTTTAAATGAAACAACAACAACATTGTTGTCTTATAACAGCAGTAATAGGTAAGTAGGTAATATGACCGGAAACCTCGTTAAACCTATCATCTTCCCATTGCCTTTATATAATCTTCGGGTCGGCGCAGCATGTTTTCTTCTTCCACACATCCACTTATCAGCCGTCACTATAGTATGTACCTATTCCGTTTTACCTCATACCTATTTATTATAAGTATGTACAGTCGAACTCATAAGTAGCTTACATTTTAGTACCATGTCACAATTACGTATTATAAGTGTCAATAGTTTGAATTTAGTATGTCAATACTGCGACAAGGTACTAAAATGTACAGCTACTTATGAGTTCGACTGTACTTCACAGAGTTTATATATGTATTGATCTAACTCTTTTTAGGTCTTATAGCCAGTGGCGTAGCTATATAGGTCACTAAAGGCCCTGGTGCAAAAAAAAATAATGGGGCCCTATTATCTAGATCACTTTGAGGTTGAGGTTTGCTGGTCAGGGTCCGAGCCTCGGACCCTCGGGGGGCCCTGCTTATTGCCCTCCGCATTTAGTCTTATTATTTAGTTTCTTTATCACCGCCGCTAATTTCAATCCTCTCCTTAGAAATTCAAATAATTTATTCAGTAATCAGGCTCTTTTACAGGCGCTTCGGACAAGACCAACATTTGATTGCTGAGAAGAAGCGTCGCAAGAAACTCGAGCATAAGGTTCACTCATCATCATCATCATTTCAGCCGAAAGACGTCCACTGCTGGACATAGGCCTCACTCAAGGTTTGCCAAAAGGACCGGTCCTGCGCCGTTTGCATCCATCGGTTTCCTGCAATTTTAAGCACGTCGACTGTCCACCTTGTTGGAAGTTTGCCCACGCTGCGTCTTCCTGTACGCGGACGCCACTCGAGAACTCTTCGGCCCCAACGGCCATCTGTTCTGCGAGCGATGTGCCCCGCCCACTGCCACTTAAATCTAGCAATTCTTAGGGCTATGTTGGTGACTTTGATTCTCGTGCGGATCTCCTCATTCCTGATTCGATCACGCAGATATACCTATTCCGAGAGCCCTCTCCATTGCCCTTTGAGTGACCTTGAGCTTTCTTATGACGCCCATCGCCAGCGCCCACGTCTCAGTACCGTAAGTCATCACTGGCAACACACACTGGTCGAAGACTTTCGACTTGAGACATTGCGGTAGGTATATTAGACGAGAAGATATCGCGTTGCTTCCCGAAAGCTGCCCAACCGAGTCGGATTCGACCATTAACCTCTTTCTCGAAGTTGGACCTACCTAACTGGACAGTATGTCCCAGGTAAACATAATCGTCAACAACTTCGAGTGCCGAGCCTCAGATTACCACGGGAGTTGGTATTACATGGGTGTTCGACATGATCTTTGTCTTGTCCATGTTCATCCTCAGACCAACTTGTTCAGAGGCTCTGCTGAGGTCATCGAGCATTGCGTTTAGGTCTGCCATGGTCTCAGCCATGACTACTATGTCATCGGCAAACCGAAGGTGTGTGATGTACTCGCCGTTTGTACACGTCCTTCCCAGTCCAGAATCTTGATCACATCTTCCAGCGCAGCGGAATACGCTCAGAGTCCCGGTCCTGAAGTCGGACTGACATAGTGGCATTTTCGTACAAACACTTTAACACCTCGATGTACCTGTAGTCGATTTGGCACCGTTGTAGAGACTGCAGCACAGCCCATGTCTCGATCGAATTGAAAGCTTTCTCGTAGTCCACAAATGCTAGTCTATACACTAACCTATACGAAACTATATTTCCTATCAGGACGAGTCGTGTGCCATACTTTCTTCATTTCTACCTATGTAGGTAGTTTTTATTGTCGCTCGCCACTCGATATTTGAGAAAATCTATTATTGGAGGTCCTTATTAACGCAATAAAACCCAAAACAATGATTTGTGTGAGTTTGTGCGCGCAAATCTCAGAAACGACTTAACCGATTTGGATTAAATTTAGCCCACAGATTGTTTATCACCTGGATTTTAACACATGGGATACTTTTATCCCGGACTTTTACGCGGACGGAGTCATGCGGAGTCGTGGGCATGCTATATTATGAAATAAATAAAAATCTTAATGGGAACAATAAAGGCATTAAGTCTGCCTTTTGTACCTACATTGTGTAATAAATATGCAAGTTCAATAAAACATTAGATTTGTAGGTGAAACTTTATTAAACTATCTTTATTAGATTGCTAAACAAACACCTGGCCTGGCTCGGGACCTTGAATGTGGATCTATAGTTATCTTTTTAGTAATGTATATTTGAAATGTTTATGTAAATGCACCATACGATTAAATAATTAGGTTGGTTGTTTAATTACATATAGGTATATGCCAATAAACCATGCCATGTCGCATAAACATTCATTAAATTTAGTGTTACCTCTAGTTCCTTGTTGTCACTTTATAGTGTACCTTAGCAAATTAAAAAGTGACAGTTGTTCTTATGGGATATTAGTGGAACATTGATGAAATGCTGTTGATAGTGTGCATAGTAGGTGCAATGACAGAAATATGGTTAAATTTGCAGGATCAATAGCACAAGTTGCCCATGACTTGTTTGTCGCTTGGTAGCTCCTCTTTACCTAAGTTTAAAATCAAGAGATAAATACCTATCAGAGGGACAGGGATCCACTGAGTGACAAGTAAGAAAATACAACTTGTGTTAACCATACTGTTATAATAAAACATTAAGGTAAATTACAGCTGAATTTTAATAGAAAAATAATTATTTAACATGGATATCCTACTATCCTATCTTCCAGGGTGGCAGGACAAGATGATCATCTGAAAATAAAAAAACAACAAGTATATTATAATATACACCAACCTGTTTAATACAGTTTGGTTTCATAATTGTGTTAGGTAGTTTAATCTTTAAATGAACATTCACTAAACATGCATAAATCTATAATAATAATATTACTCCTCATGTAAATTACCTGGCTGTGTTAAAAGTATCTCTGATAACATTATTTAAATAAGGATTGGCCCATTACAACCCTAATAGCCTTATAGATTCTGTTTAACCAAGACTGTCTGAGACAAGAGGACTGATTTATATTATACTAGTATTACCTTAAACTCATACAACTATATTCCTAGCTTGCAACATTAGTCCAAGTTTCTTCATACATTTATTGAAAAAAATATTCAGTTATGAACATTAGTTTTTACTTTTCTATTACATTATATCAAACTATTAATAAAATTACATGTATTGATAATGTGTTAGTAGGAAAATTGGACTACCTACTCTTGCAAGCAAGGCGCATAGTTCTACGAGTTTACCTGGTGTGATTATCCTAGCTAACTAGGTACCATCTTGTTTGTGAATTAATAAATAAATTAACACTACATTTTACCTTCTTTAACCCGTAGTGTCCTGTCTACAGGACCTCTATATAGAAATTTTCCGTAGAAACTGCTGCAGACTACGTCAGTCTATTTTGTTATTTTTCATCTCAAGCAGAAGGAACTCCAGCTCCCTGGTAGAAGTCCGTCTTTCTTCAGGACTCGTTTCATTGATTTAATCAAATCCGGTTAGGACAGCGCTGTTGTGGATTCGAGTCGCTGCACTTTTTCACCTTTATTAATAGATAAAAACCTCATGTATTTCACTTTATCAACAAAGACGGCGAGAAGAACTTATAACCTGTACAGCCTGTACTGTACCTATAGGAATTCCATTCCCGGCCGGCTCCCAGTATGCGCGTTTTGTTTTTACGATTTCACAGGGTTTTTGAAAATGTGTTATATTTACATAATGACCTTATAATAAAAGCTAGTAAAACAATTTTAAATAAATGATCTAAAAATGATGACTTGCATTTCCACTTTACATCGAAATATTCATTTTTGATGGTTCATAATCTGTGTCAAGTCTAAACGCAAAAACATTTTCTTGCAGAATCAAAACGTTACACCGTTTCGTTCATAATCATCTGTTGCCCATTCGTAAAAAATGTCATCTGCTTAAGCTAATGGCCTAGAAGCCAAAGCTCAAAATAATAATTAAAAAAAATCAAGGATCAAGGTTGGGATGCGTTTCTCGAGTCCGACTCAGGTGATATTAGTTTATTAATAAGCGGCAATCCTAATCCTAGGATCACGTATTGAGTCGGTCTCGTAAAAGAGCGTATCAACGATGGGGTTGAGACGAGTCTATTAATACGGCCCTTAGCTACATCGTGTGATTAAATCTTATGATTTGAGGCAAAAAACTTTAAGACGCTTTCTTCCTTTTTTTTTACACCTTGCAACCCTCCACTTCCTGGCTTCCTAGCTATAGTTAAGCGTTCTTGAAATTTCTTCAATACGGAACAAACAGTGAATTGAGGACATTTTAGTATTTTTGCTACATCCCTGCAGCTGAGCATTAAAATTTGTACAGTCAAGGGCATAAATATATATACGTTCCCAAGATCTCAAAAATATCTATACACCTTTATGCCACTGGCAATAAGGTCCATGTATACATATATTTGACGCGATGGCTGTATAGATATTAATGCCCTTGACTGTACATGTTCGTGCAAAATAAGTTCGCGTTGTTGAAGTTGTTGGCTCGAAATTAACACTAAGAATAAACTTCAAAAAAAAATTTGACAGTATAGCTTTTTATGAATAAATCAACATTAAAAAAAAATTAACATCATAGTTTTGAATTAATTATACAACCTTTTATATGCCCAAGTTTTGGCGTGTTCAATCTTTATTAGTAGCGATAACAACTTAGAAGTAAGTTTCTTTGTACAAATGCAATAAAATAAATTAATATAGTTCCAAACCAAAATCCAAACCACCAAAACGGTAAAAAAGGAACCCTTATGGTGAGTCTTCGTTGTCTGCCTGTCTGTGTGTCACAGCAGTTTTTCTCAGCAACTACACAAGCTATCAACTTGAAATTTGGCATAGTTGTATAACTTGATTGCCCGCATCTGTTTTTAGCAAAAAACATGAAATTATTTTTTTAAATAACTAGCGACCCGCCCTCGCTTCGCTTCGGTTGAAGTTCCCCTCCCATTTCCCCCCCTTGAAGTTAAAATATCCAAATTTTTCTCTTCATAAGAACTTTCTCCTGACAATAACAAACACAACAAAAAAAGAATTAGCGAAATCGGTCCAGCCGTTTACGCGGGATGCCGTGAACAAGTGAAATACTAGGGATTCATTTTTATATAGGTACCTATAAAGATAGATTGAAAAGGGGTCTAGAATGAGGGGTTGAAATATTAAAGTGATTTGTTTATAGCAAATGGCGTGTCATATGAAAGGGCTCAATCTGCACATTTCAAAATTTTTCACACATTTCAAACTATTTTTTTTATAATTTTCCGTGACGTACGTAGGTACTTTTTGATTGATAACCAAAAATTTTCGAAAAATGACCGTTCCCCCTTATCTCCGAAGTTTATGAACCGAAAAATCTGAAAAATTCCTAATGTATAGATAATTACTTATATTTTACGGGAAAAATAAAACGAAGTGTTCATAATTTATAGTTATCGAGAAATTGACCAAAAACTTTAAAGATCTGTACTAAAATTTAGGCAAGTCAAAATGGACCCTATTGCATACGATTAAAGTACATAGAAAGGTATATTGTTGAAGTACAAACATAAATACGGAACCCTCGGTGCGCGAGTCCGACTCGCACTTGACCGGTTTTTTTAATTTTAATAAGAGTGAGTCAGTCATTTTCAAAACAGCAATTTTCGTAGGAACTGTTGATAGGGCATGTCTGGATAAACGATAGAAGTGTGTCACGGTTGTCCACATTCCTCATCCCAGCCACATGTCAGCAATCAGTCAATAGACTGACTTTCGATTAAAATCCTTTTTTAAGCCACGTAGAAGAGCTTATTCCTTAGATTTTTAGGGTTTGGTAAAAAATTTACAGCGGTTTTTTAATACATTTGCGAAAAAATGTAAATGAAACAAAAATAAAACAATAAAGGAGCGACCTCACCGCTACTCAAAATACGGTGACGGTACGGAATCGCAACAAATATTTGTAGTTTTAAGAACAAGTTGAAGGAGTTAACTTTGTCGCTGCAAGTGGACGGTTGTTTGGATCACTTTTTATAATGGTTTGACTGTACTTATATGTGCTGTTTAGTTCAATTTTTATTATTTATTTATTGTTGTGTTTTTTATTGTGTGTGAACAGTTTGTTATTAAGTTTTAACGTAGATTATATAATATATATTTTAGCAATGCGCGAGATCTCACTTTGTTGTGATGTTTAGATTTTTATAACCGTTAGTTAGTTTGGGTAGTAGGTATAATTTTTTTTTTCTCTACAGTAACTTTAATGCAGTGTTTTGTTAATTTTTGTGTTTCTTTGTTTGGTCATCTACCTCATATCTACGGGTCCAGCTGAAAATCAGCGCTGTGGCTCCGTGCCACCGCATCACGCTGAGCTGGTGCACCGTTTCGGCTGTTTCTTATTATACGCTTTAGTTATTTAAATAGGTTAGTTTTGTATTTTTAATGTCAAGTGTAGATATGTGTTTTATTTAATAGCCGAATAAATGATTCTATTCTATTCTATTCTATTCAGTGAGAGGGAGAGATCCGTTGAAAACGGTATGCGTTAGAAACGTGGCGTATACGTCACGTCACTGCGTCACCGTATTTTGAGCAGCAGCGGTGTGGTCGCTCCTTAAGTGTGCGAAAGCCAACGGTCATTCATACTACCTACTCAATAGCTATGTCCACACCTGTGCGCTTTCATGTTCAACTTGCGCTTTCAAGATTTCAGTTCGTCTTGCGTCAAGCGCATGCAATACGAGGGTGACACTGAATCTTCAATAAAATCCAATGTTTTGACTTTATCTTCCGCCATTTTATTTGCAAAATGTTGCACGTCGACCTAACGGTGACGGATCAGCGTGCGCTACGGGTATGCGCTGATATTAAACCAGTTTGAGCGCATGCGCTATTGCTTGCGCTGTGGTTGCAGAGGCATGCGTCAGAGGAAAGTTGAACATGAAAGCGCACAGGTGTAGACATAGCTTACCAGTCAGGCGGTCACTCATACTGCCCTGCTATGGTAAAAGGCAGTTTTTTACACAGAACTACTGGAACAGTAGTTTTATGTTAAAAACTGCCTTTTACCTTAGCAGGGCAGCATAATACTCGTAAAAAGCACTACTTAATGCGAAAAATCCAACTTTCCGCATGATATACAGCTACAAAAAGTACCACTTTTTAAAACACATGAATTAAAAAATTAATTTTGAAAGTAAAGTAGGGCTCTAGTCGCCTGATATAGTAGCACTTTCACTTGGCCATATTTGCCAAATATAAAAGATAAAAAAAGATAAAAGATATTTATTCAGTAAGTAGGCCGCACGGGCACTTTTACACGTCAAAATCTACCAGCACTTCCCAAGAGGAGACCACTGCTGAGAAGAAGCGCCGCAAGAAACTCAACAGTTAGTCATTTTTTTAATAAAAATATAACAATGTCACTACTTATTCTAGCATTATATAAAACTATAAAAATAATATTAAATATCTGCGTAGTTTTGCAGGAAAACATGTCAGAATGACTACGAGAAAATTTACATAAACCGTGTCCCCTAGACAAGATACAGCGTTTACATGATTTTTATGAGGTATGTACGAGTAGTAGGTAAGCTATTGAACATTAAACATTAGTTAATTTTCTGGTTTAGGCCAAGCATTTTTGTCCGTTAGATAGTCCTCGGCTTTATAGTACGCCTTTGACATCAACGACTTTTTCAAGTAATTTTTAAGTGCTGGAAGAGGTAACTTTAAAACTACGTCGGGTAATTTATTATAAAAATGAATGCATTGACCTACAAAGGATTTATATACTTTACGGACACGAAACTTTTTTATGGCAATTTTATTTTTATTCCTAGTATTTATATTATGTATATCAGAATTTTTAACGAAAGAGTCTTGGTTCTTAATAACATACATAATATTTTCATAAATATATTGGGATGCTACTGTTAAAACCGGGCACTGGGGTTCGAATCCCGGTATGGGCAAATATTTGTGTGATGAGCGCGAGTATTTGTACCAGAGTCATGGATGTTTTCTATGTATTTAAGTATCTATTTCTCTATATAAGTAATGTTTATCGTTGTCTAGTACCCATAGTACAAGCCTAGAGCTTAGTTTGGGACTAAGTCAATTTGTGTGAGATTGTCCCTGATATTTATTTATTTATTTATTTAAAATATTAAGTCTTAAAAAAACAATTATAACTTATCAGTTTTTCATTCGATTTGACTGAAAATATTTTTTCAAGGTTAAAATTACGAGTGAAAGAAATATCGAACAAAAAATAAACTAATTTATTTATTGCATTTTGATAATTTAAAAACAAAAACCTGCACCCGGTTGAGAAATTTTGAATATGTCAAAATATCAGAAATAATTTGTGTCTATAACCATCTGCGAAGATATTACGGTTTACGGGGATAAAATGGCGGAAGATAAAGTCAAAACATTGGATCTTATTGAAGATTCAGTGTCACCCTCGTATTGCATGCGCTTGACGCAAGACGAATCGAAAGTTGAAGGCGCAGGTTGAACATGAAAGCGCACAGGTGTGGTCATAGCTTATGACTCGGGTGTATCGAGACAGTGATACCAGCGCAATAAATAAATATTGCATTCGAAAACAGTATTATCTCTTTAAAATATTAATATAAAGAAAGAATACTGTTTTAAGAAAGAGTTTATGTCAAAATAAAGTTTGTCTTCAACAAATTTTATTATTATTTCTTCGTAGGTACTCATAGTGTGGTCAACGAGCAGTGCCAAGGTCTGAGCTAGGCCCGATATCTCCATCTCATTCCAACGTATTGCGGCGTCCCTCTCGTAAGAGTTAGGGCAAGGGTAATGTAATAAGCCAAAATTAATGGCTCACTAGCTGGCGGACACGCCCACCCTATATACATCCGGGCACTATCGATAGCGTAATGTAATAGGTAAGCCTTTTATGACAATAGATAAGTAGATTATAAAAACGACTGATGTCATCCATCATACTCTACGCTCTTGTTACAAATGCAATTTGTTAAACAGTGACAACTATATTTCTCCGATTTTAAAAGCGTACAGTTTGTCTGTGTGAGTCACTATTGATTGTGCAGACTCAGGTATAAAACAACAAAAATCCGACTAAAGTTTGTAAAACCTACCCGTAGTTGTTTATCCATGTTCTACCAGTACATTTTTAATTTAGTAGGATTAACTGGCTACGACATTTCACTCTGCTATATCTAGTGTACTCTTCGTGTTCTACATCATGTAGATCACTAGATGTAGCGAAGTGTAAAAGGCTTATTACACCACCCTCACCCTAACCCTAACGAGAGGGACGCCGCATTACGTTGGAATGAGATGGAGATATCTCGATACGTATCTAACGTATTGCGGCGTCCCTTTCGTTTAGGATTAGGGTGGTGTAATAAGCGATTAAATGCATGGTGGGGTAGTAGGACCATAACTTAGGACGATAGGGAGAGCCCGACCTCCCTATATGGCTTAGTGCACTACATGTAGTGCAGTGGAATCACAAGAAGGGAGGCGCCTACATAGACAAAGGGCGCTCAGCCACTCGCTCAGTCTTTCCGCGGCAGCCAATGCGAAAAAAATGACGTTGGTAAAAAAATAAACTTTATTATTATTATTTTTATCGTAAATGGGTTTGCGTTTGACCTGTCTCACCTGATGTTAAGTGACGACGAGGTCGAAGATGGTACACGCTTACCCAGAAAATGCCTATTCTCTCTTGCCTTGAACACTTAGATTATAGGATTCCGGGAATACAGACGCAGGGAGAGCATTCCACTCCTTGGCAGTGCGAAAAAGAAATGACGCAGCAAACCGCTTCGCCCGAACTGATGGGAATCCGACTACATGAGTAGCCCTCCCTGAGCATTTCTTTTTTTTTTGGCCACAACTTCTAAAATTAGTTGAAAATGCAAATATGCTTGTAGGTATATGATTATTTTTGATGTGGTTTGGTAGAATATATCATAAATATTGAAAATATGTACAGGTCCTTACTTTTTTTGTAGGTTTTAGTATGATAATAGTAAGAAAAACTAGGGGAAGGGAGAATTTTGGTTCCAATTTTGTTACTTTTTGTTTAAAACTTAACATAATAAACAGTTTTTATTCAACTATATGATAAAAATGATTTAATAAATTTAAAAACCATACAAAAAGAAGAAAACATTTAGTTTATTTTCAACACTATTATTTGTTCCCAAAAAAATGTTTAAAGTTTAAATTAAATGAGTAAAAAACCAGAAATTCATGATTTCTGATATAGTATATTAAAATTAGGTATTAAATTTATTTTTGATAGCCGTTTTATTAATTTAAATCTATTAAAACAAAAAAAAAAATAAGACGGTATAAATCTTGGGACAGTAACAAAAAAGACACTGGTAACAAAATAAAAAATGTAATGCTAAGTTCATATCATTAAACACAAAATCAGCTCACTAAACTTGTCAATTTTCTTGAAAAGCCGTTAGGTTCTGAAGTAGATAACTATCTAAATAATTAATTTGGGTGACAAGACCTAAAGCATGTAACTTACAAAACACTTTGTGGCTTTTTAAGTCTGTCTTGCCCTGTACGACAATAAAAACACGCCTTTATATTTTTCCTCCTTTGTTACCAACTTTTCCTCCCATACTTAAATATCCGATTATTTTACACCAATTTCTAATTAATAGTAAATACTATGCCATAAATTAAAGGTCCGGTTTCTATGCAAGTACTTATTCTGTGTGCTCGCCCATGATCGGCGATCGTGGAGAAGAGGCACACGTACCTATAGCAGCGTCCCTTGATCGGGCTCCAAGGAGCTTATATAAGACACTGGAGATCGCAAAGCAAACAACGATTTGAAGCGAAGAAAAGAGGCCTTGAATGACGTTGCTTATGTTTTTTGTCTCTTTCTTCATCGGCCATAGTGTCAAGTAGATTATTCAATCAGTGTTGAAATATTAAAATGGCAGCGGCCAACAATCAGGGAAATAAAGGGTGTGAATAGCTATGTCTACACCTGTGCGCTTTCAAGTTCAACTTGCGCTCTCCTCTGACGCATGTCTCTGCAGCCACAACGCATGCAATAACGCATGCGCTCAAACTGGTTTGATATCCGCATACCCGTAGCGCAGGCTGATCCGTCACCGTTGGGTCGACGTGCAACATTTTCAAATAAAATGGCGGAAGATAAAGTCAAAACATTGGATTTTATTGAAGATTCAGTGTCACCCTCGTATTGCATGCCCTTGACGCAAGACGAATTGAAATCTTGAAAGCGCAAGTTGAACATGAAAGTGCCCAGGTGTGGACATAGCTATTGGCTGATCTTTTGTTTGGTTCTTTATATTGACTTCAACGAAGTAGGTATATAATTTGTGAAAACTCATCTTAAATCAGTAAAACAAGAGTAGAATTTGAGTATAAAGAAGCTTCTTGGGCTCATTTTTCCACCACACATTCTTATTGGCACCGTTTGTATTTATCATGGCAATTTCAGACAGTATGACAGAGATAGAAAACATGACTAGGGGTAATTTAACTCGTTCTCATAAAAAAGTTCTAGGTGCAATCTCCAGTGTCTTATATAAGCTTCTTGTGGGGCTCTATCGATAGCGTGACAAGCCTTTCAGTTCAGGGTTCCTATGTAGCACAGTGTAAACAGTCTACCTACTTGAACATATTTAAGCAAGAGTTCCAGAAATGTCAAAAAAAAAAAAAAAAAACTGACATTTCTAATCTTATCTAACCAAACCAAACCAGTTTAGGTAGATTATGGTTTTGCTTTGTGACTGACGTATTTACACGTCCCTCGTCTCTTTTGCATTTGCATTGAATGTTAAAACTTCCCATACCTACACAGAAATTGTTGTAAATGACCCGTCAAATGCAACCGTAAACAATGGCACCTAGCGGACATCTGTTAATGTTACTACTGCTATATTCAAGGTAAAATGCACAGGATCTCTTTACTGTTCCTCTGTGTTCAAACTACGTGAAAGTTATTTATTTCTCGTTTATAATTTTAGTTTTAACTACGCACAGCCAAGGAAATTTAGTAATGATAATAGTTGGGATATACTTATTTACACTCAAAGTTGGCCAACGACTGTGTGCGACGAATGGAAAGAGAAGAATCCTTCGCATAAATGCTCGTTGCCCAGCGACCCAAATAAATGGTCTATCCACGGTATTTGGCCAACTAAGTATGGGACGCTTGGACCATTTTTCTGTAACAGCTCAGCACATTTCGATCCAGAGGCTGTAAAGCCAATTGAAACTGAACTAACTGAACATTGGATAAACATTGACTATGGTAAGATATGAACTCTCTATAGAATTACATTATTGTAATGATATTCCACCTTTTGACTACATATCTCCCCACATACATACTTTTGTTTATATAACACTTATTTTACCCTTCTTGTCATCAGTAATTGATATGCCAATTATTGTTAGACTGGTTTAACCAGTGTTAATCAATCAGTGGCACAGCTTGCCCTAGACGGGCCCTGTATCAAAATCTGTTGGAGGGCCCTTCTACCTGTCTGCAGCTCTATGCTTACACACATTCAGGGCCCCTGTAATTTCATTCTGAACAGTGTCCTAAATAAAAAAATGTAAACTATTTTTTGCCAAGTTATACTTGCACAAAACACTGTATTTTATATATAGAAAATTGTGTCATTGATGTGTCAGCAATGTATTGTACCTCTAGGATAAATTTATCTTTATTTATTTATGTAAGCCTATACTTTTGTTCAGCTATTTGTTTTAACTCTTAATAATGTTTGTCTTGTATATATCGATGGTCCCTACGTAAAGTAACTTAACCGAATATGTAAAATTGTACCACACCATCTATATTATGTGATGTTTAATGGACCTAATCTTTCAGGAAGATCTACTTACTCTCTGTGGGCCCACGAGTGGACTAAGCATGGCACCTGTGCTGCCAGCCTTGACGCTTTCAACTCTGAACTGAAATATTTTAGTGAAGGTCTGGAATTCTTTAAAACATACAACATGACAAATATCTTAAGCGAAGCTGACATCATACCATCCACCAGCCAATCATATGATGTTGTGGACATTGTAAACGCAGTCAGGGTTCATTTAGGCATCAACCCTGTGGTTGAATGTAGAAAAGAGTCTGGGAAGAGTCATCTAATGGAAATACGTGTATGTTTAAGTAAGAAATTAGAGCTGGTAGACTGCGATGGGGCTGTGCATTCTATACGCAGTGATAATGTCCTAACCAACTGTGATAGGGCGCAGAAAGTCCTATATCCACCCTATAATAGCCCTCCTGACTTGAACTTAGTAGAGTGGTATAAGCTAGTCACTTGGCTTCACTGGTTTACACTGTAAAGCCTTGCTAACATTTTTGTTCCACATACATGTAGCATTATTTAACTGGAATATTTATGGACATGGATATTTTTTTTATAAAGTCAATGAATTTATGTATAACGATTGGGAAATATTTATGGGACAATTTTTTCATCAAAACTTAGATGCAAATATATTGTTTGCTTATTGACAGTTGATTGTAAAATCTACCATTTATTTATGAACTTTAATTTTTTTTATTACATTATTTCATCTTTTTTTATTGACAGAGCAATCTTTATGAAATAGGTCTCTATAATAAATTGTTGATAGCACCAAAAATAAATGTGCAATAATTAATTATTAGGATTACTGCACAGATATTAACAAACAGGTAACTAACCAATTTTTTTAATTTACTTAAAAGACTACTTAACAAAATGTTTTTGACTCAAATATGTGTTTTGGCAAATAAAAATGTTTAATAAGCACAGTGTTTTCCTATACATGGCACAGTTCGTTTAACAATAAAAGCTATTGACTGAAATATTTAGTATTCTTTTTTGATTTTCTTTACAACTCGTATAACTCCCTCGCACCTAGTAGGCACCGGTGGCGGCTCTGTTTACAATTTAGGCTGTTTGCGTTTTTATCGACCGTAAAATCCCCACTCTTCCTCGGTAAAAAAACGAACAATCGCTTAAAAAAAAACTGCTCAAGTGCGAGTCGGACTCGCGCACCGCGGGTTCCGTATTTAAGTCTGTAATTTTTGTACAGATATTAAAAGTTTTTTGTCAAGTTCTCGAAAAGTATACATTTTGAACACTTTCTATTCAAATGTTTCCCGCAAAATATAAGTAATTATCTATAAGTTAGGAATTTTTCGGTTCATAAACGTCGGAGATAACTATTCTTTTTTAAAATTTTCCCTTTATGATTTATAACGAAAAAGTTCAAAAAATGACCGTTCCCCCTTATCTCCGAAGTTTATGAACCGAAAAATCTAAAAAAATCCTAACTTATAGATAATTGTTTAAAATTTATGGAAAAAATAAAACGAAGCGTTCAACATTTATAGTTTTCGAGAAATTGACAAAAAAGCATTGAATATTTGTTTTAAATTTAGACAACTCAAAATGGGCCTTACTGCAAAGGAATTAAAGTAAATATATAAAAATTTAAAAACCCCCGGCACAAAAATAAAACTAAAAAGTAAATAAATAATATGGACCTTAAAGCGTAATGTCAGTACCTAGTAATCAAAAGATTCAAGCGTCGTCACGTCCGACAAAGACAAACGGGCTCCGAGCACGTATGTACTCGTAGTACGTCACAGGATGGACTTCGTCACTACAAGATTTCAAGTATTAAAAACTCCCGACAAAATCGCTTCCAGAGCTCATAACTTTTAGGTCTCTCTTTTCTCGATTAAAATCGGTCCATCCGTTTAGGACCTACGATGCCACAGACAGATACACAGATACCTACACACGTCAAATTTATAACAACCCTCTTTTTGCGACGGGGGTTAAAAAGGTATATTTTTGAAGTACGGACTTAAATACGGAACCTTCGGTGCGCGAGTCCGACTCGCACTTGACCGGTTTTTTTGACATCACAACAAAGTGGTTGTATCCTATTAAGTTCTAAGGTTTGCGCGATTGTTACATGGAAATGAAGTCAGTAGCGCACAACATTCGAGATTCTTTGAAAATTACTAAAATTTAGGGAACCTAAAATGGACCTTAAACGTTTAGTAAATAAAACTTATTTTTACTAATTATTTTATTAAGGGCCCGTCTTGTTGTGTTGGAATATTAATACTTATATATTGCTAAACACTCAAAATTGGGAAATAGTTTTGCAACTGCACTACTATTATCTATTATTCAGTGAATTAATCACCTTATAGATTTGTTTCGGTGTAGTCGGAAACAAGAGAGTTATTTTAAACATTCTTAGTTTGGTTGGCGTTAGTTCTCTGACCATCTAACGTGTTGTTTTTTTTTCTATAACGTCAATCGACAGTTTATGTATCCATTTATTTCAATAATGTATCCATTATTGAAATTAGACTTAATTATGTCCCAGGTAGCTTGACGACTAAACTTGGGCTCGCCGTTTAATAATTCTTTAACGAGTTTAAAAGTGAGATGTTTGAATGAACAATCATCTAACGGGACACTTCCTTCCTTGTCTTCCTTTCCTTGTCCTTTGCCAAGTAATAATACGAGTATATTGGTAGATTTTTTTGGAATCCACGTCTCCGCTCCGCTATAATGGAAACCCAGCCGTGTTGAGGAGCGGAGCGGACCTACCTCTTTTCAGTCTTGTCTCCGCTCGTCTCTGCCTCAGTGGAATCGCCTACGACCGTGTTCTCCCTGAGGCGGAGACGAGCGGAGCGGAGCTGTGAAAAACGGTAGGTGTAAATTAAATCTAACCACCATTATTTTCTTTCAAGAAATCCAAATAAAACCTCATTTTCGCATTTGCAATTCCTAAAAACCACGAAAACTACTCTAAGAAAATATAAGTGTGTTAAAAATCATGTCCTCCATGTTGAATATAGTACTTAAATAAATCGCTCAACTTGAAAAAAACATGCCCAATGTCTTGAAACCCAAAATCGACACCAACTCGGTTTCCCCGAAAACACAAGTCGCGGTAAACTCTTTGCATTTGTAACACGATTTAGAAAAAATACAAAACAGCTCGCAGTAATGGATTTTGTAGAAACTTTATTGTTCTAGAGAAGAAAAGTGCCGCTTTGTGCTCAGTATTTCGGTCAGTTATGATGAAATTATTGCGTTCTAGGAAGATAATACAATTTGTGACATGAGAAATAAGCCATAATATTTACTAACATTACACCACCCTTATCTTAGAACAATACATTCTCGCATCATACAATACAGTAAGTATAAAACTTAGTCTAATCTGTAGGGACATAAACAGGCATATGCTTAACAAAACTTGGATAAATAACGGTTTTGATATAATCATGTGTAGAACACGTTAAAAAACGCCGTACAAAATACGCAGTTTTTTCAATCGGGCCGCGGGGTGTGCTCAAGGAGATAAACCCTTAATGTTTAAGTTACGGCAATCATCAATAACTGATCTTTTGAGAGATGTAAACTGCGAAAAAGGTCGGTTTTTGGCAAAGAAACCTTTTGTTCAATCGATCCCATTTCAATCAAGGATCAAAAAAATCTATAAGACCAACCCAGGTTAGGTCAGTAAAATACTTATCTTCTATTATTGATTTTTAATATGTCTAGTGTTCCAATCCTCATTAAATTCATATAGTTTTACGATCAGAAAACCCATCTCAACTTTCCACCCTGTAAGTATGTAAAAACCGTTCACTTTTCACTTTTTGCAGACCATAAATACCTACAGACTGTACTATTAAAGTTATAAAGAGAATAATTTTATAATGTAAACAGTTATTCTGAGTTATTGACCTCTCGACACTATGATCACTGCGGATGGTACCAGACCTGAAAAAAAAATACAGTTTGTAAAAATATGGCTAACGACTATAAGTCCTAGGAAATCCGACCTAACGGCTCGTTTACACCGGATCCACGGCACTTTGGCAGATTACGCAATTGGGTAGGTAAAGTTTTTGGAAGAGGTGTAAATTATATTTTTTCGATTGTCGTCATCCTAAAGATCAAGGAACTGCGGCTCTTTTATTTTTATTTCCTCTAATATTTTAGAAATATTTTTTTTAGTTATTAAGTTGACATTTGTACACTTTAATGACCGACAAGCTTGTTGCCTTCGTACTTAATGAAAAAGAAAAAAAAAACTGTCACTTCTATAACTGCCATTGTCAATCAAAGTAAACAAACGATTCAATTCTTTCAAGCATCTAAGTAAATCTTTGTAATAATCCATTTCCAAAGTCCGTGTGGGATTGCTTGAATTCATTGCGTGTATACGATTCAAACGTGCTCTCGTGGCTATCGAAAAGCAGGGCAAGAGTCGTCGTGAAAGAAAGAAATCGGTGTCCAAGAAGCAGTGCCAAAGGGGTCGGAAATAAATCGTAGTCCAAATATCGTGTAAAGGTCAAAGCGAGCAAAGCAGGAGCAAAGCGGCAAAATCGAAAGTCCGGAGTTCGTTCTGAGGTCGTTAAAATATTTCTAAAAACACTGATCACATGAAACGCAAGCAAACAGAAAAGAGTCGTTGAATTGAATCAATTCAATTTTTTGTTAAAATGGCGTCTGTCCATGAGGACAATTCTGCCAATGTCAAGGTTTGAGATTACATGTGATCGGTTCTTGAAAATGTTATTCAAACATTTAGAGTGTTATATTCTCCGAGATCAGAGGCAAGAGTGTCGGCCGCCGCTCGCGCTAACCACTCCACCGAGCTCTTCAACACCACTGAGGCACTAAAAAACGCGACAAAATAATCGACACGTGCAGCAACCAACACTCTTGTCACAGAACTCTCGTTGAATTGAATCGTTTGTTTACTTTGATTGACAATGACAGTTATAGAAGTGACAGTTTTTTTTTTCTTTCTCATTAAGTACGAAGGCAACAAGCTTGTCGGTCATTAAAGTGTGCAAATGTCAACTTACTAACTAAAAAAAATATTTCTAGAATATTAGAGGAAATAAAAATAAAAGAGCCGCAGTTCCTTGATCTTTAGGATGACGACTACCGAAAAAAAAAAAAAAATTACACCTCTTCCAAAAACTTTACCTACCCAATTAAACGACCTGGCTACGACTTTGAGCGGCAGCGGGAGCGGCGAATTCTCTCTTCATTGCACGGTCGAGACGTTCACCGCACAGCAGTTAATTGGAATTGCAATGTATTCGGAAATCGCTTGCGCAAGGTCGCGGCCAGGCCCTAAGAGCCACCGTCATCCGTCCAAGACTGTTACCACGAAACACTCGTTTCGAACGTTCGGATGCACCATCCGTCAATTGTGATTAAATTGTGAGAAAGGGAAGGAGCTAACGTAACTTCGAACAGTGATTTAAAAAAAATACCTACGCGTTATAAAGAAACTTATGTGTACATTGTTCCACGAAAAGTAGCTTTGGTGTGGATCAAAGCATAATTAGGATAAAAACATAACATCTAAAACGCCTAAACATCCGTCTTTGAGACACTTTTAATACATGTAGAATTTACGATACTAAATACGAATACGATACGATATTAAATTATACTAATAATATACTGTCATACTCGTACCTAATAACTCCAAAGGTTTCTCATAATCTTCCTCAGTGAATATCTTCTTCGGGAATGTGGTCATTAACTTAAAGTTGTCGTCATTAGCATATTCTTTAGCATTAATTTGTAAGTAGAGTCTGTAAAAAGAACATTTTATCGCTAATCACTTTATAAACAAAAAAAATAATAATGTAAATATAATGGTATAAAAAACCAAAAAGGACAAAAAACAACTTAGTTGATAATAATAACTTTTGTCTATCGCTGCTATTCGATTGGACTAGATTTTTTCGATTTTAGAGGGATAAAAAATACTATATGTCCGTCTCCAGACTACAAACTACCACTCCAGCAATATTCACGTCCATTGGTTGAGGCATTGAACGATGAAGACGGAACAGACAAATGCACTTTCACATTTAATATCTTTACCAATCACGGGACTATGGGAGACCCAGTCCTTTGGAAGCCGTACATGGCGCTGAAGCCAATAGGCAGAGTTACAGGGTATACTAACTTGACGGCAGCCAGCTGCTCCTTAGCCCCGAAGGTGTGCGAGAGAGACTGGCCGTCGGGCAGGCGGAGCTGTATCCGCGCCTGCTCGTACGTGGGCCGCGGGCCGGTGGGCGCGGCCGGCGGCGGCGCCGGCGCCGGCTCCGGGGCTGGCTGCCCTGACGCTGCCAGTCTAAAGTTATTGTTTCTTTTCAAAAGTACATCCAATATTATATTTGAAATGGACATAATTATTTTACTTATTACGTTACGTCGATGTTTCTCGTGAGCCACGATAGTTGCAATACGATCGAATAGTCGAGGTAACAATTAATAATGTTCATTTCACGCGATTAAGTAACGTTTAACTCATCATCATCATCATATCAGCCGAAAGACGTCCACTGCTGGACATAGGTCTTCCCCAAGGATCTCCACGACGACCGGTTTTGTGTTACTCGCATCCATCGGCTTCCCGCGATCTTCACCAGATCGTCGGTCCACCTAGTGGAAGGTCTACCAACACTTCGCTTTCCGGTCCGCGGCCGCCACTCTAGAACCTTTCCGCCCTAACGGCCATCGGTTTTACGAGCAATGTGCCCCGCCCACTGCCACTTAAGGTTCGCAATTCGCTGGGCTATGTAGGTGATTTTTGTTCTTCTGCGGATTTCCTCATTTCTGATTCGATTTCGCAGAGATACGCCGAGAATAGCCCTTTCCATTGCCCTTTGGGTGACCTTGAGCTTTCCTATGAGGCCCATTGTAAAGGACCACGTCTCTGTTCCATAAGTCATCACTGGTAACACACACTGGTCAAAGACTTTTGACTTTAGATACTGCGGTAACTGGGACGAGAATATTGCTCCGTAGCTGCCCAGCCGAGCTGGATTAGGCGATTGACCTCTTTCTCAAAGTTGGATCTACCTAGCTGGATTACTTGTAAACATAATGATCAACAACTTCGAGCGTAGAGTTTCCAACTTTTAAAGGAGTGGGTGCAACTTGGATATTTGACATAACTTTTGTCTTCTCCATATTCATTTTGAGACCCACTTGTTGAGAAACTCTACTGAGGTCATCGAGCATTGTGCCCAGTTCCTCCAGGGTCTCAGCCATGACTACAATAACGTCGGCAAATCGAAGGTGAGTGAGGTATTCGCCGTTGACTTTGATGCCAAGTGCTTTCCAGTCCAGAAGCTTGAAAACGTCTTCCAACGCAGCAGTGAATAGTTTCGGAGATATAACATCTCCCTATCTCACTCCTCGCTATAATTAAATGGGTTTCGAGTTCTGGTCCAGAAGACGGACTGACATGGTGGCGTTTTTATACAAACAGTTCATCACTTCATCAGTTCATCATTGTAAATCTATTATTTGTGCAATAAAGAGTTTACATACATACATACATACACTTCGATGTACTGGTAGTTAATTTGGCACCGCTGGAGAGACTGTAGCATGGCCCAGGTTTCGACCGAATCAAAGGCTTTCTCATAGTCCACAAACGCTAAGCATAGTGGCTGGTTATACTCTTCTGTCTTCTGTATAACCTGCCGCAGCGTGCGGATGTGGTCTATGGTACTAAAGACTTTTCGGAAACCGGCTTGTTCGATAGGCTGAAAGGCATCAAACCTGCGCGCGAGACGGTTCGTGATGGCTCTTGAGAACAGCTTATAGGCATGGCTCAGAAGTGTGATAGGTCTGTAGTTCTTCAATTGGGTGTTATCACCTTCTTGAAGAACAGCACCACCACACCTCTATGCCATGCTCGTGGCGCCTTGCTCTCGAGTATAACGGAATTAAATAACTTCTGAAGAGTTCTCAGTACTGGTGTACCACCCGCTTTCAAAAGCTCAGCCGTAATTCCGTCATCACCAGGTGCCTTGCCGTTCTTAAGCTGTTTCAGAGCCATACTAATCTCGTACAGGCTGATGTCCGGGATGTCTTCGGTAAAGTGTCGGGTCAACCTAGCTCTCGGGTCTTTTGCTAGGTTGCTGACAGGTGACTGTGTCGTGTATAGCTGTTCGTAAAACCTTACGATCTCTCCCAAAAGCTCGGGCTTCGACGATACGATTCTTCCGTCCTCGGGCTTCAGCTTTGCCAGCACGCTCTGCCCAATAGACAGATCTCGTGCGAACACTTTTGAGCCCTTGTTTCGCTCGATAGCCTCTTCAATACGGTTAGTATTGCAGAAGCGTAAGAGACTTTGCAATCTGCCTATTGAGCCGCCGATACTGGGAAGCATCTTCCGAGGAATGCAGCATCATGGTACGCCTTTCCTCCATGAGCCTAAGGGTATTTACGGAGATCTTTTTAGTTCCTTTTGAACGGCGGGTTTTGAAGTAGGTATTTAGACCCAACCGTTTGGACAGCTTCCACGAACCCGTCATTGTACTCGTCCACGTCTACGCAGTCGCCTAGGCCTTGAAGTTCAAGCTGAAAACGTTCGGGGGTTTGGATATGGATGGGTGATGGTCGGAGCGTAGATTTCATCAATCGTGACCTCTCTAGGCGTATATTAGCGCACCTTTTTAACAAAAAAACTAAATCAAAATCGGTCCATCCGTTTAGTAGCTGCGATGTCACAGACAGATACACAGATACACACGTCAAACTTATAACACCCCTCTTTTTGCGTCGGGGGTTAAAAAGGTATATTTTTGAAGTACGGATTTAAATACGGTAGGTTCGGCAGTGTGGATTCCAAAATATAAAATCCTTCTAAACTTTAAAGCCCCTCCGCAGTCTTCAGTTTTCACTGGCGAGTCCTTTGCCCTTCTTGAAGCGATCAGATATGCTGAGTCCCACGATATTCTGAAGACCATTATTTTTTTAGATTGTAGAAGTTGTTTACAAGCAGTAGTCGCTAACCAGTTCAAATCCAAAGTTAAATTACCACTTATCCTTAAAACAACTTTTGTTAAAATGCAAATCTAAAGGATTGGACGTGGTTCTTGCATGCATCCCCGGTCATTGTGGCATCTCGGGTAATGAATGGGCAGACTCATGGGCAAAAGACGCGGTTGTTTCTGCTGCCAAGGAACAGCCCACCATACAAGCTTCTGACCTTTTGATGATGGTCAGGTCAGACTCCGGCAATTCGTGGCAAAAATTATGGGATAGTTCCAGGCTCACCAAGGGCCGATACTACGGAGACATACAGCCAGAAATTCCCAAAAAACCGTGGTTCTTTCGTTATCAAAAGTACAACAAACGTTCAACATCCACTATATGCCGTCTCCGTCTTGGCCATGTGTGTACACCAGTCTTTTTACATAAGATAAGAGTCCGGAATCACTCTCTTTGCGAATGTGGCTTGGATGAGGGTACACCAGAGCACATTTTTTTCAGTTGTTCCAATCATTCGTACTCTCTTTACGACATTATCCCAAAAAATATCCCACGTTCTATTAATTTTCAGTCACTTCTTTCTCTAATTGGAACTCCTTTTACCAAATTAATTTTAAAATATGTTCAGGTGCATAACATAAAATTATAATTCTTACTTTTATATACTGACATTTTTCCGTCCCTTTCATGTTTAACTTCCTTCCTTGCCTTTAATTTTCGATTATTTGTGTATGTCCTGTGTTGTCTGTGTCTTTCATAATAATATGGTTATTTGTTTTAGGTAATCCGTGTGAACCTCCCACAATCTGTTAACTCTTTTTACCCAAATATTCTCTGATCGTGTCTGATGTCTACTCTGAAGTTGGCAAAATACATCTCACGAAAGATGTGAAAGCCATTAAAAAAAAAAAATAGATACACAAATACACACGTCAAACTTATAACACCCCTCTTTTTGCGTCGCGGGTTAAAAATATAATATAATAACATTATCATGTTTATAGCTGTGGTAAAAGGGTCAGACTCAGCGTAAGCTGGCTACTGCTGCTGGTCCAGAAAGACAGCGCTGGTTTTCAGTTTGATCCTTTGGATTAGACTTTAATGTTCCAACTTCTTTTTTTTTTACTTTGGAGAACTACTATACTGTTACTTTCACATTTTGAATTTTTTTTTTAGTTGGTGTTATCTGGACAATTTATGCACAAGAGTCAAGATTGGATTTTAATTTCAAAGTTTAACCTAAGCATGTCTCTGGAGTCTCGTCACTGGTGTCTCCTAAGTATCCATGTCTGCAATATAATCTATGAATACTCTGCTTACAAGTTTTGCGAAAATAAATAGATATATTACTTAATTATTAATAGGTGTATAATTAAATTACAGGTTGAAGGATGCGATCATTAGAACTATTGTTCTGTCTCTCCAAATACAAAGTGAATAATACACCAGCCAAGAGAACAATAATAATATAATAATCCAGCCTATATACGTCCCACTGCTGGGCACAGGCCTCCACTCACAATGAGGGTTCGAACCCACGACCCTCTGCTTAAGAGTTGGCAGGTCAAACAATTAGGCTACCATGGCCGAGAGATACTTGAAATCAAATAACAAACCAGATGGATGTAATTAGCACAAAATAGATCGTCATGAAGATACTTGGGGAATAACTATCTCTAGCAGAACTAGCAGTAGTAGCAGTAAACATCCTTCAGCTTATATGGTAATGATGATACGTACTTGCGCGCCTGCTTGTCGGCCTCGATCTGGGCACGGACGCGCTCGCGCGCCATCTGGTCCTCGACCTTCTCGCGCCGCCGCTGCTCCACGAGCTTCTGCATCTCCTGCTCTTGCAGCCGCAGCCGTGCGTCCTGCATGTCCTTGCCGGACTTGATACGCAGGCGCTCGCGCTCTAATGCCTCCGCCTACATTTGACATAATTATATGACAGCCATTCCTAATAATTAGGAATCATATAATTAGGAATGGTTGGTAGATTATACATGCATAGATAGTTGAAGGGATTCTTCAGTGTCAAGATGTTGCCTATTTAGTAACCTTTTCAATAGCATTGCTAGCTAACACAATGAGATTTGGTTTAAACAAATGAATATGTAACACAATGAGGGCTATGGTGTGTGAATTCGCCACTAGAGGCGCTAGTGTAGCATGAGGTCTCCGAAATATCAAATTTCAGTTTGTGGGTGGGCTATGTGGGTTTATTTCTAATAATGTTGTGAATGTTATTGCAAAATATTCACAACATTATTAG
Source organism: Tortrix viridana (assembly GCA_963241965.1). NCBI lineage: Eukaryota > Metazoa > Arthropoda > Insecta > Lepidoptera > Tortricidae > Tortrix > Tortrix viridana. Next base: position 8,359,269 of record OY725179.1, on the reverse strand, counting down.
AAATAAACTCCTGAGATTAATTATGGCAAATCAGTCAAAGAAAAAATAATTTAAATGTAAACTGTTTTCACACCCATAATAACAAACTTTGAAAGCTATACTTCAGGACCCTACTCTACAGTGGCAGCAACTGGTGAGCACTAAAATGTTAGCCCTCATTGAACAAGTTGCATGTTTCTTTCAGATCCATGTTTTTCAATTAAACACACACTTTTCGTCACATGCTGTCAAAATTTGCTGTAGGTTTAAGATTAGAGCTTTTAGCAGGCATATCTCAATACTCACACTGGCTGATCTTGGAACTTTGCTGTTTGGAAAGATGCCAGCAACTTTATTGCTTAGCTTGCCACTTAAGTCAAAATTGCTAGAATATAGTTTTTAATCTTTCTTTTTATATTATTGATTTAGCCCCTATTTAGCTTGTTACTTAAACTAGTATTGTCATCTAAGCGACTAGGTACTTTAACTTTAATTTTTAATAAAAAACACTGTTACTTTCAGAAAATTATTGGATTAATATATTTTTATGAAAAGGAGGCAGACAAGCAAGCAGTCGAATTTTAATGTAAATGTCAACTCCATAATTCACTTTCATGTTACCATGCTATGAAAACTTCACCCTAGTGATGAGATATCAAGTTGAAACCCTCAAAATACATGTGCATATGTTTCTTATTCAATTAAGTAAATGATTGTGTTGGAATACTAACAAAATCGGTTTGTTTACATTATTAAAAGATTAGATTGGAACAGATTTTAATAAGTACCTAATGTAATATAAAGCTAAGAAATGTACCTTTTCTCTTTCTTCTCTTTCCTTCCTCTTTTGCTTCATTCTCTCCTCCAGCAATGCCAACTGCGCCTTCTTCTCCTCCTCAGTTAAGGGTTTCTTCTCCTCTGTAGACTCTGAGAAGCTGCTGTGGTTCGTTTTCGCTGCATGGAACTCCATCTCGTCTTGATTTTTGAATAATTTTCCGCACTCGTCACATTTGAATGACTTTGCTTCAGCTGCCTCCGAGTTTGTATCGGCCGGCGGCGTGGCTGACGCCGCTGGTTGCGCGGCCTCTGAACTTGAGCCGATCGTGTGACCGGTTGATTCCACTTGAGGGTCATCAGCATGGGCCAAGAGCCACTCCATTGCCGGTTCAACTCCCTTGAAATTTGTCACAGCTAGTGCTTTCTCACTGTAATGAAACAAATCATCATTCGTGAACCTACAACGACTTTCAAAAGAAAATTAAGTTTATACTCACGCTCGTTCCTTGGGAAAGCCCATTTCAATGAGCGTCTGTATTTCTGCCATTTTTATGCACGTAAAACTACCCTGTGTAGCTTATAAAGCTTATTAAAGTTTATCATCAGCTGTTTTCAGATTACGGATTTCAGATCAGTCATCAGACTGTCATTACGCAACAGATAACATAAAATGCCTACAGATAGATACAGATTGTAATCATATACATTCTCATATAACCTGTGGACAAAATAAAAAATGAATGCAAAAAAAACGATATTTATGCATTAGGAGATAAAGGGACATGTACGAAGCGAAGTTGCTTCGAACCACGACCTTGGTACGTGCGTTTGCGCAACAGATGATCGTACTTGTCCGCGCACAACCATCGGACAAGGTAAAGGTAGCATCCGGTGGGTGCCTCGTGAAGGCGGCAGGCGGTAGCGGCAGTTAACACGCGGAATGTGCCGCAACGGCAGACTGCACTACCTACTTCGCAGTATGAGTTTGTAGGGTGCCCATTCCGACACACGACTGCACCTATCCAATAATGAACGCGGACCGCCGTCCACACGATCGAACATGGCTCCGACCGTACCAAGGTCATAGTTCAGAGCAACTTCACTTCTTACATGTCCAGTCGTCTGTTATTAGTATAATATCAGTTTCATTCACACGATCAGGCGGTTGGGCCAACTGAGAAGGACGCAGCTATCTGTCAGAATGGGATAGTAATATTTACATCTCGTTCTTACAGATAGCTACGTCCCTCCCGGTTGGCGCATCCACCCGATCGTGTAGAAGTGGTATTACATATAAGTCAAGTAAAACGAGTCCGAACTCGACGGATATACGATCTACTATTAGCCATTTAGGAGTTTCTATAGCCACCTTCCGTCTCCATCAACCATCATAATATGGTACCAGCTCGCTGGGAGCGAGCTGGCACCATATTAATCTAGTCATCAGAATTAGATAAGTAATGAAGTGATTTTAAGTCAATCCGATAATTAGAAGTAGGTAGGTTAAAATCGACTTGTAAGATTTGATTACATTGTTCGTTAGTTTATATACATATATAACTACCTAGTCCTCCTCATCGATTTCGATGACGGCGACCCTTTGCTAGAAACTGTCGTTAGTTATAGTATAGTTACAAGTACCGGTACCATTTGGTCGCTATCCACGAATAAAAGTAATTCACAAGAACAGCGCGCGATAAAATTATCATTATCACTACATCACTATACCTATTAAGAACAGCGCGCGATAAAATTATCATTATCACTACATTACTATACCTATTATAAAACTAAGTCCCCCCGCCGTGTCTGTCTATCCTGTTCGCGATAAACTCAAAAACTACTGAACGGATTTTTATACGGTTCTCACCAATGGACAGAGTAATTCATGTCATGAGGAAGGTTTAGGAGTATAAATTCATTTACTGCCCGTGCGAAGCCAGGACGGGTCGCTACTGTCGCTAGTAGGTAGTTACTATAAAAATAAAAATCAATGGACAATTTAACACTCCATGGGTACCGTCCACGGTTTTCAATCGATAAAAAAACCGGTCAAGTGCGAGTTGGACTCGCGCACCGAGGGTGTCATATTTAAGTCCGTACTTCAAAAACGCACCTTTTTATATACTTTAAATTATATGCATGCATAAGTAATTATCTAAAAGTTTTTCAGATTTTTCGGTTCATAAACTTCGGAGATAAGAGGAAACAGTCAGTTTTTAAACTATTTTGGTTATAAATCAAAAAGTACGTCACGGAAAATTATAAGAACAAATTGTTGAAACGTGCAGTTTTAGCCCTTTCATATGACACCTCACTTGCTATACTTAATCAAATCACTTTCATATTGCAACTCCCCATGATTGCAAAATGAAAGTGATTTGGTTTGATATCTAGACCCCTTTTCAAAAAAAAAATTTTTTTTTTTTTACTAAAAACAGATGCGGGGGCAAGATATACAACTATGCCAAATTTCAAGTTATTAACTTGTATAGTTGCTGAGAAAAACTGCTGTCACATACAGACAGACAGAGAGACAAAAAAGTCTCACCATAACATTTTCTTTTTTCCCTTTTTTACAATTTTGGTACGGAACCGAAAACGTGGTAAAAATTGCTTGATTGTATTCAGGGAATATAAACGACGCGCGTTGAAAAAACGTCCGTGCGAATGAGGGCTTACTTAATGGGGGCTGTATACGGCCTACACAAAATTTTGCCAATTTCGATTTTGATAAGTATGCTTTACTTGACGATTGTGAAATAGGCAGCAATTCTAGTATTTGTAATATAATAACGATTCACCTTATGAAATGGTCCGATGTAACGGACCGTGAATCACGCCTTTAACTTCTGGCAACTAAAGTATTAAAACAACATTACTGATTACGAGATGTCATAACGTTTCGAGCGTTTCTGTGATTAAAAAAAACCGTCGAATTAAATTATTGCATTTTGTCTGGTGCTTATTCAATAAACCTGAATTAATAAATCCGTAAAATACGACTGAAGTATAATTGTAGCTCTGAATATGTCTTTGCACAAGAGGCACAAGCACAAAGCTGTAAATACGAGCGACCCAGGAAAAATACTCGATTTAGTAATGAGTCTCAGTGACGTGACTTGCGCTGCCTTACAAGTTAAAATAAATAATTATGTAAGATTTTACGATTTAAGTAGTTGTTAATCATTATTATTTTAATGTTATTATGGTTACGAATAAGGATCAGAGGGCTTATTGCCTAACGCACTCGCGATCGCGATCGCTTTCATTTTTGACAGTTGAAGGCAAGTCTGCCTACAAAATGAAAACAATTGTTCCACTTTCAAATCGATCGCGATCGCGAGTGCGTTAGGCAATGAGCCCTCTGGTTAGGACCGCGGGGAGCCGATGGATGCGAGATAGATATAAATAAAGAACCAAGATTGCTAATGTCATACATTAGAAGAAAGGTCGCCTAACGGTTTATTTATCGTCGCCGCCGGTACCTCGTAGTTCCACTTATTACATTAGATGGCGTTACTATACAAGCTCAAATGCGTATCAAATCACTTGCTAAACAACATTTCACAAACTGATTCATTTCACAAAAAAATCATGGTGTGCCACCGCTTTTTTTCAGAAACTGTAAATATTTCAGGACCATCGTGTAGAACCCTTTTTTTTTTTTGCTGACGGAGTGGAAATGCTTTACGCATCGTCCTCCGGCCTTGGCCATGCCATGCTATAGGGGGGTATGACGGACTCGCTCCACCCCCCATTCTCACAAGAGACTGAAGGGAGGAGCCTACCGTCTAAAACGACTCCGGCGTTACCCTCAGTGCCGGTGAACGGAGACGCCGCGGCCTGCTGAAGCATTGGCCGCTGGGCACCTCCCAGTCGCCCAGAAGAGCCTCCGCCAAGGAGGAGATAGTTGTGTACGCCAGCAACCATCTCCCCAGACAGGTGGAACCATGCAATGTGGGCCCCTCACCCACTGGTTCCACAGGAAGTTCGGGCGAGCAGCAAACCGAAGTTCGCTGAGTTCGCCTTCCCTTCCGCCGTCTGCCTGTAGTGTGGGTCGCTTTCCAGGAGGGTCCACCTCCCTTCAAACAACCCAACACCACACCCGTCCGGTACGTGTCCTATGATAGACCAGAGGAACACGTAACGGGACCCTCTGAGGGGGATGGGATATCTTCCAGTTCCGGGTTGTGGGCCTAAGCCTGGCCTTCCCTTTCCAATAAACCCAATCCCCCCTGGGGGTGAATGGGACACCTTCCAGATCGGGGTCTCCTTCCCTCTCCTTTAGGTGAACCTAATCACTCCCCCCCGGCGCCGGATATTAGCCATCGGTTGGAAGATTCCCACAAGGAGAAAGTCCCAACCAATGCCCAGGGTGCACCAGCCCAATGCTGCGTTCTCTCCGGATCGAGATCAAGAGAGACTGCAACACCCAGGCCAACGTTTAGTTTAGGTTAGTTTAGTTTTATAAAAATAGGAAAAAAAAAGGTGGTTTACCAAATTATATCTTTGTGAAACTAATCAGTTTGTAAAACCTTGTTTACCAAATGATGGTACTAGTGCCATCTATTGAATACCTAGTTCATAAATTTAAAACTTAACATGGGTTGCCAATGGGGCATATTACATTATCAATATTATGATGATGTTATCATGATCTTAGTATCGCGATACTATATCGCTATACAGGATACTGCAATACGGCCTATTACACTATCAATATTATCACGATGTCCTGGTAATATTGATAATGTACCTAATACCCCCAATGAACTATAGGTACAATAGATGGCACTAGGTGCATCACATTTGAGTTTGTATAGTAACGTCATCTAATATAATAAGTGGAACTACGAGGTACCGGGCGACAATAAACCGTTTTAAGCCTGGGCCACACCGGATGCGTTGCGTATATAGACGTGCACGTGCGCGTTCGCATTCCACTGCGTTGTATAGCTGCGTCCTCATGTGAGGATTCATACTATACAACGCAGTGGAACGCGAACGCGCACGTGCACGTCTACGCAACGCATCTGGTGTGGCCCAGGCATTAGGCGAGGCGACCTTTCATTCGCCGGTAGCACACCTCCGCCGCGAAACCGCGAAACTGTGGCGGAATCGTGATATTTAATACGAAATTGAACTTTATTTCGTTGCCAGAGTTTCGCTACTATACATTTCCGCGGCGGAGGTGTGCTACCGGCGTTAAGGCCCTATGAATTACTATCTCAAGAAGCGTTACACTCATACAATTCTGCCTTAAAATATGGCCCCGGTATTTACGAAAAAAATGACACTTGATTGTTGTTCCTTGTCGTGGCAGTATAATTTCCACATCTTTTATAGGTAGGTAGGTTATAAGAGTCCTATAATAGGACGCCGTGTTTTAGAATTCATTTGTTTTTTTTTGCGAGATGGGATGCGTGCGTTCATCACGAGTGATCGGTTGACATTAAAGCCAAAACCGGTAAATACCTTCTTTTCTTAGAGCATGACTACGCGTGGAAGGGGTGTAGTGTAACGCATCTATAGTAATATATCATAGGCAAGGCCTATGTCCAGCAGTGGACGTCTTTCGACTGATATGATAATGAAATTCTGGTTATCACCTTAAAGCTGCACATTTAAGGCTTCGTCAAACAGCCAGCGCGGCGCGGCAGTCACACTGCAGGAAAGAGTCGCGTCGCACGCGACGTGTTCTCTCGCAATTTCGATCTAAGTTAACACATTATTGTAGCTTTTATGGCCCAAATCATATAGAACTGGACGTTTTCTAACACAATCTATATCCATGGTCACGAATACACTGTAAATTTGTAAACAAATACAACGTTAAAATCACGTCGTGTCGCGCTCGGCTTGGCGCGATCGCACCAAGCGCGGCGTGACTATCTGAGACGGCCTGCATACAACTCCTTGTTAATTTCCATGCTAAGAACGCGCCACGCTACTGTCGCGCCACGCTAAGCCGGCTGTTTGACGTAGCCTTTATTGTAAGTAAAACCAGGATGCCTACATTGCCTACTCTTACAACAAATGGGTTGGGTTGAGGCGCATATAATAGTCTTAAAATGTCCTTCGTCTCTTTTGCGAAAAGTCTCTTTTACAAAACGTCTTCTGCTTCAGCATCCCTTTCCTAAAAACTTAGTTTGTTAAGTGTTATTTCTGGCTAGTTGCGCGAGGAATGCGACGCGGAGCTGGTATTCAGTGTGATCGTACATGGCGAGCGCAAAGAGGCGTACATCGAGACAATTTCCAGTACAATTCTGGATAAGAAGACCAAAATAAAAGTTAGTAGAATTTTGTCAAATATATATGTTTCGTGAGGTTTCGTGGCGCTTTTTGTGCCGTGTTGATCTTGGGCTAGTAAGGCTCAGTTATCGTGAGCCAAATAAAGTTGCTGTTTTTTATATGAAAAAAATTAATCTTGGTTAATAAACTTTTTTCATTTAAAAAACAGCAACTTTATTCGGCTGTCTTAGACTAAAGCAAAAGGGGAAGACACGTTATCGCCGTACAAGATACCACATAATATTATAAGGGTATGTCTAAACAAGACACTGACATAATGCAGACACTGACATAATGCGTGCCGCGACACCTACATTCGCAATTTCCACACACACAGCTGTAAACAAGCACTAAGGAGCAATAGAGATAAATTGGTGGACTAACGTCGTGCGCGTAAGTGAGACAGCCATATGTCTCACAATCGCAGGACGTCGCACGTGTTGACAGATCGGTGACGGCCGGACAACTGACTCAAACACAGGCGCTCAACGCCTATATTTAGGTGCTCAAACTCGCGCGGCGGTTACGTAGCTTCCTCTTTTTGTTTTCATCTAAGGGCTGTGTACCTACTTTACGAACTTTACGAACTTTTCAGCCGGAAATCTATGGGCGTGTCTTATCAAAGCAAATAAGAGTATTCGCTATAAATTATTAAGGGTATATTTTGCCATGACGTGCTTTATCTCTGCGTTTTGTTCGTCGTCGTCCACCGCTGCCGCCCAAAGTCAAGACAATGCAACGGAATAAAACAGGATAGGAAATAAATTATTATTTATTTAGAATATTATAAGACAACGCGATTAGCCTAGTTGGTTGGTACTGACCCTGCCTACGAGGTCCCGAGTTCGATTCCCGATAAGGGTAGATATTTGCGTTGATATTTGTTCCCGAGTCTTGGATGTTTTATATGTATTTCTCTATATAAGTATGTTTATCGTTGCCTTTACCCATAGTACAAACCTTGTGCTTAGTTTGGGACGAGGTAAATTGTGTGATATTGTTCCTTGTTATTTATTTAATTATAATTATGAATTGTATTATACATAACTAGCGACCCGCCCTCGCTTTGCTCCGGGTACTATTATATCCATACTAATATTATAAATGAGAGTCTGTCTGTCTGTCTGTCTGTCTGTTACCTTTTCACGCTTAAACCGCTGAACCGATTTAGATGAAATTTGGTATGGAGATAGTTTGAGTCCCGGGAAAGGACATAGGATACTTTTTATCCCGGAAATCATCCCTTAAGGGGGTGAAAAGGGGGTTGGAAGTTTATATGGGGAATCAATCATTTCTTATGTAAGGTATGTACAATTTATTAGTATGGAGATAGTTTGTCCCGGGGAAGGACATAGGATATTTTTATTCCGGAAAATTGGAGTTCCCGAGGGAGCAGCGATAAACAACTTCTGCGTTGGAAGCGTTTTCTGGACCCCTTATGGGCCTTTGAAGTACATTTGAGAATATGTTGAATTTTGCAGAAAAAGTGAAAGAGATAGCATGATTAGAAAGAGATAGCAATACTGAGAACCTTTCAAGATTCGTCGCAATAAAAAACGAGACAGAGACAGCTATAGAACATTCCAGCAACGACTACTAAGAACATTCCCGACGGCGGGTCGAAGAACGTCGATTATTCTAGAAAGGCCATCTGGAATTGTCTTGGACTGGGCGATCGAAAGTCTAACTCTTAATTATCGGTTTAATTGTGCATTTCTATAAGTTACCTACCCCCACGCACTTAACAACACTTTTTACCCGGGAAAATTTTACAAATTCCTGTGGGGTACCGATAAACGACTTCTACGCAGACAGAGTCGCGGGCAAAAGCTAGTTATACATAAGCGTTCCGTGAAAAAATATCTAACTGATGGTGAAAACCGCATTAAAATCCGTTGTGTAGTTTGAAAGATCTAAGCGTTACATACATACAAAGGGACAGACGGCGCGAGGCGACTTTGTTTTATACTATGTAGTGTTTTTTTATGATTATAGGTAATTATGCGTTTTATTATACATAACTAGCGACCGCTCTCGCTTCGCTCCGGATAGTACCTATTATATTAATAAACCTTCCGTAAAAAATGTGAAAACTGCATTAAAATCCGTTGCGTAATTTGAAAGATCTAAACGTACATACAAACAAAAGAACAGACGGCGCGGGAAGCGACTTTGTTTTATACTATGTAGTGAGTGATAGGCACCGCAGTGTTGTGTTGTGCCCTGGACAACACAACACTGCGGTGCGATGCCGCATCGCGAAAACGCGTGAATAAATGTAAGCATATGGAATATTTTACGGTGCGTCGTCGCACCGCAGTGTTGTGGCCTGGCCATAGTGATACTAAAGCTACTGACCCCGCCGACGAATGCGTGCGAGGGTCAGTGCCGGATTAGACCATAAGGAAATTAAAAAAATGCTTAGGGCACAGGCGTGGATTGCTTAGGGCATCAAGTAGTTGAAGTAGTCTTAATCCGGCACCGGCGAGGGTGCGAGGTAACTAACACCGTTATTATAGCGGTGATAGAACCTTGTTAGTGCAGTTTCCGTCCGGATCGCTTCCATCATCTCTACCACTAACTCTGACTTCAATCAGCAATGTTGACACTACAGTTTCGATGTGGCAGTTAAGACACTCGGTGAAGTGACAAGAATAGAGGGTTAGGGATCTTAAGGTTTTGTTCGACACAACAAAAAGCAGTGCGGGTTGAACTCTGCCCTGCGCTAGTGGTAACAAAGAATAATATAAACCTTTATATGTATATCGAATTTAATTATGAGGGACAAACCGGAAAGCGCGGCGCGGAGCAGTTGCAGGGTAGCCGCACTGTTTGCAGTTCGTGTACTTAATCAGGGTTTTAGTGTGTAGAAAGCCTTTACGCCGGTAGCACACCTCCGCCGCGGAACTGTAGTAGCGAAACTCTGGCAAAGAAATAAAGTTCAATTTCGTATTAAATATCACGATTCCGCCACAGTTTCGCGGTTTCGCGGCGGAGGTGTGCTACCGGCATTAAGTAGTCCTCGACAGAGGTGCTATTTTAAGACTAGCCCACTTCTTTTCTAAAATAAGTTATTTTAATTTTGAAATCACTAAAAATGTGGCTTCTGTACCTACAGGTGAGTCAGAATTGGATAGATGTCATGAAATCTGGCATGGAAAGCGTCGCGGTTTTCGGCAACTGTGCTGATGATATTCGGACTATCATCACCCCAGTAAGTGCAAAAGCTTACTTACATTTTTAAAGTTGTATAGATATCCTCGACGGTCTTAAACAAAAAATTCAAGGTTAGTAGGTACGTTATGTAGGTACCTACTTTTTCTGTAGGTCCAAAAAAGAGAACCCTCCTTGCCCGTCCTTGCTTCCTAATTAGGATACTTTTTTAGGATGCTTACTTCCTAAATGCTATTACACCTTACTGAATTAGGATCCTAAGTCATATAGGATGCTAAATTTAGGAAGGTGTAACATGCCCTTAAAATACCCGCTTAAGCGTAGGTACCTACGCGTTGATTACGACTACATGAATCCATTTTATGCTTCACTCTTGATGGGTTGGCTGTTGGAAACTTCTTCTACGTAGGTATGTGTTATTATTCTAAGACTAGCTGTCTGCCCGCGACTCCGTCTGCGGAGTGTCAGTAATTTCGTTAAAAAGTAGGTAGGTACAAATAAAATTTTCATTAAGTACGTATCATAAAGGGACAGACTTTCCAAAAAAATAGTAATGTTTCCTAACATTTGTTCGCTTTTTAGTGTTTGTTTAATTATTATGTGATTATGTATTACACGCAGCACATATACACTACATTCATGGCATTAATGCTTATTGCCAATACTTCGTCACTCTTGACAAAATGGGGCTATCCAATATGCAGGGACATTAATCGTTGAAGAACTCTCCTATTACTTGGCGAAACTTCCATTTCACCACATTCATTAGGGGCTGTTCATTTATTACGTAAGACAATGTTAACCAATTTCTGACCCCCCCTCCCCCTACGTAAGAAAAAATAAGACATGGATGAACCCTCCCTCCTTTTTAATCTTACGTAAGATCAGTATCTACCAAAATTGCAAAGAAAAAGTAGCAAAATATAAAAACGCTTTAATTTTTGCTTGTTTTTGTGATCTTACGTAAAAACATCCTACCCCCATGTTAGAAAAAATAAGACTTGTTCAGACCCCTTCCCCCCTAAATCGTCTTACGTAATAAATAAACAGCCCCTTACAAATGATGGGCAAAAGTAGCGTGTTGTGAAATACTTATTATTAAGGAGTTCCGATGGTCATGTCTGGTCATTAATTTCACTTTACCAAATGGTGCTTTTGGAATGTAAGTAAATGTTCTTACAGAAGTTTGAAAATCGCTGTATAAGTCCTTTAAATTTTTGAAGGGTTCCATCAATTTACCTGGGATTCCATTATCAGAAAACTCGTATTTTTTATTTAGTAGATTAGAAACCAATTTTCATATATCTAACTTCAAAAATAACCAAACTTAGGGGTCATGTTTCCAAAATCACCGAAAGTACTCTTGGTTTGTAAGCAGTAGCTTAAATACCAATTTCGTTAACTTCAAGAATGACTTCATTCCCATTAAAACTTTCACCTTCCATTTCACCCACTTAGGGATAGTTTTTCGGAAATCACCAAATGTTTTATATTTTATTTGTTAACAGTGCCTTTTATACCAATTTCCACGTTTTTGACTTCAAGAATGACCGAACCACCATACAAATTTTAACCCCCCATTTCAGCCCCTTAGGGGAAGTTAATCCAAAATCACTGAAAGTGTTTTTTTTATTTCCTAATAGTAGCGAATATACCAAGTTCCACGTATCTAACTTGAAAATTGACCGAACTCCTATACAAATTTCTACCTCCCATATCACCTACTTAGGGGTAGTTGTTTCCAAAACCGCCAGAAGTTATATTTTTTATTTGTTAAGAATAGCCTTTATACAAATTACCACGTTTCTAACTTCAAAATTGACCAAACTCTCATACAAATTACCACCTCCCATTTCATCTCTTTAGGGGTAGTTAATCTAAAATAGTCAAAAGTAGTATGTTTTATTTGTACACAGTTAAGTAGCCTAAATACCAACTTTCACGTTTTTAACTTGAAAAACGACCAAACTCCATCATAAACTTTAACCCCCTATTTCGTCCCCTTAGGGGTAATTTATCCAAAATCACCGAAAGTAGTGTTTTTTATTTGATAACAGTAGTCTCTAGAGCAGTTTCCACGTTTCTAACTTCAAGAATGACCAAACCCCCATACAAATTTGAACCCCCCATTTCAGCCCCTTAGGGGAAGTTAATCCAAAATCACTGGAAGTTATTTGTTAACAGTAGCCTATATACCAATTTCCACGTTTCTTACTTTAAAATTGACTTAACTCCCATACAAATTTCTATCCCCCATTTCACCCACTTAGGGGTTGTTTTCCAAAATCACCAGAAGTTGTATTTTTTGTTATTTAACAGTAGCTTATATACTAATTTCCACGTTTCTAACTTCAAAATTGACCAAACTCCCATACAAATTACCACCCTCCATTTCATCCTCTCAGGGGTAGTTTATCCAAAATCGCCGAACGTTATTTTTTCATTTGTTTACAGTAGCCTATAAGTATACCAATTTCCGCGTTCCTAACTTGAAAAACGACCAAACTCCTATACAAACTTTAACCCCCCATTTCATCCCCTTAGGGGTAGTTTATCCAAAATCACTGAAAGTAGTGTTTTTTATTTGCTAACAGTAATCTCTATAGCAATTTCCACGTTTCTAATTTGAAAAACGGATAAACTCCCATACAAACTTTAACCCCCCATTTCTACCCCTAAGGGGTAGTTTATCCAAAATCGCCGAAAGTAGTTTTTTTTATTTCTTATTTTACGTATATGTAGCAAGTTTCGAAGGTCAAACTTCATTGGTTTTCATTTTATAGTTGTATGAATTCCAGTAATTTTAAACATAAAACCCTCTTTTTTGCGTTTTTGGATGAGATTAAAAATAAACACTGAAACAGGTATTTCTTTATTTTTATTAATAAGTATTTATTCTGAGTTTCATGATCCTAGAACAATCTAAATTTGTTTTTTCATACAAACTTTACCCCCTCTTTTTACCCCCTTCTTCTAACATTTTCCAAAATTTTTATAGCCTAAATGTTATTCTGATGTTATTTAAATAGATTTATGAAAATTTCATCAATATCCGTTCAGTACTTTTTACGTGATGCTCAGTCAAACAAACAAACAAACAAACAAACAAACAAACAAACAAGAATTTTAAAAATGGTTTTAATATGTTCAGTTACTTATTATAAATCGCCCTGATCGGTTTTTTTTTTTAAATCTTCAATGTACAGACTTTTTGGTCTTAACGATTTTATTATATGTATAGATTTTTAAGTGAGAGTGGAAAGTGAAGTGCATTTTTTAAAACATTCACGAACATGTTTTAGTATCTGGGCGAAGAGAACACCTCCAAGAAGCGCGTTTTGGTGTACCCCGTACTGGACAAGCCGTTTTCGCTTCTCGTGTTCGTGGTCGCGCCCAAGGAAATGCAGGAAAAAACAGTTTTAATAGTTTCAGAGTGTTTTTTGTAAGTACTTAATGTTATACATAATTATATGCATACCTACTTACTAGACAACAAAAATACCTAAATACCAGAACAAACAATAATTAATACCTATGATGATGATTCATGTACTTAAAATGAACATAAAAATTGACTCACAAGCCATTTTTAACCCCCGACGCAAAAAGAGGGGTGTTAGGTAGGTATAAGTTTGACGTGCAGTTATGTATGTATATATTTGTATAAACACACAATACACCTAGATGTATTTTTGTATCTGTCCGTGGCATCGTAACCCCTAAACGCGTGGACCCATGTTAGAAAGGTGACTTATTCGAGAGTAGAGTAGAGAAAGTAGAGCTAGCTGCTTAAAATAATTGTATTTTCCTTAGGTTTTGCTGGTCGATGGTAAAGAAGACAATTTGGTATGAATACGAATGCACTTTGAAGCAGAAGTGCCAGCAACTACTGCGAATAGCCAAACGTCTTTTTTCACAAGTAGGTAAATTGAACCTAGGTACGGTAGTTATAGCGTCTATTACAGCAATTACCTACTAGTAGCAAAGCAACACCGGCAACTCCGGTTTCTTGGTTTCATCCATGTTTCATCTGGGAAATTTGAGTGCCGATTTGTCAGTGATACCACTTATCGGTATAGGTGGTGCTAATTTTCCTAAACATATGTTGCATTTTATGAACGTTATTTTTTATTTCATCCACACTTGTTCGTTCACCACCATTCGCCAAGTTTAGGCATTTACCTAGCTCAATTTATTCCGACTGCTGATTATACCTACCTACGATATAACTAATAAGGACGCGGTTAGCCTGGTTTGTGTGACCCTGTCTTCTAAACTAGCGGTCCCGGGTTCGATTTTAGGTAGGTGAAACATATGTGTGATGAGCAATGAATAATTAGGTACATTTAATATGGTTTGGATATTTTAAAGATCCCTTCATACCGAACATGACTCGCGTAAGTCGTGGCGTAGTATAGCAAAATAAGCAGTAATTTGCGGGTGCGGCAGGTGGCGACTCTAGACACGCTGCTGCAATTGACCATGGACCAGGCGAAGCAACTGATCAGGGCACAGCACTGCATCGTGCGGCTGGTCGACGTAGATAAGATGGAGCTGGTCGAGGCCTCCCAATCTTCCAAGGTAATGCTGTTGGGACGACTAAACTATGTTCTTTGTTTGATGCAAGAAAACGTTCACTCCACTCTAGCGCATAGTTAGGTACTTAGATAATTTATTTATTTTACACATTTCATACATTTTTTAACCGTAAACTAAATTAACAGGTACCTAAGATAGGCTTTATATTAACCACATATGATTATAATTACAAATGTAACATTAGTACCTTGATTTAGGTTTCAAATGTGCGATTTTCACGAGAATTGTTACTGGCTTTGAAATTAAATTAATTCCCAATGTGTAAATAACTTGGACATGTATGGTATTTTGTTAAATCATCTACTTAGATTAAAACGGCCTGAAAAAGCGTAATAGCTTTCTTTTACTCACAGATAGGTAGTGACTGGTTTGGAATTAGGTACAATATTTTCAAGTGGCATTTAAATTGTATTTTGAGCAAAAATTTATATAATTTGCCAAATTAGTTAAGGCCGTTGATTAGCATTATTTGAAAAACAAAAAAGAAATCGATAGGTAGAATACCTGCTACTTATTGTGTTTAAGTTTAAATAAAGCCGTCGTGTTGCGCACGCGCCGAGAGTATCGTGTAAAAGAATTTGCAAACTAAAACCCGACTACATAGTATGTCGCACCCTTACAGTTTTTATATACTTAGCCTATGACACTCGCAAGTTTTTGACGATCGTATCTAGAGTGGAACATCCGTTTTTTGGTCACATACATACCTACATAGACTGTTACAATTATTACCCTTCTTTTGGCTTCGCTCAGTCGGGTAAAAAGACTGCAACTACCAAGAAGGTTATAAACTTCTTGGTAGTGGCCCTGAAAGTTAAATAGATTGTCGACATTACCATCATAGACAGAATACAAAAGATTTGAGAAAAGTGATGTTCTAGACGCATATCGTGTTACTTTTTAGCAACAAGAGTTGATTATCCATTGAAATTTCAAGGAAGTTGCAGTCTTTTTATACGATGTACAGTCAAGGTCTTAAATATGTGTACATTTTAATACCTTGTCTGTTTAATGTCATGTTTACACTGCTATACATATGAATGTCACAGCGTTTAAAGTGACAAGGTACTAAACGTGTATTTGTGTGTATTTATGACCTTGACTGTACCTACTAAGCTCTGACTCAAGCGTGTGCTACACGGTTTTAAACAACGGTTTAAAACAGGCGTTTTAAAACCGTGTAGACAGTGGTTTTAAACCAAATTTCGTATGACCTTTCAACGCCCTTGGCAGACAGGCGAAACGCTTCAAATAAATGGGCTTGTTTGTAACCATGTAGCAGCTCGCTTCTACCATGGTCACCTTGGTAGAAACTGTGGTTTAAAACCGTGTAGCACACGCTTAACACGCTTGTCACTTAAAGGGAGGTGATGTGATGCCAGAAAGAAGGTTTCCCTTGGGGACGGGTATCTCAGGTTATGTGCTTAAAACTGGTACCCTCGTTAATGCCAAGAGTGCTCAAGAACATCCGGAATATAACCCGGAAGTTGACAACTTAAGAGGAGTGGAAAATATCAAGTGAGTCATTTACACGAATTACTTATTTTTAGGCCAATTTGGTATGAAACCTGGATACTTGACCGCGGCAAAGCAAACAATGATAATGCCAATATCTATACTGTTAGCAAAAGTCTGCAGGTACATTTGAAAAAAAAAAGATACAGGACCCTTAGAATCGATAACAGAACACTTAATAGTTTTTGGATTTTTTGTCTGTCTGTTTATTTGTATGCGCATTACGTGAAAATGGTCACATTCCTCAAACATTATTTAGCTATCGTATGTCTCCTCGGCTCGTGCCTGAATCATGTTTACCTACTTAAAGTTATATTAAATGCCACATTGCCTGCTATGTCTCCCTGACTTTCCTGATTTAGTGTCTTCAAGCCCGTGTTATCTTTTAGAACTCTACTATGCTTTCCTATCCGGGAGCAAGCTGGTATCATAGGCATTGGTATGTTGGTCAATAAGATCGGTGAACCGTACTTTGATGCCATGGATGAAGAGATGGCTCTGGCCTTTAGCATCTATTGCGGCGTCTGCATCATACATTCGGTAGTGTACCAAAAGATGCGGGAAGCGCATATCAGGAACTCGCTGGCGAACGAATTGGTTATGTACCATATGAAGGTGAGTTTTGACTTTTGAGTATAGTGCTTAATGCCGTCCGTACAGACTATTTTTTTCGGGTAGATTTATTTGTAGGTGATAACTATCGGTGATGCGTAACTACTTCTTTTTCAAATCCTATTATTTCCTGCTGGGATGTACGTTTCGTAACAAAGCTCTTCATCTAAACTAGGTACTTACATACAAAAAAAATGTTAAGGACTCAATTGTACCTAAATCCGTTAATTTATTCATTTGTGTAACGAAAATAAGTCATACAATCTATGCTTAACTTTTTGATAGAAAGAAAAATAATAATAATTAAATATAAATAAAATAAATAAATAAACCCTTGTATTGTTAATAGAATAGAATAGAATAGAATAATGTTTATTGTTTAACCGTGTACAGATATGTTAACAAGTATATAATTAGAACCAACAGTTTATCCATCACGGACATACAATATTGTCACTTATTACTAAACAGAATGTATTAATTCATGCACAATTTATTACCTATTATAAAACTCATTCATATTGTAGAAAACTCTATCAACGAGCCAACCCCTTAGGGTAGTTTTAAATTGTTTACCTTCAAGTGATTTGATTTCTATTGGTAGATTATTGAAGACTCGCATTGCGGCAATGAAAGCACTCTTATACATAAGTTTATTGTGAACCTTGGGAATACGATAATTAAATTTGTACTGAGTGCGCAAATTGTGTCTAAGCGATGTCATCTTTGTGAAGTACTCTCCATTATGCTTATTAATAGAATCCTTAACTACCCTTACCAACGCTTTTTTTTAAATTCACCCTAATTCCAAGAAATTCTTCGACTTTCAACTCTCTTTTACAGGTAGCCGATTCGGAGATACAGAGACTAGTTGATTGCACGGGTTTCCACAGCCATCCCCACTTCACGTCCCTCCATTTCAACCATCGAGCCCTGCCCATGAGGGAACTGCCCTGCTATGCGTTGAAGATGTTTAACGATCTGGGATTTATAGAGAAGTAATTTTACAATCCGCGATCCGATTTACCAAAGTATACGTAGGTATATAGTTTTTTTAATATTTAAAATTTGTTTATTTTACCTACTAAGTCGGTGTAGGTTTGAAGGAGAAACAGGTGTCCATGAAGTCTCGATTATTGTTTGGATCGTAAGGGCCTGCGCAAACCGGCGGAGCGCAGCGCAGATCACTTTAAATTTATCAATGTATATTCTTCCCTATTTTAATTACAATAAGGTATAAATTTGAATGCTCTGAGACCGACCTCGGAGCATCACGGGGGATTTCTACTCTGCGGCTGCGGCTCTCAATTTATACCTTATTGTAATTAAAATAGGGAAGAATATACATTGATAAATTTAAAGTGATCTGCGCTGCGCTCCGCCGGTTTGCGCAGGCCCTAAGTCGTTAAGACTTTTTAGGGTTCCGTACCCGCTCGGGGCCCTATTACTAAGCCTACGTGTCCGTCCGTCGGTCCATTCGTCTGTCAGCGGGCTGTCCCAAGCAACACAAAAATTCAACGGGCTACCTATCTTTGTTCAAAAATGTACGTACCTAGGTATCTTTTGAACATAGGTAGTGCAGTGTGTAGGTGTTGTGTTGTTGCAGAATAATGTGATGTAACGGCGGATTTCCTAACAAATAATAATAAATAAGTCAAATAATAAGGGGAGTAGGTACAAAAACGTTTTTTTCAACTCTTTTTTGTAATTGTTCTATCGTAAAAACAGTAATATACATACGAACGTCATTGGTGTGATTATAGAACAAACCCTATTGAAAAACAACTAATACTAAGAACCGGGCAAGATATGTCGGGCCATGCTCATTGTAGGGTTCCGTCGCCATTACTACAAATAGGTACCTACAACAAAAAATAATCTCCAAAAACCATACAACAAATTATGTTTACTTAATCGGGTTTAACCTCCGTAACCCTCGATACTTATTACTCATTTTTTATTCAAAGTTATTATGGCGACAAAGTTATTATTATTATGGCGACTGCCACTTGAAAGGTTAGCCGATTTTCACCAATAAAGTCTACCCAGTCGTGACATTTTTCTTTTTAAATTCTGTACTTTCTTTTAAGATATTTTCCAGATTTTTAGTACTTGTAGTTTTGGCTGTAGGGGGTGGGGATGGGGACGCGCTACTCTCGTGAAAATTACACTTTCCGAGTTAAATATTTCCTAAACAGTCCCTCTAATATTAAATTGATAATGACATAAACATAATGTTTTATACGTAGGTGCAATCTTTTTGAGGACCTCCGATTTACCTACAATCTGAAACTGATGACTATAAATAAGAGTTTAACAGATTACATGCGATTTAATCATATTATTTATTTCAAATTTATAAGAATATTGTAGATAGTTCCACCTGTCTCCACGTCAAACGGTTTTGTCAAGATACAGGAATTACTACGTATCGAAAGTTGTGCCAAGAGATTTTGCATCTTTGTGCGGATCTTTATTTTTACCCTTCGTCTAGGTTCGACCTGAAGCGCCAAAAGCTAGCTCGGTTCATACTATACGTAAAGAAAGGATACCGCGACGTGCCCTACCACAACTGGCTACATAGTTTCAACGTGGCGCAGTGGGCTTACGCCGCCATCATCAACTACAGGCTGGTGTCGCAAGGTTACTTCAAGTAAGCTCAT
This sequence comes from Tortrix viridana, assembly GCA_963241965.1. Taxonomy (NCBI): domain Eukaryota; kingdom Metazoa; phylum Arthropoda; class Insecta; order Lepidoptera; family Tortricidae; genus Tortrix; species Tortrix viridana. The sequence goes on along the minus strand of OY725179.1, from coordinate 8,339,656 downwards.
CTTTCATGTACGATAAATAATCGTAATGTAAATCGTAACGGACAATAACGGATATACCTATCTACACTGACTGACTAAATTACCTACTAAAAACGCACGCCCGTAACGTACTAGGAGAAGAAAAGATTTTTCGATGATCTACTTCTTACGTGAAAATATGCAGGAGCAGCGGGACTCTGCTACTAATTTAAGGGTGGTAAGTTAAGAGGCTCTCTTCACATTAAAAATACTTTTAACTAAGTATCGTAACCCATTTGTTACGATACTTACCCAACATTTGTTTTGTTACTATAAATTATGTCTGTTCGTACAGTGTACAGTGGTGCGGATTTTGTTGATTTTCAGTTTGGTAGCTCGATCATGTAATTTTTTTTCGTTTACCAAAATATGTTTTTTTAACACACTTGTTCATAAAGGGGCCCTTCTTCCTCTTCTTCTTCCTCAGCGCATCTGCGCCCACCGTTGGGTATCCGGTATCCGCTTCTCCAATTTTCTTCCATTGGGCCCGATTTGCAGTCTGACGCCAGTCTGGGCCAGTGGTTGAGCTGATGTCATCCGACCATCTTGCCGGGAGCCTTCCGACTCCCTCTCTTTGAGCGAGGTCGCCACTCCAAAATGTGCTTGCTCCATCACCCATCGTTTCGGCGTCATATATGTCCCGCTCAGGCCCATTTTAATATGGCAACGCGCTGGCCAATATCCACCACTCTGGTGCGTTGGCGAATGGTCTCGTTTCGAACTTTGTCGCGAAGAGATATACCGAGCACGATGCGCTCCATGGTCCTTTGTGCGATCTTGAGCTTGTTTACCAGCTGTACTGTGAGTGGCCAAGTTTCGCACGCATATGTCATGGCTGGTAACACGCTCTGGTTATATACTTTAGTCTTCAGCGACTAGGATAGGTATCTTGGACTGGAACACATTCCGCAGCTTGCCAAAAGCAGCCCATCCCAGTTGTATTCTTCTAGGCGTGTGTCGTACAGTTTATGAACATGTATTGCGACCGAAACATGTATTGCGACTCTAGACCATAAAGTTGCCACTATTTTCCTCTATACTTTAGTCTTTGGAACGCATCGCGCTAAGAAAGCGCTGTGCGCGGCGTGATCGATCGCGCCCGAGTTGTACTGGCGGCGGGGCGCGACTGCAGCGTGGCGCGGCGTGACAGTAGCGTGGCGCGGCGCGACGTGATTATGTGTGACGTCCTTATTGCTTAATACAACTCCTTGTTAATTTCCACGCTAAGAACGCGCCAAGCCGGCTGTTTGACGAAGCCTTAAAAGCTACAGTGCACTTTTTCCTCTTGACGATTCGAAACCGTGCACACTCGCAACGGCTGGAGCGTATATCCTTTTCTGCTCAAAACTCAAAAACTGCTAGTCGAATCCTAGCTAGGTACAAACAATCTAGCAAAATCCTACTTAATAAGCCTATGGCAACCAGCAGACATTTTGAGTATCGAAGCTCCCACCCTGAACAGTAGCTACTACCCTGTCCTAGCTCGTGTAACGTAGATATTATTGTTATTTTCCATCAGCGATCTGCAAGCTTTGATGTACCTAGTAGCAGGTTTCACCCACGACTTGGATCATCGTGGAACAACCAACAGCTTTCAAATACAAGGACGTAAGTTATACCGATATATCTTGAATTGATAGATCAATAAGAGTAGCAAAGGGTGTCCAACTCCGGGATTAGTAGCATATATATTACTTACACGTTAAATCGGGATGTATAAAACTTTTGTATATTCGAATATAAATATATATACATTATATATTCCCGATATAGTCCCGATTTAACGTGTAAAATGAGATAGGTATCTATAGGTACTTCTTCCGGACCGTATGGCATGACGCCAAACTGACGAGTCAAAATGGGTATTTTTTCTGGTACCTACAAGTTATTTACTGAAGTTATTCTCTGTTACAAGATAGCCTTTTCATAGTTTGTTAATTCCCGAAACCAGAGACAACCCTCGCAGCGTTGTACTCTAGCGAGGGCAGCGTCATGGAGCGGCACCACCTGGCGCAGGCCATGTGCATCCTCAACACCGAGGGCTGCGACATCCTGGAGAAGCTCCCGCGACGCGACTACGATAAGGCCCTCCTTCTACTGCGCGACTTCGTGCTGGCTTCAGATTTAGCTAACTACTTCAAGTCAGCCCCCTTCTTATCACTTTTTATAAGTAAAAATTGCTATTATATAATTGTATGACTATTTTTGAAAAACGCCGAAATACCTAATTTACGCCTCAATTACCTAAATTAATTTATTTCAAATACTCTTTCTTTTTCTAGAAACTTGACCGAATACAAAGCTATATCTTATGAATACCTGAAGGGGAATCGCGTTCACGTAAACGCCTTGCAGTCGATGCTCATGAACGCGGCAGATCTCAGCGACCAACTGAAAGACTGGGGCAGCGTCAAGAAAACCGCCGTTAGTTATACCTAACTAATTAAGTACGAGTATTTAGGTTATCTACTTTATTTGTGACGTTCTCAATATAAAGGGACCTTATGGAGGAAGGCAGTTACGCTCTACTTATTCTTGTAACTATACGAATACTATGGTAACAGTTCTAAAAACGGCGTAACCGCCTGCCTCCATAAGGTCCCTTTATGTTGAGAACGTCACATTTTATCCCCCTCTCTTTGCTTCCATACCTATCTCATAGCGAGAACGCCGTCCCTAGGCCTCATGGCTTGAATACAAGAATATATAAAACCTTTTAAAAATTCAACACTTATTCAAGCTGACTCAGATACCATTTTAAGCTAGAGCTTTGGACTTGGCTAATATGTCTACTGTAATTTATATATAATATCATGGCGATGGCAGGCAGCTGTGTTGACGGAATTCTTCAAGCAAGGCGACGTGGAGAAGAGCCGGGGGGACCTGCCGCCCATTATCATGGACCGCGAGAAGTGCTTCATCCCTGAACTGGAGATACAGTTCCTCCAGGCGACCTGCTTGCCTCTATTCGAGTAAATTATTACTTTGCTACTACATTGCCTAGGCCAAAGTATGGCGATGTCTATTTAAAAAAAAGGACGTTCGTTCTAACCCGTATGTATGTTCGAATCTTTGCGATCTCAAAAACTACTGCACCGATTTCCTAAATTCTATCGGAAATATACGGAAATCCTCGTACTTCTGAGGTGCGTCTTACATATTACAGTCCTAGAGTCCGTGTTAATTCTGATTATCTTCGCGATTATCTCAATGAATGTGCGTTGCCGATTTTAATTATTCTTTCTTCAATATAATCCTGATACTTTTGTTAATTTATACTAAACAGTAAACTATATCGATTACATGCGGCGTTGCTTGCGGCAAACTTAAAACATCCTAGCCCTTATCTTCGCGATTAGATCACTAAAAAGTAAAAAATAAAATTTTTATGTTAAAAAAAAAAACAATAAGGTTAAATAAAATACGAACTCCGCAACGAAAAAGATAACCCCGCCGTGTTTGGGCTCGTTGAATTTGCCTTGATAAGAAGATTATGTATGAGTGTGCAAAAAAACCGCTTAAATATCAGTGGTCTTAATATTTCTTGTATCTTAGCCTAGTTGGTAGTGACCCTGCCTACGAAGCTAGCGGTCCCGGGTTCGAATCCCGGTATGGACAAATATTTGTGTGATGAGCGCGAGTATTTGTTCCTGAGTCATGGATGTTTTCTATATGTATTTAAGTATGTATTTCTCTATATAAGTATGTTTATCGTTGTCTAGTACCCATAGTACAAGCCTAGAGCTTAGTTTGGGACTAGGTCAATTTGTGTGAGATTGTCCCCTGATATTTATTTATTTCTTTATTATTTATTTATCTTGTACAGAAGGGCCCTTCCGGGTACACCCTACAGGAATTACCCCTCTTACCACTCAGCTGTTCGATGTGCAGGTTTCCTCATGATGTTTTCGTTGACCGTAAGAGCATCGCATATAATATAGATAGGTACATAAATAAGTTAGAAAACTCATTTGCACATGGCAACATGGGTTTCGAACGCTTTAAAGTATCTTACGATCACGAATATTTATGCCTACTCACGTCAAGCGCGCTTTCCGCTGTTTGGTTGGCAATCTGTTTACAGTCGAATTCAAAGATATGTAAATACTTTTGCGCCTTATCCCATTGAAATAAGGTGCAAAAGTGTGTACATATCTTTGAACTCGACTGTAATACGGTGTACTGTAATAACTGACAGACCAATATTGGCCGTCGGACTGTTACTCTGTCTGCGGGCCCTTTATGTAGTTGGATCTTGGTAATGTAGAATACGATTAAGTACTTTTTAAGGTCCCGTCCCAAGTAGCACAAAAGCTGTATAAGAGCTTGTTGCCATTATAACTCTAGTTTTAGCATTTTAAGGGCTGTATAAGCTCTTATAGAGCTTGTGTGCTACTTGGGGTACCCGAAGGGTGCCTAACGGGACCCTATTATTAAGCCTAGGCTGGCCGACCGTCCGTCCGTCCGTCCGCCTGTCCTAACTTTAGAGAGCTGTATCTTTTGAACCGTAAAAGATAGCCAGTTGATTTTTTGTGTAAATATTTTTGAACTCGACTGTTATTATTAGTATTTTTTACTTTATCATACCCTTATCAACTCGGTTAAACTTCGTTGATTATCGTTAAATAATTGAAAACATTTTATTATACAGACTCCTTGGAAGAATTCTGCCCAAAGCTGCTCCATGTACGAAGATAATAGAAAACCATATGGAGCGTTGGGATGGAGCGAAACCTATTTTTGCAGAAGTAAGAAACGATCTCGTTCTCTCACTCGCCTGACTGAAATGTAATAAATTGCGTTATGTTTCTGCGCCATAATATTCATTATTATTTGAAATATTTATTTAATTTAAGGTGCCGATTTCTGCAGGCCTGGCGGTCCTACTGAGCCCAGAGTTGGATGCTCTTATAGAGGCGAATTTGGTGGAGAAAGAGCGGTTAGCGCGCGAGGCGGCGGAGGCGGCGGCGGCCGAGGAGGAGGAGGCGGAGAAGGAAAGGGAGAGAGAAAAGAAAGAGAAGGAAAAGAAAAAGTAAATATTGACATGCCTTTGAGGTATTGTTTATTTTGTTTGTATTGTGTTCTACTAAAATTATGTTAAAGAAATAAAATATTACTTTCTTTAAATCCGTTTACTTTTAAATTAGTAAGTACATATATTAAGTAGGAACTCTATATTATAATTTATAAATAAATAAATATCGATCGGGTGAAATGTTGACCACGCCAATGTCCTCAAATGGCGCCCAAATATTTTCAATATTTTTTGTCTAGGTACGCCACTCCTAAAGTACAGTGCAGGGCAATGGAATGTTAATAAAAAATTAATTTTAAATTATAAATAGCAACAGTAGGCACCTATTTTTTCTTTGGTCGTATGATCTATCACATCGAGGCTCGTTTGGGACTCGCCGACTACACAACATAAATCAATATTAAAATTAAATTGAATATTTTCTTCAATACCAGATTCACAAATAGAACTGATTTTCGCTCCACCAGATTTCTGAAATTGCTGGGGGGCGATTTTTGACTATCGAGAGCTCGAAAGTTTCACTCTAAAGTGAGCAAAAATGGTGGAACCGTATTTTTGAAATATGCGAGCGATAGAAAATTGAAAAACGTCCAGTGGTCCACACCATTCGTTTTCATTTCTATCATTCATTAGAAATTTGTGTTGACAAACACAATTTATTAACAAAGTCAAAAATCGCCCCCCTGGTTCCCGAAATAGGGACATGGGCAATGTACGAACAACAAGTACTAACTGCACTGGCTTGTAAACGCTAGACGATTGCCTCTAACTCAAGAGATCGACACCGTTTCCTATTAACATTACGATTAATTATGTACTTCTGTTAGGTTTCTATTTCGCGATTCTGGTATTAAAAGAACGAGCGAAGCGTTTTAAATGTTTGAATAAAATTCTAAGCTTTGAGAATATGTACTCTGCAGTTTTTGTTGGTTTGACCTACATATATAATAAAGCTCCAAGCATAATGGACAGAGTTACGTGATTGTGAAGGGCCCCACAGACTAACAGTTCACCTGCAGTCACGGTCTGTCCGGCGGTCTGCCGTCCATAATCTTAAGAGAAACTGTTGGTCGGCGTTGTACAGTCGAGTTCAAACATATGTAAACACTTTTGCGCCTTATCCCATTGAAATAAGGTGCAAAAGTGTGTACAATCTTTGAACTCGACTGTAATACGGTGTACTGTAATAACTGACAGACCAATATTGGCCGTCGGAATGTTACTCTGTCTGGGGGCCCTTTATATGGGTGATTCCACGAGCGTTTCAACCGCCGTCAGTCCCTTGATCGCATTAAAGTCGAAATTTCTATAGCTTTGGATGCCATTTTCGGTTATTTTATAGTGCCCTGACTTAAAAAATAATAACCGAAAATGGCATCTAAAGCTACAGAAATTTCGACTTTAACGCGATCAAGGGACTGACGGCAGTTGAAACGCATGTAGAAACACCCATATAACTGGATCTTGGTAATTTAGAATACTATTAGGTACTTTTTAGGGTCCCGTACCCGAAGGGTGCCTAACGGGGCCCTCCTATTAAGTCTACGCAGTCCGTCCGTCCGTCCGTATGTCCTAACTTTAAAGAGTTGTATCATTTGAACCGTAAAAGATAGCCTGTTGATTTTTTGCAGTACAGTCAAGGGCATTAATATCTACACATCCATCGCGTCAAATATATCTATACGTGGAACTTATCGCCAGTGGCATAAAGGCGTATAGATATTTTTGAGGTCTTGGGAACCCATATATATTTATGCCCTTGACTGTACATATATGTGATATAACGGCGGATTTACTAACAAATAATAAAAAAGGCAAAAAGTGATATAATAAGGGGAGTCCCCATACAAGAAACGTTTTTTTTGTATTTGTTCTATCGTAAAAACGGTAATACATACAAGCGTCAAATTTAGTATGGTTATAGAACAAACCCTATAGAAAAACAACAAATACTCAAAATCGGTTAAATCCCTCAGTTCACGAGTCTGATTCGCACTTGACCGGTTTTTTAAGTCAGTCACAGAAAGTGTTACAAGTATCTGTATGACTTGCTATAAAACTTGGAAAGTAACATACAAATATATTAGAATTTAACAAACATTTTTAATTCTACTAAGAAATTCATTTGAAATGCCGACATTCCCACACTCTTACTGACAATTCCAACGTGATTCCAACACGTCGACGTATCACAGTGATGTTTCACAAAGTTCTTAAATTATAATGTTATATTTGTAAATAATTGGATTATTTTCGGGCAATGTAGGGTGATCTCTGTAACATCCGTTTTTTTGTAATTTCAAACACTTAATATTGACGCAAGGAAGGCATATATGTATAAAGGAAGAGGTGATTAAACTGATTGAAGAGCGTCGTCGCAAGGTTTGTATGTATGTATTATGAAAGTAACTGAAACAAGTAAGTGTAATTAATACGTGCGTTTATATGAGCTGTCACAGGGATCATCCTAGATTAACCCAACATTAGTACTACGACGATGCAGTCGTCCAAGTTATTAATATTTTGGAATGATGACCCAGCATTTATTAATTTCGAGACAGATGACATATTAACGTTTCAATTATTTATGGAAAAAATAAAGTTAGGCCACTTACATATTTACAATATTTCGCAGTTCAGGAGTGCTAGCCAAGTTGCATTCTACGAAAGCTAAGGTCTGTAGAAATCTGTCAAAATTACATTAAGGTCTTATGCAGTGGTTAACGTTCGCAGAATAATACTCGTAGTAGAATGCAACTTTTTACATACAGAATTGCGACTATTTTGGGGTAAGAAATGTATACGTTAATACGTCAAAGCATATAGTGATTCAATATAATTTGGATAGAATTATAAATATAAGAAATATATTGTTATATTAATTAAATTTAGTAAGCTACACACACACTTTTTTGTACTATTTAGATAAATACAATACAAAATACTATAATTTCTAGAATTATATTGCAACTTGAAAATATTTTTTTTTTATCTACACACATATCATAAGTCCTCTATAATGCGTTCAGAATCCGTTTGCAATGACCAGCATTACAACAATCAATTTTACTATGATAATTTTCTTATCTGTAGCAGTAACATAATGTTCTTATAACGATATAAGATTTGATAAAGTTATGAGTTTCAAATTTCGAACATCTTTGAAAAACAAAACAATTTTATTTGACCTCAATTCTCATATCACTCGAGATGACATTTAATTCGAAATGAAATGTCAATTGCATACAATTTTGACAAATCTCGTATGTTACTTGATAATTTGATATCGAACGATATGATAGTAGAGGCCGACTCTAGATTGTCTCTGAATTAAAAAAAAAACTACGGTTGCCGCCATTTTTGACGTTCTAATAATAGATCAATGCCGGCTACGCCGGTCGTAACATGCGGTTCCTGAACACATAATAGAGAGCTTATAATATGTATGTAGATAAAATAGTGTATGTAACTGTACATAATTAGGCATTAAAACACTCGTGTGATGCTATTATGAAACTCGCCTGTCGGCTCGTTTCATAAACACACACTCGTAATTTAATGCCTCTCATTATGCACCAGTCACATAAACTACTATAACCGATGGTTATATTATATTTAAACACATACTGAAGTGCAAACGACATCGAAGAAGATACCTATTTTATAAATCGCCACTAATCACTGTTCGTGGGATTGTATTATTTTTAACAAAATACGCTTAAATTACAGCAATGAGCTAGTGATGTGACATTAGTGAGATATTAACTTGAAGTGGGAGACGACATTCAATGTTGACTATATACATACCTAATGCAAGTCACACCCGCTTCAGAGCTATAAATGTTAGATAGTTCTTGGCATATTTTTAAGCAATTTCACCGATCAATCCATGTTCGCGCGGCTGCAGTAACTCCTCCATGAATTCCTTCACCATTTCTTTCAGTTTCGCATTCATCTTCTCTTGTTCTCTGTAAAAAGAAGTTATCATACGTTGGTGCTCCGTCGTAATAATATTTATGTACGGCGGCACAATCTTTTTTCATTCGGTATGTCAAATGTGAGAGGTCCCAGATCTTTCCGTTATATTGCGATCATTGACGAATAAAATAGCTTGTGGCGGCGGGAAATATGCTTTACGCCAACAGCGCTAACTTAACGGTTTTAGAAAATCGACGAAATGTATGGAATTGACATTAAGCGGCTGACGTGATAGCTTACGTCAATCCTACACATTTTCATTGATTATAACGTGATGCATCTTGGATAGGCCCCACATTAAACGAGCTTTGTATTAAAAAAAATCGCATTGGTCTATTCGTTTGAGAACTACGATGCAACAGCCATATACAGACAAACATAGGCGCCTACTTATAACACCCTTATTTTTGCGTCGGAGTTAAAAAGTGTACACCCACACAGGCCGCAGTACTCACGCGACGTCATCCGCCTTGCAGACCAGCTCGGTGTAGTACTTGAGCTTGGGCTCGGTGCCGCTCGTGCGCACGGTGACGCCGAGCCCGTTGCTGCACTGCAGGATCAGCATCTCGCCGCACGTGTAGTCTCCGTCCAGCCCCGTGCCCAGCACATCTGCAAGACCCATTGGAAATAGTCGACTGTTATATTGTATAGGTCGTTTCAAAAGGGTCGAATGGGGAAAGTATACATGTGTGCTAAATAAGTACAAGTTTTCGGTTTAAAATTCGAACTACTCTTATAAATACGGCACTTGCACAATCGTTTCATCGCAGCTCTTGTGAATGATAGCAATATTCACTCAACTAGATAACCGGTCACAGAACAAAAAACGGCCGAGCGAATAAGACATTATTTTAAAATGGGATCTTATTTTAATTAGGTAAGCAAAATTAAGCTTTGCGTTAATGAGATAAGATGTAAAAAATGTTCTAGTTTGACAATGATTCTATACTGCAAGTATCTAGGACACTTTTCTAGAGAATTTTGTATTAAACCCGGCGTCTATTTGTTGGTACGTCAATGCCTAAGACCCACCATATAATTAAATTGGCCAAACTATACAAGTATATAGTAGTGAATACAATAAAGTCAGTTTTCTAATTTGATTGTGAGTCATAAAAACAAAGAAAATTCCACTTTGTCTCCTTTGCAGATCTTTATCTCAGTGACCGTATTAAGTAGGTAATTTTTTTGTACAAGGGGCCTTAGGAACTTAATGCAAAATACATTCTGATTTACATACGTATTTACATACATTAAAAGACTGGCGCGAAATGCAAACGATTACAAATGTATTCTATTGTCCGTGGTGGTAGAGACGATAATCTATTAAACTTTCGACCATATTTAATAATAATTCCGCAGTTTATGCACCAAGTGGGCTTTCATAAATTAACTGTTTTCGTGACGATTATCATGTGAAATAATTCTAATGTCGAGTGTCAAATTTCCAAACCCACTTCTATAAAGATAACTTACATTTATTAATATTGGTAGATACCATGTATTGAATAAGAATAAGAATAATTTATTAACATACAAATATTAACAGTTACATAATTCAGAAACAGTATCCGGTGAGTGCCAAACTAGGCTGAGCCTGTATCTTGGGACCCACTGAGTCGGTTTACAAATTCGACAGATAACACGTTGGATACACTAAGCTAGTACTTACAAATTAAATCTACTATTATCGTGCGAAAAATAACAAAAAGAAAAAATATATATTTTTAAGGTATTAAAATTAGGCAAAGGAAAATTATAAAAAACTACTACTATGCAGTTGATACTCGATAATCTAAGACGCGCACGCTTTGTTACTTACTTAGATGTCGGTCATCCGCGTCTTCTTCGGGTATTTTCACTCCGGCCGCAAAATCGTTTACTGATACAATTTCACAGGACCCTATCTTAGTAGGATACTGTAAAAAAAAATGTAACGGCTCTTGTCGCTTAACTCGCCCGAATTCACTTGAATCTTGACATTGTAAATATTATTGAATAAATGGTACAGTCGAGTACAAAGATATGTATACACTTTTGCATCTTATCAAATTGCAATAAGAAGCAAAAGTGTATACCTAAGGTGAACAAACCAATAAATATAAGCTTCCGAGATGTATATGTTTTTGTTAAAATTAGTAGTGTTAACGTTAAAATTAGATTACATTGAAATTAGAATGAAATTTTCGGTATTGCCAAGTTTTCTATAAAAAAAATTTCAACACTGGTGCCTTGTCCATAATAGGTGACTTCACCTTACATATCTTTGTACTCTAAATTTCAATTTATGCTTAATTTTAATTTAATTATATTTCAAGATTTTCTTTGGGGTACTGTATATGTTTACATACAGTTATGAGAATCTAAATGGCAGTGTAAATACCTGTCCAGCGCCGTGATAGTTCCGAATCCTCCGGAATATGTTCTGCGTGGCGGCCGGGTCGTGGCAGAGGAAGTAGCCGTTGAGGCACACGTGGTAGCCGAACTGGCGGTACAGCGCCTGCAGCTGCCGCGCCAGCGACGAGCCGCGCGCGCGCAGCCGCGCCGCCAGCGACGCCACCTGCACCGCCGAGTGCCGGCTCTACAGTTACATGGGAGGACGGGGGCAGGCTTATACGCCTACATTGTAATTTAGGTATCCGGTCGATTCCAACAAATTTTATATGCAAAAAATATTAAGTCATCAATATACTCGTAAGATATCAGTATTGTAGAAAATATGAAACAAAATACTTAATGAGAATTTTTAACGGGCATAAAACGGGAATTAAAATGGGCAAAAAACATAAGATGATATGATGATAGTATGATAGTTAATACATACGGTCAACATTTTTAAAATGATATTGCTTAATCCGCGCGCCATGGGTATAAATTAAAACGCATAAATTGAATTGTCCTAATGCAAAAACGCATAATTGAAAACGCATATTTTTAAAACGCATATTATAAATACTCATAATTTCATAACAATAACTTGGCCTACATTTCATAAATCTAACGTTAAATTGCATAAATATTAAAAACTATAAATATAATACACATAATAATCAAAGCTATAGTTTATCCCTATTTAGCGTTTTTGTGCTGTTTTATCTTCTTTTGTTGATTATTTTGACTATATGTACGTGTTTTATTCAATGTTACAAAATATTTTTTTGGTTTTTATGATTACTCGCACGCAACTCCTTCCGAGTAGGACTCGTTTATCGCTTTACCTTCGGGTACTATCAAATCGACTACTTATTTGAGTGCCAAATTACATCCAAATCCATTCATCCGTTTATACTTGACCGAAATACAACATTCTGACACATTTTTTACGTTAATAATCTCGGATCTGGAATGAGATCACAGTTCAACCTAACACGCTTCGCTCGTCGTCGCACCTAACTTGAGCTAACTATTACTTGCTTACAAATTACAAGTAATCATTATGAGCTGCAATAATATGACTTAAAGTACCTTAATCTACATAACCAGGCGGTTTCTTCTTGGCTTTAAATTTCGTTTCATTATCTTACTATGGAACTTACTTGTTAAGCTTAATAAAGTTATGTATTTTTATATTACTTATACCATTTAAAGTTATACTTAATCACTTTATGCGAATTTAAATTATACTTATTAATTAGTATGCGAATTAAGTATTATGTTTTTTTATCTTTAGGGCATCTAAATGTTACGCTACGCGTAATAATGTTATGCCAAGTCTGTTATGCGTATAATAGGACAATTAATGATATGCCATATAAGGGACACACCGCGCGCCATATTGTGTCCTGATGTACATATTTAGAAGGATTTAGTTACGTGCACGGCGGCGGACACGCCATCCTTGTCTGGCACGCGCGGGGAGCACATGTAGCCGATGGCCTCTTCGAACGCGAACAACGGCTGCTTGCCTTGTTGCAGCAACAGCAACGCCGTGTTGCCTGCAATAACCGGCCTTGTCCATCATCATAGCCGAAAGGCATCCACTGCTGGGTATACACCTCAAATAACCATTAAACGGTACGGTTTATGGTATGATACAATATCAAGTGATCTGTTAAGAAAACTGCCAAGTTAGAGCTCAAAATAAATGAAATGGCATAAAATTGGTTCGACTGTCACCAATCCAGTACCTAACTATTATAGAGACATTTTCAGAGACAACTCTTCAAAATACATTTTCGTAAAGAGATTTTCTCTTAGTTGACCTAAATTGTATAAAATATCATGAAAAAATATCTATATATCAACGAAAGCGAATAGTAACAACAGGAAGTTTATTTATTGTCATTTAACTTAGATTTTAGTTGGTATATCTAAAATATTTTTAGGCCAAGCAACTAAATTTTGACATGCTTATTGACAGCTTTCGAACAAAACAAAACAAAACAAAAAAAAAACGAAAAGTACGCGACTGACTCACCCATCCACTTGAACCCAGTGAGCGTCTCCACAAACTGTCCGCGGCCGCGTACTATAGCGCGCAGCATCTTGGAGCTCACGATGCTGGTGATGACGTACGCGTCCTCGGCCGCGACGGTCGCGTGTTTCAACAACCACCAGCTTAGTAAGGCCCCCATCTCGTTGCCGGTAAACACCTTCCACGAGTTTGTGCTGAGAAATAAACCGGGACTCTATACTATACCTACCATGCCCTGCCCGAGTACATAGTTAACTAAACGTAAACAAATAAAACCACGTGATTCAATGCATATTACAATATTCATATTCATTATTAATAATATTCATAATTCATAACAGATAATAGTACAAGCTTAAGGGTGTGTTAATAAATAGATCTTAAGCGAGACTTCGTCTTCCTCAACAGTCATTAAGTCTGTAACTTAGGGACTAGGTCAGGTCAATTCGTGTGGAAAAAAATACAACTAACCTGTCATCAAACTCCGCTACCGCCAACCTGTCAGCATCGGGGTCATTGACGAGCACCAACTTGGCTCCTTGTTCCTCCGCCAGTTTCTTGCTAAGCTCCAAGCACTCCGGCTCCTCAGGGTTGGGGAACACCACTGTTGGAAACTCGGGGTCCGGGTTTTGTTGTTGGGACACGCTTATCGGCGGCTGTGAATATATAATCATAATCATAATCATAATCATAATCATAATCATAATCATAATCATAATCATAATCATAATCATAATCATAATCATAATCATAATCATAATCATAATCATAATCATAATCATAATCATAATCATAATCATAATCATAATCATAATCATAATCATTTATTCAAACATATTCTGTTACATTAGTTTTCTGTTCGTTTCTGTTACATTTATTTATGTGTCATGATGACAGATTGGTTGGAGGAATCATTGCAGCTGCTTAAGTATGCATGCAAGGCAAGTGTCAATGAATCTCGAATATTTCTCCTTTTGCATTTTGCCCTGTCGCATATTTTACGATCGACATAGAAATAGGAGCTCCGCGAAAAACCAAAATAAAGAAGAAATGCGTCAGTGATAATAAAACTCCGAAAAAACGCGAATGGGAGGATCAACTTCTGACAAATTTGGGAAAATAATGTAACAAATCAGTGATATTACATAATTATTACATATCTACATTTTAGGCCATTGGTATGTAAAAACTAACAACGATAATGGATGGAGAGCTGAAGACGTAAAAGGATTGCAATTTATAGAGCAATGAAACTCTCGAGGGGGTTCACAACTGCCAAACAATGAATAAAAATGGTATGGCATCCACATAAGAGGGATTTCATCTTATTATAAATACGAAAGATTGGAAGGATGGATTGATGTTTGTTACTCAATCACGGCAGAACGACTGAACGGATCTGGATGAAATTTGGCACAGCGATAGATTATAGTCTGGTATAGTACATAGGTTACTTTTTATGCCGAAAAAATGAAGTTCCCGAGGGAGCAGCGATAAACGACTTCTACGCGGACAGAGTCACTGGCAAAAGCTAGTTGGTCTATAAATTGCAACCCTATTTCCGTGACCAGCTCTTGGACCTTAAGAAAATCAAACGTACAAGGTCTATCACGTCTCACCTTTAAATTGACAGTTTCGAACGCCTTGACGATGTAATCATACCCCACTCCGTGCATGGCACTATACACCGTCTTGATCCCTGACGCTCTGTTTTCGTCTAGTTGGGCCGATGGTACGCTCTCTTTTATGTATTCTAGGTATTTCGCTGTGGCCTCTGAGAGGCAATCCTTTACTAGCTCGTGGGAACGAATGTTGTCGGTAACCCAATGAGCATCGGGTATACTGAAAAAAAAATATTTTTACTATTTTTAAAAAGGATACTTACCTATACATTTTGAGCCGAACTTCTGTTTGAGCTTTATTTTAATCACTGTCAGCACAGCACAGCTCTTGTCTGTATGACAATTTGGATATTGGATTGGTAAGTTGTTACAGGTGATAAATTAATCCCACGCTTAAAATTAAAACAAGTATTATTTTTATTTAAACTCCACGCGAACCAATAAGTAAAGGGTTAAACATTAAAAATAGTTATATAACAACATTAATGAGGGTAGGCCTTCCCAAGTTGGACCACCGGCCGGGTGAAGATTGCGGGAATCCGCTGGATGAGGGCGGCACATGACCTGTTATTAATCAAATTCTTGGGGAAAGCCGATGTGCAACAGTAGAAGTATTTCAACTAATTTGAAGATAACGATTTTCACACCATCAAATAAAACTACCAAGAAACAATCATAATGTTCTTGGTTTTGCTAACGTAAAAATTACTCACTGTAAGCACTGCGTGATTTCTTCTAAGATATTATCATCATGCGGAGTTGTGATCTGGGACCCGTTTCCCCAGTACACCTGAAATGTAATTAAATATTAATGTACCTCGACGAAAATATGTGGTTACTCAAGTATTACCAAGAATAAGGTAAGGTACGTAAGAAGATTCTTTGCTATTATAGACAAACAAAGTTGGAGCAGGTCACCTGTTTTATTTTGTAACTACAATAAAATAGCAGCATTTAGTCCCATGATATATGGATTGTTTGTTTGGTCCATTGGTTTGCTGAAAGAGAATGCCTTTGTCCGCCATTTGTAACAACTTTGATTTTTGTGTAATAAAGTTTAAATAATTTAATAATATCCATCATGATTATTATAATCCTAACGACTCAGAGAATTATTTATTTATTTATTATGGGTTACCAACAGAGCAGTACATCGGTGCTGATAAACACATTTGGTACATTTTATATTTTTTTAGAGCTAATTGTTTCCCTAATTATAGGTAACCTCAGTAAGCGTAGCCAATTAGAAATAGACACACATTATGATTGAGTTATTATTCTAAAAAAAAACAAAGTACAGAGGACAAAGCATTAGATTAAGGATTAGATGGAACTAGCTTATTACGGCGGTATTTCCTGACCGCTACGACTTGGGGACCTTCAGGAGGCGCACATACTCTTTTCTAAAATACCGGCAATACATCTGCGAATTATCACTTGGTGTTGCAGGTGTTCATGGGCGACTGTGATTACTTTCCATCAGGTGATTTGATTGCTCCTTTGCCTTCTCTAGCATAAAAGAAACTAGATGGAATAAACGATACTATTAATTCTATTACAAACCTTGTACCCATTGTCTTCCTTGGGGTTATGAGAAGCCGTGACCATCACCCCGCCAGCCGCGCCGTATAAGATGGTCGCGAAGGACACCAGCGGCGTCGGACACACTGCTGAGAATAGATGGACTGGGATCGACGCAGACACGAACACGCGCGCGGTCAACTCCGCGAACCTTGTGGGAAATAATAGTTTGGATAAAAGATGACGAGACGGGCTTAGCTAGGAGTTGGAAAATAGCGAAATTAGCGGCACCATATACGTTCCATGGTATATGTAAGTATTTGTGTGGTGAACGTGGCTTTTTTCGAGGCTGGGGCATTTTTATGTTTTTTAGTATTTATTTATTTACCTATACAGCGTAGTCTGGTACCCATCATAGAGCAAGCTTGGGAGTATTAGGACTAGGTCAACCTGTGTATCGGACAATCGTCCCTGATATCCTTATTCTACTTTACCTATACTATAGGTAAATGCGCAAACAAGTGAGTCATGTTATTTCAGTCGAATTTAATAAGTATTTTTTCCGCTGATGACTTCATATGCATGCATAGGTACCTTACCTACGCAAATCTGATGACAATGATATTTCATATAATAATAATGGTACCATTAAGCTGGTTGATGATGGAGAAGGAAGACCGCCTATGCACTCTTCAACGGCTATAGGTACTAGTAGGTTCGTCGAGTTTGGACTTTAAAATAAGTGAGTTAGAAGTGATAGAAGTACATTCAGCAACAAAACGCGTCATAAAAAATATTATTTTTAGGAAAAACTTATTAACGAAACGGAGTTGATATAATGATAACGAGAATATGTAGATGATGTGCCTAAAAGGATGGAATACATTGTAACTTAAACAACTTCGTCAGTCGCGGGTTTTAATGACAGAATAACAGGTTCTTTGTTAGCTATTGTTTCAGTATCGAACGTCGCTTTATTATCAACAACTGATCATTATAAAAGTCGCTTAGCAGACGAACGTGTTAAGTAACTACCTACGGCGTTTACTACGTACTACAAGTGATGAAATCTGTATTGTTTTCATGTCAGAAGATAAGTTATCGGTAAATGAGAACTATAAACTTTGAATAACAAACTATATCAGTTTGTTTTTATAGTTTATTTAATTGGTCGCGTTTATGTTAAGTTTCCTAAACGGAAGGACAATATTGTTGATCGATCAGGATGAAAACTTACCTTTTGCTGTTATATCTGCCATCATACCCGATAACCACGCCGTTGTGGAGCTGGCTTTGGTGACATTCTTTCTGCATATACGAGCATAGACCCTGGAAACAATGAGTTGTTGACCATAAGTATACACAGACGGGTTTTTGTTATACATATGTCCCTACCATAATTTCACTGGGGATATTAAGCACTTCTCTCCTTCTCTTCTTCAACCTGTCGCCACTCAATACTGAGTGTAGGTCTCTTCCAATGCATGCCATCGCTTTTGATCATGGGCTTTCCTCATCCAATCCCCTATCTTAATGCAAAATGTCCCTTCCATACCCGAGCATTCGGTAACTGAGAACTAACAGGAATTAATTCTTCCCGTCCACTAATATTTTAATAGCGGAGTTTGAAGGTTTTTCCTATAATCTTTTGTAGGTATACCCAAATTTCTTAAGTTTTGGTTATTAGGCAGGTACAGCCGGCATTTAACTTGCTATTAACCATTGTAAAGTAGTAGGTAATTTGGCAAATTCTACATTTTATCTATTTTAAATGTTCGTTATCGGCTCAGTTGGGGACCCACCCTTTTGACATTAGATAATGAACCAAGTAAAGTACCTAGGTACCTATTTTTTACCAGACTACGGCGACGCATAAAGAGGGTTATGAATATAGCAGCCTAAGTTTGTATGTTAGTAAGTATGTTTGTATTTTCATCCGTTCCCTTGTAATTCCTATACTATTTTGCTATATTCCTGTACTATATCCTATCCTATACTATAGTGTATACACACTATATTTTACAGATGACTCAGATGAGGTGTCGCTATGTGACGTCATATTAAATCCAATACGGTGAATTTAACATGCATAAAGTGATCTGTAGAGATCACTATCCTTCAAACCCTAGACAAGAAGTGGTTACAGACTGAATGTAGCCTCTGTAGCTATCTACATTCATTTTCTCTAGCCCATAACCCATATAGAACCACTCTATATAGTCAAGGAATACATTCGCGTACCACCCTGTCGTAATAAGCTGACGTATTAAACACCACGTAACTCAAGTTTAAGTCATGAGGCCTGTCAATGCGACAACGTTCTATGGTGGTAAGCGGCTACATTTCCTCCACTGTACCAACCAACCTGGGCAGTCTGTAACACGACGACGTCGTTCATGGCGCTGTAGCCGGCGCCCATGCGCCCGCGCAGCCCGGCCGTGCCGAACTTCTGCCGGCGCAGCATGCTCGCGCGCAGCTTGTCCCATCGCGCGTGCGCTACGTCGTCACGCACCTCCTTCGACGTCTCGGGGTTCTGTTGATTTGCTATTTAATTGTCAACTAGGTTTTTACATAGGGAATTATGAGGTAAATTCTTAAAATATATTTGTATTAAAAAAACTAAACCAATAGCAAGATTACTCAACCATGCTGCTGTCATGACACGATTTTATCTAGAAGCTATCAAACCAAGGAATTCAATTTAGACTTATCTCTATTACTCATTACTCCTTATGAATGTCCATATGAATGAAAGGAAAGTAATAACTTTAAATGTCACATAGGCTCTAATATAATGACAACAAAATGACAAAAGTTTAGAATAATGTTATTATCATCCCCCAGCACTGCTGTTTTGCATTAAACCATACATTTGGGATGCTAAAACACTATACTATTGACATACAGATAGATAAAGTTTAAGCATGGGTAAGAGATGTGTAGATAATGATTTTGTAATCTTTTGTACTAAGTATGCTTGAAATATGTTGCAATATTACAATCATTTTACAACCATTTTTTTTACTAATTTAGTTTCCCCATCATACCTCTAGGAATATTATATTTTCAAGTATTTTGTAAGCTCAATAATGAGTATTTCTCAAAATAAGTGTACATAAAGGTGGTATTTACGTGTCACTTTAAAGGTGGCGACTGACTTGTAACCATTTCGGTGTAATGTATCACTCGCGGTCCTTATCTAATGGGTGCGTTTAGATGAGGACCGCGAGTGATACATTACACCGAAATGTTACAAGTCAGTCGCCACCTTAATAATGTTTAACTTAACGCTTGTTTCACAATTGTCAAGTAGAGCATATCTGTCAAATAAATATAGCCCGTTCCCTTTCTTACACTTGAAAATAGACAAGGAGAGGGCTATATTTATCTGACAGATGAATTTACTTGTCAATTGCGAAACAGGCCCTTACAATTTAATTATGTATATTTACATGCTTGACATTAACTTACAGTTTCGTGATGCTCACTAAGGGACATTTTATTTTGAGAAATACCCTAATTTGTTTTGGGCTTTAGCATAAATGATCAAATATCAATAAGTATTTCCCTGTTCTAGGCAAGTATATAATTTATATTTTATTTTTTGAAAACCAAGAGCTACAAATACCTACATTATTGGAAAGTCAAAGTAGAGACAAAAATCTGATTATTAATTTTATATGATAATCAGAAGAAACTAGAACTTGTTTTGTCTTCACCACCAACAAGGATTACAGTACCTAGTTTAAAAGCAATAATTTCATATTGTCTATCATCATTCTTATTATTATTAATTTAATTTTATTCTTATTTAATTACACTGGAAATGCTTGTAGTGTTTTGTTTATACTAGAGCTGTGTTAATTGAGATGTATTAAGAATTCCCTATATTTTGAACAATGACTTCATCAAGCTGAAGTCAACGGAGAGCCAATGAACTATCCAGAGTCAACTAGACTTAATGTAATTACCATTCACTTCTCCATTCACATCTCGTTACCACTGGTTATGCATTTATTAAAACGACCTTGCCGCACCACTTGGCGCTTACGTAAAAATCTTAGTTTGAACAGATAAGATGTAAAATATAAATGAAAAGAAGCGTTTTACCTTATCTATTTTAAGCCAGCCCTCAACTGCAGCGTCTAACTTTGGGTCTCCGCTGTTGCAAGCAGGCATTTGTGCGGATTTTAATTGTATTTTTCAGAAAAATATACCGTTTTCTAACTGATCTCACCTACAATGTTTCAGTAATAGGTAAGGTAATAACGATAGTCCGCACTTCTGTGAAAATATACCAACTAATTACTTAGTTCTTTTAGAGTAAATTCTAGCTTCGAATGCCGGCACCGATGTGTTCGATGTTTTAATCAAAACTTCTTTTATCATCGATGAGAATCAAATTGAACAATGATCACAAACAACGTGAATTTTGGAAAATGAGCTTTATGCGCCTAAAAATAAGAAACCGTGCAATTCGTTTAGAAATTTGCGATAGCGTTTGACACTTGACCACCTTGACACTTGTGATGCGTTTTGTTACCTGCTTTGAAAGTTCATTAGTGAGATAAAACGAAACGAAATAAAAACTTATCGCTAACAAAAAATAAAATGACGTGGTGAGATAGAAATACCATTAAAATTTGTACCATGTTGCATATTGCACCCCGACCAGCGACCTCGTTTTTACCGACACTTCATGCGACAACCGATAGCGTGTGCGGGTTTCAATTTCATCAATTAATATATCTGAATTTTTAATCTCACGGAGAAAATGTAAACAAAGATACGTCACTGTCAAAGTGGCATTTCAGGGGATCTCAAAGTATGGGCGGGTAAATTTCCGGGCGTTTCAACCGCCGTAATTAGTGTTTTCAATATATTGACGAATTCAATGACACCTGACATCAATTTATGATGTAAACAGAAGCAGAACAGGGGATGTAGTTTCTATTAGCATTAGAAGTTGCTATATTATTGGTTGGCCAATTATGATAAACGTGTTTAAATGTGTTTAACAACATGTTTTTCTTCATCTCCGATAAAGAGCAAAAACGTGGTCGTTTCTTCACAGGAGACCACATTATATAGACCGGGAGGTGGTGACACAAAATTTTAGGTGATTTGTACCAGTATGGCGGTTCTTCAGGGGTCTAATTACGTAATGACAAAAAGAAAAATGATGGTCATAGCGCTGGTACCGGCGGCCCAATCGCGTGGGCGTTAGTCGAACGTGTCGGATAAATTACGAGTGTCGAACGATTTGTTCCACAAAAATTCTTGTATTTTCCGATAGTCCATAAAAAAACAAATAGGCGGTAGCGTAATGCCATACTTCTCCGGTGTGACTTACAGCACGACATACAGACACGAACACATTAATTTAAAAAAAAAAAACAATTCAACCATTTGTACCATGCTAATTTTTGCGCAGCTAATCATTGTCGAGTAGACATTTACGGATATCACCATGCCATACTTTTCGGACGGTTCCAAATGGCCGCCATACCACCGCAAAGAAGTAATTTTTTTTTCTTGCAAAACGATTTGTACCACCCTAAAACTTTTTTTAACAGTTTCTGTATGATCATAAAATAGTAGTCTGATAATGCCATACCTGTGGGAGGTGGCGAATGAGTACAATATTTTTTTTTTTATAAGATTTTATTCGTATTTCGAACGATTTGTACCAGTATGGCACTAATTTTTCCTGTAAGTTTGAGTTAAATACAAAATTTCAAACACCTAGGTGGCGGCAATCTTGTTTTATAACCAGATGTTATGTTGTATAATATTGTAAGGCTAGCTAGAAGTATAAAATACAACTGCACGAGGATCCCTGGGAGGGGCTCAACCCCAGAGAGGTAAGAATCTTCACAGATGGATCCAAAACAGCGTCAGGGTCTGGCTCCGGCACGTTCTCGGAGGACCTTAACATACACATTTCAACACCATTGGGGGCCCGCAGCACAGTTTTCCAAGCGGAATGCATGGGCATCATAATGGCTACTAAAGCAATCGAGGCAAAGAAGGTAGAGAATCTCCCCATCCGCATACTCTCCGACAGTAGTTCTTGTGTGTACAAGACGCTTTTAAATGAGAGCACATTGTGATGTTTCTCGCCGGACAGCTATTTCACACAATATTACTTTTATGTTGTCTGGCAGCTTGAGCACGTCATGCTCGCTCAAAGGTCTTTGCTTATGGTCTTGTCCGAAGCGCTGGTAGATTCACTTCACTCTATATTACCGACGTGTAAAAGAGCCCGTATGTGGCCAATTTACTGAATAAATATTTTGATTTTGATTTTGACAGCCGCTCGGTTCTTCAGGTCGCTACCAGAAGTCGTCGGCAACATCAGGAGTAACCCCCCCAAACCACTCACGCAAAATAGGCGCTTAGTCGTCGAGTTGCGGAAAACTAGCCCGCTATAACCTATTGTACCTACGGCTACCACCGCTCGAACGATTCCTCGATTTGTAGAGGTCTCGGCTCATCGTGTTGTAAGACACAATGTATGGCAACGCAAGGTATACGGCAGCTGCTTGTTAGGCGACAAATTATTGATACTGTAACAAATTATTTTTTATGTCTTGTACCTTGAAAACGTGTCGAAAAATCCAGTTTTTCGAGTATGGCGCCCCTTTTTCCCCCTATTAGAAGTATGGCAAATATAATAATGGTCACATTGCATCATATAATTTCCAAAAATCCAAATGCCATACTGGTACAAATCGTCAAAAAAAAAAATTTACGTCTTGTCTTAAGTCTCACAGTCGTCCGCCACATCGTTACAATCTAGGATATTTTTTTTTAGGTAGAATTGTATCCAAACGAACAGAATACAATGATGCCTTGCCATAAAAAAATATTTTACGTATTGTACAACCGTATTTTTGAAACGTGTCGAATAAATAAGTTTTTCAAGTATGGCAGCACTTTTTCCCCCTACTAGAAGTATGGCAAATATAATAACGGTCACATTTTATCAGATACTTTCCAAAAATCCAAATGCAATACTGGTACAAATCGTTTTGCAAGAAAAAAAATATTTACTCCCTTGCGGTGGTATGGCGACCATTTGGAACCGTCCGAAAAGTATGGCATGGTGATGTTCGTAAATGGCTACTCGACGACGATTAGCGGTGCAAAAATTAGCCTGGTACAAATGGTTGAATTGTTTTTTTTTTAATTAATGTGTTCGTGTCGGTATGACGGGCTGTAAGTCACACCGAAGAAGTATGGCATTACGCTACCGCCTACTTGTTTTTTATGGACTATCGGAAAATACAAGAATTTTTGTGGAACAAATCGTTCGACACTCGTAATTTATCCGACACGTTCGACTAACGCCCACGCGATTGGGCCGCCGGTACCAGCGCTATGACCATCATTTTTCTTTTTGTCATTACGTAATTAGACCCCTGAAGAACCGCCATACTGGTACAAATCACCTAAAATTTTGTGTCACCACCTCCCGGTCTAATAGTCTTCCTTTGACCGAGAAGTACTCGGACCAGGGTCCATCCTTCCACACAACAGTGAACGAAAAACAACAATGAATAACTTAACAACAATAGAAAACATAAAAATAATAAAAAATTAACAGAACAGTCACTGGAAAGCAAGCGATCACGGGAGCATTCAATATTCAATCTCGAATGTTAAGTACCAATTTCACCATACGATGTTAAATGTTAATCGACTGTTAGTTCATACATTTTGACAGCTGTTAACACTCTAATCGTCTGTTAAGTGGTTGGTGAAATCCGACATAAGTGAAGCGAGTGACGTCATGTTAAGCGGCCCGCAACATTATGAGCCGGGTGTATCGAGTACTTACATCTCATAAAAAACCGGTCAAGTGCGAGTTGGACTCGCGCACCGAGGGTTCCGTATTTAAGTCCGTGCTTCACAAATATGTATACCTTTTTATGTACCTACTTTAATTGTATGCAATAAGGTCAATTTTGACTTGCTGTGACATACAGACAGACAGACAGCAAGGTCTCACCATAAGGGTTCCCTTTTTTACCATTTACGGGTACGGAACCCTAAAAATTAAGTCACTGACTGTCACTGACAGTCATAAATTGACACTAAGTACGAGAGTGCATACTTAGTGCGTGTCAGTTCATAGCGGACTTGTTTCTATTGTATTCCCGTGATATACGAACTTAATAGTACCTACCTACAAGTTTGTGCGGAACCCTCGGTGCGCGAGTCCGGCTCGCACTTGATCGGCTTTATAACTCGTGTGGTTAAATGCCTTTCGGTGAAATAAAAGTTCTGCGAAATTATAAGTTCGGTGAAAGGTGTTTCGATAAAATAACCGGTACCCAAGTGCGTTTGATGAAATGTACCGACTGACGTTAAAACGTTTTATCAATTATTTTGAAAAATCCCTTCTTAAACGACGCCTACAATGCAAAATCAACCTCCCCTCAAAATTTCGAAGTTCTATCTTTAGCGGTTTGGGCTGGGCGTTGATGAGTCAGTCAGTCAGTCAACCGGACGTTGCCTTTTATAGGTACAAGTATATATAGATACGAGTAGTAACACTGGTTAAACGATTTCCGATATAATAAGAATTATGGGAACTGAAACTTACATTGAATTAAAATTATAGAAAAGACCCTTCGGTGAAAAACTATACGATTTACAAATAAAATAATGAAGTAAAATTCGATGAGCTCCTTTTTGAGTAAAAGGCTATTCGAGCAAATGTATGAGTGATATAATAGCGATATGCATGGTCGAGGAATGATTTCTAATAAGTAAATTATAAAATTCTGCGAATCGTGTTATGGGAAATTATAATCGATTAAATTAGTTTCGTTAAAATGACGGGTTCCCCAGGTGCGTGCGTACCTGGTTGTATAAAAATAAAATCCTTCACCCATTTCGATGTCACCACGTTGATGAGGAAGCTGGGCCAATCTGTGGTCAATCATTTAATTGTAATTGTCGAACGGAACCGGCTACTCGAGGGGGGCGTCCGGCCCCTCAATAATACCTAACTACCTAAAGGTACCTATATGACGTGCTCTGGCATTTGTGGACGTTGCGAGGAGATCTTAACTACTTTTAAAAGTCGGAAATATCTTTGTTTAAACAACAAATAAAAAATAAATTAGCAATGTTACAGTAACTAAAAATAATATCAAAAAAGTATATGGCGCCAATTTATTTTTATTTTACCAATGACATGACATGACATGGCATGACATACTCGTTTCTGCTCGATGTTCAATGTTCGGCAGATCTAGTTATGATTGTTGGTCGAATTTGCCGACGTTGGGTTTCCAAGAGAATAACACCCTAGTGGAACTTGCAAGGCTCACACAGGGAATAGTTTTACTGTCCGCAGGCGCGGATTCAGCCTTCAGATTAGGGGGTGGTCACCTAACTACCGAACGCCGAAATCCGGTCAAGTGCGAGTTGGATAAAAATGTGTTTTTTTTAAATCATATATGGGTTTGCGTTTGACCTCAGTCTCACCTGATGTTAAGTGAAGACGAGGTCGAAGATGGTACACGCTTACCCAGAAAATGCCTATTCACTCTTGCCTTGAAAACACCAAGGTTATAGGATTCCGGGAATACATACGCAGGGAGAGCATTCCACTCCTAAATTAATGTTTAATTTTCCTCGTAAATAACCTCGTATCTCCGAGTGCCGAAGGGGTGGTCATGACCTACCTGACCACCCCCGTGGATCCACCACTGACTGTCCGGTAGTTACATGATCTGTATAAGACTTAAACTTGTTACCGGACATGAAGGACGGACAGCTTAGCGCAAGAGATCGAGGAGGAAGTAAGGAAAGGCATTGTGGCAAGGCCAATATCTTAGCCGATTAGCTTGCGGAAAAGAATGGGTAGGTAACTATATGCTTCATGATAGGTACTGACATCATTTGGACGATACGGTTAACCTAGTTGGTAGTGCAGGGGCCTACGAAGCTAGCGATCCCGGGTTCGATTCCCAGTAAGGGCAAATATTAGTACCTAAGTAGGTACGATGAGCGCGAGTGTTTGTTCCTGAGATTAGATGTTTACCTAACCTACAATACAAACATACATAGATGTATGTTTGTATTTATTTATCTGTAAGTACTATAATAATGTACAGGGTGGGTATTATGGCCTATAGACGTCCTTCGGCAGATATGATGATGATGATCATACTGGGGGAAAGTTAAGTCAGCAATGGCAACTATTTGATGGAACCTTTGCCGCCACGCGAAAATGACCTTAGGAAACCATCGCTTACTTTGTTAGTTAACCAACATTAAATTAACCTAAATTCTCTGATTATTGAAAAAAATTAAAGCTCATTTATACGTAAATCATCTTATTTCATGTACAGTACATTACTGTATGTTTAAGGATCATTTTGATTTATAGAGATGAGATCGATTGACATCAATTTTTTTTTGACCAAAACTTTTGTTTTTGAATGTTTTTCTTGCAGATTTTACATTTTTCTAAAAATCTGCGGAAATACCCATCTTGGCGGTGGTAAAAGGATGGAACACATCTAAATTTTTGACTCTTGACGGACGCTACACGAGGTCCTACCGCAAAACGAAAAAGCAGATTGAGAAATTTCCAATGCAAGAATCGATCAATCGATAACAAGAGCAGTAATGCACTTGAAGATTTATAAATAGCTGTAGTAGATAAGCCAGGGCGGCGACGTAACATTGGCACTTGGGCGGCGTGTAGTAACCCGCGTAGGGCGGGCGGGAAATAACTGAAACAATTTTTTCCTTACGTCAATATTTTTTTACCAACGTGAGTTTGTAATAGCGTTGCTTTGTGCTAGATTTGCGTGAAGTATTGTGTTCTAGAAATGGGTACAGAAGACCCAAATCAGTTGTATTCAGTGGAATTCGAAGTTTACGGACAAGTGCAAGGTATGGTCTCACTATGGATCGATATCGGTCAGGTTTGCCAGTAAACGACACATTATAAAACATCTAAGCAGTCAGTAGATTTCGTGTAATTACACAAACTTCGTGTGATTACCTACTTTGAGTACCTAAGTACCTACTCGTCTGGTTCAACTGTATGTACCAAACCCTACCGTAAATTTAATTAACCTTCAAAGACCCCTTAACGTACTGATATGTAAAAGCGCAAAAGGCTACGAGTCGGTAATTGTACGTAACATAAAGGTGATCCTTCAATTCAATTTTAAGCATTACGTTACAGTACTGCCTTCCTGACTCTCATGCTTAGTTCTCCTCATTGTTACACAGCAAGCGAATGCTCCCGGTGAGGATAGCACCTTTACCCAAATTTTCTTATATATTACCGGCGTTACAGCTGCCTCGCGGGTACGCGGTTTTATAAAGCATTCGCAGCTTTATAAAACTCAGCATCGTTCACCACTAGAGATCTCTCGGAACTCCGTCTTAAACCGGTAGTTTTTAATGCAGTTTTTGTAACCATCGAGAAATCCTGGTATTTTTTGGTACAAAATGTAGAAAAGGGGAGTTTCAAAAAAATTGCACACCTTTCACTTTTTCTTCAGATTTGGGAAAAAAATTGCACGTTGGCTGGGACCACTATTCTGAACAAGAAAAATAGATTTCCTTATATGTCCCCAAAAAGATGTATGGAATTGTCCGTTTTGTTACCTAAATTCAATACATTTCTTGGTAACAAAACGGACAATTCCATACATCGTTTTGGGGACATATCAGGAATTTCATTTTTTTTTCTTTGGATTTCATTGAAATTTGGTCGATTGGTGGGGACCATATTTCTGGACAATAATATAATATTTCCAGATATACTTGTCTGTGTCTGTTTTGTTGTTATATTGTATTGAAATTTTGGTAAAAAGGACAACATGGAACAACTCTTTATTGGGACATGTAGGCAAACCGTTTTTATGTTGTCCACTTAAACGTCTCACCTTTCACATCTTCCGATTGTTTCACCGATGAAACCAGCGACTAAATACAAAATGTAGACAGCCAAATATCATTCGCATAGGTACCTTGACGGACGACACGTAAATTCGCCGGTTAATGGTTCGTCGGATGATGTGAAGGGCGTGATGTTTAACAGAATCACATGGCTGAATGATGGTAAATTCATCTTTAATAAGCAACTGTGACCAATTTTGCTTTTCCGAAACGCTGAAGTGTCTGCGGAGTTTTACCACAGAATAGATAATAGTATTAAAGTACGGAAAGACCACGCTCTAACAAAATCGGTGTTTATTTACGAACCGATTCCTAATCATACCTTCTCTCTTTGACGTACGTGCTCTTTCGTGTACGCTAGGGTTGTCAGTGTGTCATTGTGTCATTGCCGACGCAAATCACCTAGTCTAAGCGCTGGTAGCTTATTAGGGTTCCGTACCTCAAATGAAAAAGGAACGCGTGAAGGTATCAAGTTGAAATTCAAATCATTATACTCAGATCTGCAATCCCTTGGAGGTGTGAAAAAAACAAACTTCTAAGTCAATGCATTCAAAAGATACGGACATTTATGCCGCATGTTCAAGGGAATCTCAAGGGAATCAATACCTATAGGGTATTTCCCGTTGAGTTAGAATCATGAAATATGGCG
Source organism: Tortrix viridana (assembly GCA_963241965.1). Lineage (NCBI taxonomy): Eukaryota > Metazoa > Arthropoda > Insecta > Lepidoptera > Tortricidae > Tortrix > Tortrix viridana. The sequence goes on along the minus strand of OY725179.1, from coordinate 8,310,479 downwards.
AGAAGCAATGTCTTAAAGCACAAGTAAAGGAAAAAAAATCCGAAAACCGTTAATTTACACCACCACATAAAATATAAAGTCCACTATAAACTGACACGCACTAAATATGCGCTTTCATACTAGAAATCAACGGGTCTCTGACTCAACCTCGTATATGACATCTTTACGAAAAATTAGGTACATGTCCTAAAGTAGATAATCCAATTTCATAAATTTTCATATACGAGTCAGAGACCCGTCGAAATGTGATAGTTCTTGCGGGAAATACGCGGACAATTTTTCGGTTACCTAAACAAGCCACTAACGATAAAGAAAACTCCTTGTACTAACTGTAGGGTAAACGTACAAGCGTTTATAAAATCAATAAGTATAAGAGTTATGTAGATATCTACTCACTTTTAGTCAATGTTTTATCTGGACTAAATAAAGAACAGTAAAATAATTGTGATGAAACGCAGGTTGTTATCATCAAGTTTAGTGGTAGCATATTACTTACTGAGTTACTTTTTCTTGGGACAAGTTAAGAATCTGGATCATCTAAAAAAATGTGACTGTACTTACAACTGGCTTTTATCCATTCGTATCCTATATTCCGTTTAAAATCGAACAGTATATCTTTTCCACCACATAAATACTTAAGATTTGAATCTGAGAAAATGCTCGGAGAATTTTCTATTGCGATGACGTGTCATCTGAAATTACAGGGTCTAGTAGTTAGGCACTAGACTCGCGATACAAATACTACGGCTGCTTCGGAGATGGCTATACATTTGTTTATACCCTAATTTCTCAGTTATGATAAGGGGACCTTCAGGAAAAGTCTTAAATTTTGGTACGTAAAATGCTAGAGAGTGACCAACAACCCTTTTTCCATTGCCAGTGTTCAGAGGCGGCGGTGATTTACTTAACGTAAGCATCCTCATATACTTACGTAAAACTAAAAAAATAAATGTTTCTATCAAGTCCCTTCGTGGATAGTTCAAGGTATTACTACCTAAACGTCTTCTACTAAATTTTTCAAAGAGAGCTATCGACGATTGATCGGCAGTAATCAGCGTCGTATTATTAGCGCGCTCATGTAGGTCGGTGTCAGCGGTCGATACCACGCGCAGCCTATTCAAACATTTCAATAGCGCGATAATTACCCAGTAACACGAAAACCAAAAACATTGCCAGGTGGTCTGTTCCTTTATTCTACTTGAATGTGCCTACCTCTACAGAATATTGGTTCTTGTAATAAACATGGTTATGGGTGCGGCTTCGTTAAGAATATACTGCAATTTTTACTGCTAGTGTAAATGCTAGCTCATCACATCTCCATCGAACCTCCAACAAGGCTGGAGCGGCGGCTGAAGCGCCGCTCTTTAAATAAATTTGGAAGAGGCTTACTGACTTCAAGGGAGACCGAAGTTTCCTCGCACAGCGGATTAGTTTAGCAATTCAGCGAGGAAATGCTGCAGCATCTTTGGCACAATGCCGCATGGACCATTTTTAAATTTAGTTTTTTTGGTTTTAATGTTACCTTACCTAGTTATTAATCATAGTTTTAATTTTAATTTTAATTTTAATTTATGATTTCTAGTAGATTAAAGATACCTATTGTAATTTTTTTTGCATATTTCCTGACCGGAAACCACAGAAGGTCTTATGAGTTGTCAAAACCTAACAAGCTCTAGGACGATCAAGGGACATATACGACTCCCATAGCTGTAGCCCTTCACTGACATTTTTTAACAGATTATATACGGCCTTTGAAGAAAGTTCCACGTAGTTTTATACATTTTTGAGAACGTTCCTTCGACTTCCCCTCTACATGGTAAAAGAAAATTTCATTCCGTCGATTTTCTGTACTTTCGTTTTACTTTTATTGACTTCAATGTGGTCGCTTCCAGGTTGCTATTTCACCAAGTTCTGCAAGGAGATCGCGGAGACCATCGGCGTCGTGGGTTGGGTGAAGAACTCCAAGAAGGGCACTATCGTCGGCAAGATTCAGGGTGTCAAGCCGGCAATGGACCAAATGTTAGTACACTCACAATTGACTCAATATTTATATTTGCCAGGGAGTTCCATTACATAGATCTCATTCATCGTTATTTCCTCAGAAACTGTACTAAGTTTTCCGTGACATAAAGGGTCCTTAATTTTAATGAGCCTATTAAGTATCTGTGTACCAGATTTTATACTAAACTAGCTTTTACCCGCGACCCCATTAGAGCAGAATTTCAACCATCAATATTTCCGGGATAAAAAATATCCTATGTGTTAATCCAGGATAAGGACAATATGTGTGCCAAATTTCATCCAAATCCGTTCCGCCGTTTACGCGTGATTGAAACACAAACATCCAAATATGCGTACAAACTTAAACATTTATAATAAGTATTAAGTATATACTTAGTAGCATCTACAGGAAATAGGGCCGTAAACGTTCGTGTGCGCCTTGTTTCATCGCTGGTTTCATCGTCGAGGCAGCTCTGCCGAAGTTGTATTACCTAACTCTGCCTTTATCTTTTGTAATGCTTAGTCGCGGAAAATTCGGTTTCGACCCGAACGACGCTCGGTCTACTGGCTCGTTAAGAAGGCTTAATTGTTTTCTTTATATACGGGACATCTCCGCGGATTTACGCGTTCTCCATAAAAAAAAATTAACCGAAACACATTTCCTTCAACCTATTTTTAGACGATTACTTAAAAGGGGAATTTCAAAAAAATAGCACACCTTTCACTTTTTCTTCAGATTTGGGTAAAAAAATTGCACGTTGGTTGGGACCACCATTCTGAACAAGAAAAATAGAATTCCTTATAGGTATGTCGCCAAAAAGATGTATGGAATTGTCCGTTTTGTTACCAAAATTCAATACATTTCTTGGTAAAAAAACGGACAATTCCATACATCTTTTTAGGGACATATCAGGAATTCCTATTTTTCTTGTTCAGAATGGTGGTGCAATTTTTTTACCCAAATCTGAAGAAAAAGTGAAAGGTATTTTTTTGAAACTCCCCAAAAGTTTAAATTAAATAGAATATCGGGTAGGTACTTTCTCTGAAATAATTTATGTACCGTTGCAGTATCTACCTCTTCTACTAATAAGGGACGATCTACCGAAAATTGACACGGTAGTTCTGTTCTAGAACATTCTACCATTTAACTGAACTGAAATTCAGTTCTGTCCTTTGAATATTGTTCGGATATAAGTAATTACCACTTCTGTCCTGCCGAGCGGTGGTGGTCTGAAATACTATAATTATAATTCTTATCTATCCTTAATATGAAATACTATAATTATAACTCTGTTTGAAGGAATGAGCTCAGGTAGCGTTAGATATTACAATTTTGTTAAACTACTTCCGCTCCTAACAGCAAATATTACGCCAATCCAAACGCCAAAAACGGGACCTCAGCTCAGTAGAAACATCTGGAACCTCCGTTTCAGGTTCAGTAGATCACCTCTATTGAGGTAGGTGAGGTTCATTTCAAGAGTACTTAGTCACAATATATTACCATAAATTGAAGTGTGTTTATTTGCTGATGGTTAATTTCAGGATCGACTGGCTCAGCACCACGGGCTCTCCCGGCTGCAAGATAGAGAAGTGTGACCTGACCAACAAAGAGTATCTAGCCCGACTTGACTACAACAACTTCAGCATACGGTTCTGAACGATTTTGTACAATAACAGGGCTAGTCGGATGAGCAGTAAATAAAAATGTATTTAAATGTGGTGATTGGGAACAATAATAAATAGCTTTTCACTATTCATTGGTGTTCCCAATTATGGGTGTCACATTTATAATTTAAAAAAGCACGAAGAAAAGCAGCCAGGAGGAAGATGATGATTGAAAAGGCAGCTGTGTGTGTGCTCCTGACAGTAAAAATCTCTTTTTACAAGCTTTTATTTAACTTCATGTGTGTTTTTTTTTATTTAAAATGAATTGCACTTAATTGAACTTATTTGTTCTGTATGTTTAGTTCAAATCTCTTCAAAAAGCAGATGATGACTGTGCAAGAAAAAGTACAATCGGCAAGAAAAACTTGCCCCAAAAAACAAAAGATAAAAACTTATTATTGGGTAAGAATGAAACATTAAACAGATTAAATCAGCTCAGATATTTAGATTAATTTTAATTAACTTAACCATTTTTATTTACTGCTTGGACAATACTTTTTTTATGTTTTGTACTTGTGTGACTTTAATAAAAGAAATTACATTAAGTTCATTGCTCCTCTAATATACTTACTCAGTACCTTTGTACCCACGCGAGGGCGGATTTTATTTACGTCCTTAATCGCCTCTAAATGATAAGAGGCGACATGTGTCGTGTATATTTTTCGACAAAGTTGCTCATAAAGTGGCCCTTATTCCAGCGTATTTAGGGTCATAAATGTCATAATGCAGCATATTAAACACGTGTGCTTATAAGTTTACCACGGATCATAGAAAGAAGTATATAAAAAGGAGTATAGTATTTCCTTGGTCTGTGAAGTTTACATTATCAAAAAAAGTAAACATTTTGGAAATGAATTCTCTGTCTTAGTAAAAATATGTAATACCTAATAAATAACCTTTATTCCATAAAATTATTTCTTTTACCAACAAATTAATATTAGTTTTTGTTACAAATACATAAACATTAAGTTTATCATATTTTTAATAATTGGCTGTTTGATGGATTCGTCAGTGCCTCTATTTCCACCAGAGCGCGCATACATACCTACCTAATCTACATCAAAACTACGGCGCACGAAAAAAACAAAATGTCCGCTGCCATGTTCGACGGATAAGTGTTTATAATGAGATGTCATTATTTTTTCCTCGCAATTGTGTTGAAAAACGTCGTATAAAACGCGTGAGCAATGGTTATTAAACTCTCGGCTAACTTACGCCCTCGCTTAAAGCTCGGGCTAAAATCCCGTCTCGACTTTAATGACCAACTTAATAACATTAAAAATAAAGAAGCCTTAAAACAAAAGATATCAAGACCACCCAGTTGTAATATTTATGCAGGGGCACAAGTTAGCACAATAGCAGTATGCGTATATTAAACGTAACTCATTTTGATAGCCCTTATCTCTTCGACGTTTCAATGAATCTTTAAATGTATACGATTCATTCAGACTAAGCGATGTTCAACCTTACATCGTTTAAATTAGAGAGTATAAGTGTGATGTAATACAATTTGTAAAGGCAAGGACCTTTGGGTTTCTTCCAGGCTATATTTAGGTTTGTTTTGTCTTTTAAAGCCTTAGCATTCTACAGAGATAGTTCCGAGTTATCTGTAGAGCTACCTTTAGAATAGGTGTCTAGGTCCAGAAGATGTTACAAATCTTACACATACTTAAGAGGTAGGTCGAGTGGACTGACGAGCTGGTGAAGGTGGCGGAAAGTGGTGGCCAATTAGGGATTACATAGTAAGGTGAGTGTGAGGCGATTCTATAGGTACCTATAGACTTTGACAGCCTAATATTCATACATTTATTACGGTACGACATGTCTGCGACGCGACGTCTAGTCACTTAATTTGATCAAAATGCTTATTTGTCGTAAAGTATGTTGATCCCGACATCCAGGTTAATGCTACCTAATTATTTTATTTATGAATGTGTGGATAAAAATATCATCAATGGTCGGCACCGCTTTGTTGCCATAAATTGTTAATTGAAAATAATGAATAAAACTGCAGATGATGTAATCATTTGTTTATTTATTTCGTACTTCTGTCTCGAGGACAGCTTTTACATGTACCTATGGAAGCGTTGGTCAAACAAGAAAATTATGAATTTATAAGCATTGAGTACGATCGAAATAATAAATTCAGCATCTTCCTCATAGTTACAAAATTATTATACATACTGATCTGTTTGTCCTACTTAAATGCCAATAAAAATGAAAACGCAGTTCTTTCTAGTCTCTCCCTTAATAAATGTAAGAGTATTTTCATTTAACACAAGTAATTTCTTAGAAGATTTGTACCTTTTAAAAATTACTCACGACTTTTGTTGTCATTGTCAAACGGAAAAAAACTTTTCAAATTAATTTGTTTATCTACTCTATGCTTTTGTAACATACAAGCACATACAAGCTACTATGAAAAACAAATGGTGTCTGATGATAAAACAGACACAAGGTAATGACTAGCCGCTATTAAACGCTTATTCATATACATATTAAGGTACTTTATTTACTCTCTTCGAAATTCTTCTTAACAAGGAATTCCTCATTTAAAATTATCTGAAGAGTCCATCAACATTTATCGGAAAAATCTCAAATAGTTAACAACATATATATACTGTTTAAAATGAAAACACAATAATACCGCGTAAATACTGCTTTAACACAGTTGAAAGATCTTATCTACACTCGATTTCTTAGTATCTATTTGCTAGTGCACAGTTCCCATTTAGGAAACAAAGTTTTTATTAATAGATTATATTTACAAACAAGCACTATTTCATAAAACGGTCATTCTCTGAGCGTTTCAACCGCTCGTCTTCCTTCTAATTAACGAGTCACCTAATTGTTAAATATATTAAAAACTTGCTATAGAACCAAATGCTAAACAACTGCTAAACCATAGATAATACAGGCCTGTGCTGGGTACAGCTTTAAAATTGACGGTAATTGTCCATATAGCCAATAATTAGGTGACTCGTTGATTAGAAGTACGACGGGCGGTTGAAACGCTCAAAAAATTGTCGAAAACATAACTTAATTTATTACAAGTCGCTACTCAACTATGAACTATGCACCACGCTCTATCTACGGAAGATCGAATCAAAACATGAAAAAAACATTTGGAACACGCCCGATATTCACTGGGTAACTACTTATTTAAAAAAGTCGTAATAACTAAGTAACAAACTCACGTCATTTAAAAGTAATTGTCACCAATGCCAAATCAGAGTCGATTACCAGAACCGATTTCGAAACACGATTCGCTTGTTTTTTTTATCGATCTTAACTTAAATGTCAAGTGGTTTTGGCGCGCGTTGCCTATGTCCTCGTTCCTAAACTTTCTCTTCAGGCATTTGCAGTGGTAAACTCGCTTCTTCTACCTTTTTGTTGGCCGCAACGGCGGCATTAGCAAGTGCCTGTCTGTGTCTTTTCTTAGTTCTCTCTTTGTGGAAGAATAGCCGTAGATAGTAGCAGGGAAAGACCACGCACTCGCCTGCTGGCTCTTCGCCGTCGATGTAGACTCCTCGCACGAGGACTGAATTGGAGCAGTTCAGCAGAATCAACAGCAACAGGCTGACGATATGTGTGCACCAGTTGCTGAGTTTCGGCGCGTCTGTTAATTAAAAGATTAAATTTAGAGAAAGAATGTAGTTACTCGTAGTTATTGTTAGAGACGTTTTTACCATATTATCAAATTGCCTTAATTTTTCCAGGTATTTAATTATATGTATGTAGGTATTGCATTTGTCTGGTGGTTTGGACACGCGCTTTCGTGCAGAGGGTTGTGGGTTTTCCGAAACTTTAGTTTAATAACTAAATTTGTATGTTATCACATGTCTTCGGTAAAAGAAAATATATTGTAAGTGAGGTTCACAAACGGTACTGGGTTGTTGGTTGTTGACTACGGAACCCTAAAAAGGTGGTCTAAAGTGCATTTAAGACCTTTCGCGCGCCAGTGGCGCAGTGTCATGTTTTGTTAATAAATCGATTGCTTGGCTTTCACTGAACAGTTTGTTATGATTCTCTTTACGTTGTAAAGCTAAAAACAGGCAATTTATTTATATAAATGATTAGGTAGGTCAATTTCTGTCACAAGTTATATATAACAAAAAAGCCTTACATACCTAACGTAATGAGAGCCGCTTTTGACAATTCCAACCACTCCAAACCACGAATACACTTAACACAAATAAATAGGTACTACCTGCCACTTCACAACTAAATACATATTAGGCCGACCATTCTATTTGTACTCTCGTTTTCATTACAAAAGTAAAGTAAACAAACCCCACGCAAAGGTCATCACGCGTCTAATTAGCCCACAGAACCTTATTTTGTAAAATTCTTTCATAGGCTGGAATTACATTTGACTATAACAGTATGACTAGTTAGTTCTTATTTAAGTATGTGTATATATATATATATATATAGGTATATATGTAAGTTTACGTTAGTATATGTATTTATTTGTGTTTAATATTTATGTAGTTACATGTATTATCAATATTTCTAACTGATAGTTTAATATTTTGAATACTTTTTGCTACTTTTTGTGCAAAACTTGTATGTGTCTAACCCCATGCATTGTCCTTACTCATATACTTCAGGGTTAGCTGGAAGAGATTCCATTTAGGGATAAGTTCGCCTTTGTACTTTAAATTTACGATGTCAATGCATTATTTACTTATACTTTTTGTGCAATAAAGAGTTTACATACATACATACATACAAAGACAGCTTTGCAGCCTATGAACCATTATGTATTTTAACTTTTATATATTTTGACCATTATGCATTTCAAGCTTATGCGTTTAGAACTTATGTCAAATAACTTTATAGATTTTGATGCATTATATCATATGATTTTCGGCATTTCAACTTTATAGTTTCAACCTATATGTTTTTTTTTAATTTGTACATTATAATACGTACTCGTTTGATATGAAGTTTAATTACAAAATGATTTAAATACCTGAAGCTAAAAATCGAAGAGTGACGATAAGTTTCTCAGCTGGTGGAATTGCCTTCCGAAATAATGTATCTTGTTTTTTAATTATTGGTGCTAAGTACTTGTTCCAAAATAAATTCGAAACCCGTGGCATTCATTCTTATAAAATTAAAAAATTGTTGTTGGGGTTCCATTCTTAACTCCATCAAAAGATTTTCAAATGCACCTCAAGACATTCTGTTTTTCAGCCAGCATTTTCATTGCTTTCTTGATAAAATTAAATATGCAGCAGCCGCTTGAACTTGACGTTGAGAAGGCATTCTGATTTTAGTAAGTTATGTGTAAATGGACTTGTAATATTTTACGCAAATTAAACTCACAAAATTTACATAAGCATTATTTACAGTATGTTTACTTATGTGTAAACACAAACGTAAGTTAATTACATTAATTTTACGAAAGTAACTTACAAGTGTAATTGCGGCCTTACGACAACTTTGCAAATTAATTATTGTAAACACTCTTTGTGAGTAACTTATTGTAATTTGTCTTTGTGAGTGACTTATTGTAAGTTACTTACGTAATTAAACTTACAAGTGTAATTCCAGCCTTAGACCGCCGAATGTTGCCTCATTAATATTCTACCTAAATTACTCAATAGAAAATCGTTATTCTCATGATCCGACTTTAAATACCGTTAGAACTACACCTCGCAACTAGTGTTGCACTTTGCGTTTAGTCAAGTCGCAACCCTAGTTGCGCAAAGCATGTGAGTGGTTAAGAGACGTTGGGTAGTCGTAGAAAGTAGGAATATAGTCTAACCAAGTATTATGTTTTCGTTAAATTATATTGATTAGGTATTCGAAACCAACGAACACATGCCATATTTATTTTAGTATCGTGTATCGTCTGACAGCTACCTGCGACAATGGCCAATGGCCAAATATTTGAAACCTGCTGTCTGCAGCTCAGTAGCTGTTTTTGTAATCCAACAAGTTCGAGCGCGACCGTCCTTTAGGGTGACAGACGAATGTATGTAGGTGTTAACGGGGGTGGGCTGTGTAGCGGGGAAAGAAGATGCGCGCAACTGCGCACCATGTACTGGCAGTCGCCTCGCGTCTGTCAGCCCGCGGGAAGGTCGCGCACGAAGTAGATCGATCATAGATAGTGGCGTAAGTGTGCGGCGATACATAAGGGGTAGACTCACCAGGGAACAGATAGACGTCGAGCAAGCCCCAGACTCCACGCCACACGTTGACGGTGGCTACGAAGGACACGAGGTGGTACGTATCGGCCAGAAGCAGGCGGGGGGCCCCGCGCAGCCGTGCGGCCGCCCAGCGGACAGGGGCCTGCAGCGCGAACGTCACTACCACCAGCGCGTAGCCCATTATCTGATGGTCAAGAGAAGTTCAAGGTTTTTTTCCATATAAGTTAGCTCAGGTCTATCCTACTTACTGAACGAGAAACGTTTGTATATAATATTTGTACTCACGTTCTCGAAAACGGCTCGAACGATTTCGATGAAATTTGCAATATGGGGGTTTACGGGGCATTTAAAAGATTTGTCCCCGCGGCATAATTATGAATCGTAATTTCCATGCGGCGCCGCCGCCGTCTGATAAGACTAATGGTTAGAGCGTTGGCCTACTACGCCAAGACTGCGGGTTCGAACCCCAGCTGTGGACCGGTTTTTTTTCTATTTTTTTGGGTAAATCATTTGTTTTTTAGACACTTACAAAACCGGCCAAGTACGAGTTGGACTCGCACACGAAGGGTTCTGTACCATAATATCGTACAGATTCAACACTGTACTTTTAAAATAGTTTCGTAAAAGAAAAAAGCTCCGAAAAAATCACGTTTCATGTATGGGGGCCCCCTTTAATTTTTAATATTATTTTATATTTATTATTTGTTGTTATACCGGCAATAGAAATACACACTCTGTAAAATTTTCAACTATCTGCTATTACGGTTAATGAGATACCTACAGCCCGCTGATACAAACGGTCGGAGGGACAGCGGAGGCTTAGTAGAATAATAGGGTTCCGTCACGGAACCCTCAAAGTAAATTAAATAAATAAATATCATTTATTCAAGGTATTGCAAGAACCCATTTTTATTGAATTACACGAAGATTCATATGTGGTCAGTCGGAACAAAAACTATATCCATACGTTTCCGTTTTCTAATATTATCAATAAATTTAAATTTATTCTGTTTTTATTGTTTTCATACAAAAATAATTTCGGCAATAATCTTTATAATTAATAAATATTAAAAAAAACGAAACGTACGGACATAGTTTTTGTTCCGACTGACCACACACAATCACAATCCTCTTGAGCCGCCGGTCAGAAAAACTTCATGACATGTCTATGCAATAAGAGCGAAAATAGGTCGCCTTTTTCGCTCTGGGGAGACCTTAATATCCCATTGTCAGTCCGTCTAACCCGCTCCATTATGGCTGGTTCACACGTATTAAGTTGGCAAGTAGTTAACTAAGTTTTTACTTAATTTTAAGCGACTTAATTTTAAGTAAGTGTTTACACGTTCACGATTAGCTAAGTTCTTTAATTAGCCCGAGATGGACGATCAACAGCGCATTAATACAGTAATTAAAATTGCTATCGCGATAGCCGACACTATATCGGCAAGCCCTTGTTGTTTGGCTTGCTTAGTTCTATAATTCAAGCTATATTCGACAAACAATCGGGCTTTATATATTCTTCAACAAACTTTACTGTAGTGTCTTCCGTTCCCTTCGACGTTTTGAAAAAAGATCTTAAAACACACGAACTACGAACGCGACCGCTCCGCCAAACTTATACAAATAACTAATATTTAACCAAATCGTGCCTGTCCAAACGTGTCAAGTGATAATCCACGCCCACCAACTTAACCGAAAAATAGACAAAATTCTAATCGACTTGTTTACTTACACCTTAAATTTTAACTTGTAATTTATTACTAAATTGATTGTTAACACGATTTAAAATTAAGTTAAGATTTAGTTAACCAGCCATTAAAGAGGCCCGTGTTTGTCCGGGGACTAAGCTGCAAAGAAGCCGATTACCCTGTTTTCGGCGAACATGCCCGACGCGCTGTTGAGTTATTTATTAATAAACCAACGTCACTATAATGTGACCAACTCATCAAGTCATAAAGTGGATTACATTTAATATGTTTACAGCACTACAAATAGTAGATAGATGTAGATTTACGGTAAATATGTACATATACGGAGAAGAGATGACTTATCACGTCATAAAATACATTTCGGCTCTAATGTCGCGACGGGATTTAGGCTTTAAACTAAGTAAATACTTAGGATTTTCTTATCTTATTATTACTTATCTTATTATTACTAGGACATTATTGAAATAGAAAATATTTATTTCGCATAAATTTTTACATTTTATGTTTTATTTAACACATTCGGCGCCGGTGTGTCGAAACCACATAAGTACATTTGAACGCCAGGCGGCAGCGAATGTGTCAATGCAAAATGTACTTAAATCTAACGAGATGAGAGTTGAAATATTGCAAGCTTGAAATCTCCATACTCACTTTCTCTGTCCTACCCCTTTTTTAACTCTTAATAAAATTACGGTTTTAAGCTAAGCTGCTTTGATCTAAGCAAAATTTGAGAACCTAAAATTTTCTTGTAAACAGGTCTTAAAATTTAGGTCTTCCTTTGAATTTTTACGATACTTCAGATGTTCAGCCATGATGATCAGTCAAGTGGAAAGTTTACACAACAAAATATGCTAAGACTTGAATCTTAAACAACTACCTACTTTACTTTACTTCGCTGTCAAGAACTGAATAAATAACGTTCCGGCTACATACCTAATCTCTATGCTATAAAAAAAAAATCGCTTCCCGCCGTCTGTCCCTCTGTATGTATGTATATACGCTTAGAACTTTCAAACTACGCAAATATTCAGTTACATAATTTTTATGTATATAATAGTACCCGGAGCGAAGCGAGTGCGGGTCGCTAGCAAATAATAAAATGGTTCATATTATATAGGTAAGTACTAAGGCAACGACACATCGCATGAGGTATTTTCTCGTGCAAGTGTATCCGTATCACTTTTATGGCCGAGCTTAGTTAGCAAACAGCTGAATATTAAATATAGACTGTTTGTAAACAGAGAAACGGAAATATACCATTAATTGTTTATTTACTTTACGTACGGAACATAACACAATTTAATGTTTATCACTAAAGTAGAGAAACGTTGCAAAGGAAGCAAGCGAGAGTTTACAATGTCGTAGTTTAACGTCCTAGGTTCGCTTTAAATTTTTAGCAGCTATTTAAGTGCCGTCTTACAAAAACTGTGCTGACAGCGTCGCTTATTTTCGTTTTCCCTAACCTTTTAAGTGAAATAAATTGACATTTTATCGAACTTGTAATAGATCTCTTAACACATTTAGCTCACCCATTCTATTGGATTAATTTTTCACGCAAAAAAAAAAAAACTGGATTAAATGTAAAAATAAATGTACAGCTTTATTCTTCGGCCGTTGTTAAAAGGTAATTATGGTTAAAGCATTCTTTAAGGAAATGACATTAAAATATTATAAACAAAACAATTATAAACTTCAATTGGTATTAATTAGTTTTCAATGTATATTGTATTTTTAGTAAATAATTTAGTAGGGTTATATAAATTTATATTTATATTTACACGTTGCATATGCGACAGAATATGAGAGCACTGTTTTGATTTTAAGACCTGTTATACTACTGTACCATGTTCTTTGTAAATAAATAAATAAAATAAAAAAATAAAAAATAAAGGTAAAAACCGGCCAAGAGCGTGTCGGGCCACGCGCAGTGTAGGGTTCCGTAGTTGCCAGTCACAATATGCGCACTTCTAAAGGCCGTGGACATTCACGGTCAGTTAAACTGATCAGTTAACTGACGTACATCCAGAAGCTGACCTTGAGTTCGTATAATTTCAACTTAAGATTTCACATTCACGGTCAGTTTTTGGTTGTACGTCAGTTCAACTGATCAGTTTAACTGACCGTGAATGTCCACCTTAAGTACGCAGGGGACTTTTATTTGATACTACGAGAATATTGAGTTCACGGATAAAAAAGTGCAAGGAGAGGCAAGGAGAATGCCACGTATTACTCTTATGTAATTGACATGATTTAACCTTTGAGCACACGCCAACATATATACTTACGTACGTCACTTTTATATAATTATGTACGTATATGTATTTAAAAAGCTGTGGTAGCCTAATGGTTTGACCATCCGACTCTTAAGCAGAGGGTCGTGGGTTCGAACCCGGGCTTCGCACCTCTAAGTTTTTCGGAATTTATGTGCGAAATACAATTTGTAAATTTACCATGAGCTTTACGGTGAAGGAAAAACATCGTGAGGAAACCTGCACACACCTGCAAAGCAATTTGACGGTGTGTGCGGTAGTTCCCAATCCGCACTGGGCCCGCGTGGGAACTATAGCCCAAACACCTCTCATTGTGAGTGGAGGCCTGTGCCCAGCAGTGGGACGTATAGGCTGGATTATTATGTATTTACTTTTTGGATTTAGGTACCCGGTGCTTCCATAATATAGAATGCAGCTTGACAACCCTGCACTACACTCCCGCTGCCTAGCCGACATGTGTTTTGTTTATCGTTACAGTTCATTTACCCACATATGCCGATAATATTATTTGGCTACTGATACATCGCCGCTCTAGGTCTGTGGTGCTTTTGGGTTATTGTAAGGAAGATAAAGAGAACACGAGGTAATTTTATCACCCGACGGCCAAAGTAGGAGCGTTAATGTTTATGACCTGTATGGTTGTTTGCTCCCCCGTAGAGGCTCAACGGTTCGCCTAATTTTGACAACCGAGGTGAAGTTTGATACGTCCTAGGCTCTTAGCATTGTAATTTTCATTGTAATTTTCATTACGGTAGGTATTGAACATGCCGCACCTTTAGAATGAAAGTGACCTAATACAAAATGTTAAGTTTTCTACTTCGAGTTAAGACTCGTTATTATTAGTAATTATTAATTATTAGTAATTAGAAGTTATTATTATAGAGACCTAATTCAAAAAATAACATTTTGGAATTAAGTAGGTCACTTTCATTCTAAAGGTGCAATGTATAGTCCTTGCTATAAAACTTGTTTTTGTCACGTAAACAAAGTATTCATAGTCGATAACTAATAAAATAACACAACTAAAACGTTTAGAATTAATACAGTGTATAATATACCGCAGCATAAAAATTGGACAACAACTGTCAGTCGGACTACCTACCTAGCAGGGGTGTGATTCTGTTAATTTAATCGTCTCACCCGCATCGACTGAGACGAAGAATAACCGGCGAATTTACGTCGTCCGTCAAGGTGACATTTGACTGCCTGCATTTTCATTTAGCCACTGGTTTCACGATGAAACCGGCGACTAAATCAATGTACAGGCACTTAAATGTTATTTACGCATAAATGACTGACGACGTAAATTCGCCGGTTATTCTTCGACTCAGTCATTGTGAAGAACGATGCGTAAACATAATAACATGGCAGTATTTGACTAGGATTTGCTTATTATATAGGTCAAAGATATGAAGGGTGTACAATGGAGGCAAATCCCAATCGATACATATTAATTCCTTTGTACAAATATTTTGGATTTTGTTAGCCAGGTCGATAAGTATCGGCTTGAGTCAAGAGTGATACGTAGTATGATATGACCACATTCTCCTTGCCTCTCCTTGCACTTTTTTGCCTTTGAGAATGCTTTAACCATTACCTTTTAACAACGGCCGAAGAATAAAGCTGTACATTTATTTTTACATTAAATTCCAGTTTTTTTTATTTTCGTACAAAATTAATCCAATAAATTTGGTGAGCTAGATGTGTTAAGAGATCTAATATTACAAGTTCGATAAAATGTCAATTTCACTTAAATGATTAGGAAAAACGATAATAAGCGACGCTGTCATCACAGTTTTTGTAAGACGACTCTTAAATAGCTGCTAAAAATTTAAATCTGAAATTTATAGATGGTCTCAAACTTTCGCGATATTCACTCATATTTGTATAACAACAAAGTCTAACGTCTATCGTAAGTACCTATTGTCATACTAATTATGTAGGTAAGTACTTATTTTACTACTACGTACAATTATAACTCTAATGCACAAACAATGCATTAAATTAAATTGTAAAGCGATAAGCCAACCTTGAGGTTTGCTGTACAACAGCCCCTTCCTTACTTAACGTGTGCCTTGGGATTGCCCCGTGACTCTTATGTCGGATTTCACTAACCACTTAATAATATTTGTATGAGAAATCGGATGACGGAATTTGGATCCAGTGCCCAACCTCTCATACAGATATATACTACTACTAGTTCGGACATTTCAGATCATTCAGATCAGTTCGGACGCAGTGCGTAACGCTCTTGTCATAACTCGGTTTTTAAATCCTAATCTCCAGTGTCCATGAAACAGGATGAATCTATA
Organism: Tortrix viridana; assembly: GCA_963241965.1. Lineage (NCBI taxonomy): Eukaryota > Metazoa > Arthropoda > Insecta > Lepidoptera > Tortricidae > Tortrix > Tortrix viridana. The sequence goes on along the minus strand of OY725179.1, from coordinate 8,294,361 downwards.
ATTATGAGTCATAAAAGCCGGCCAAGTGCAAGTCGGATTCGCACACGAAAGGTTCCGTACCATCGTACAAGGGTCGAACAAAAAACGCCGATAAAATCACATACCTTGTATGGGAGCCATTTAATTTAATTTAATTTTTATTATATGTTGTGTTATAGCTGAAATAGAAATACACACTCTGTGAAAATTTCAATTGTCTACCAATTACGGTTCAGGAGATACAGCCCGCTGATAGACAGACGGACGGAGGGACGGACAGACAGCGGAGGCTGAGTAATAGGGTTCCGTTGGCACCCTTTGGGTACGGAGCCCTAAAAAGTATACTAAGAAAAGGATACTATTAAATTATCAGTTTTAAGTTTTAAAATTGGTTTCGAGAACAGTGGTGTAGTGGTATTTTGCGTGGGCTAAACAGTTTCAAACAACGGTTTAAAACAGGCGGTTGAAAACCGTGTAGACAGTGGTTTTAAACCAAATTTCGCATGACCTTAAACGCCCTTGGCAGATGTCAAACAAATGGGCTCGTTTGAAATAGTGTAGCAGCTCGCTTCTACCCAGGTCACTTGGTTTAAAACCATGGTTTCAAACCGTGTAGCACACGCATTACGAAGATACGGTTAACTAGCCTAGTTATCTAGTAGTAACCCTGTCTACGAAGCTAGCGGTCCCGGGTTGGATTATCGGCAAGGGTACATGTTCTGAGTTGAGCGCGAGCTGTTGTTTCTGAGTCTTGGATCTTTCCTATATATCTAAGTATGTATTTCTCTTATTTTTTTTCTGTGTACATAATAATTGAACAACTTATTTATGTGCAATAAAGAGTTTTTATACATATATGTATAAGAATGTTGATCGTTGTCTAGTATAGTCAGCTGCAGAGAAAAGTAACCCCCCTAAGCTAAGTAAATTGTATGCAGAGGTGGTTACTTTTCTCTGCAGCTGACTGTACTCGTAGTAGGTCAACGTCAAAAGTAGATACTCACTTTTGTACTTTATCCTTTTCTTCTTATCCTTTATCCTAATAGGTACAAGAAACATATCCAAGCCGGTGTCAAGTAGGTATACACAATAGCAATGACAACATGATTCTTGCCACCGATTTCGATATATTTTATGTACCTAATAGGCACTAAAGAGGCAATTCCTAGGACTCCTAGGTGGCTGGTCTTTATTTAACATTTTTTAGTGGGTTTTGAAGGCGGCTTTTTTTTTTTTAAAATCTCTTTTTAGTGATGCACCTCACATTATTATGTGATAAACTAAAGCGCATAAACATCACATTAAGAAACAATAGCCTAAAACCAATTTCTCATCACCCTTAACAAAATGTCGTTGTCCAAGATGCAGGGCCGTTAATCATTGAGTTCTCCCGGTACTTCACCATCAGTTGCACTTCACCACATGCATTATATAATGAGTATAAAAGTAGTTTCATGTCCTTAATAAAGAAATCTCATTGCTGGCGTCAATCACGAATAAGGAGTTCCGGTGGTCATCTCTGGTCTTCATCATCAGTTCCTCTTCACTGAGAGGTGCTTTTAGAATGCAAATTCTTAAGGTTTTACAGGAAATACCAAAATCGCTGTATGTGTGCCTATAACTTTTGAAGAGTTCCCTCGATTCCTCATGGATCCCATCATCAGATTCTGACTTGGTGACAATGGGACTACTTCGGAAGTATACTCTTTGAAACAAAAAAATAATTCTCGAAATCGGTACACAATTGATGGAGTAATCGCGTAACAATATACAAAAAAAAATACGCAAAATACAGTCGCATTGAGAACCTCCTTTTTTTTGAAGTCGGTTAAAAAGTGTATATCTACTTTTGATGTTGACTACAAGCCTAGTTTGGGACTAGGACAATTTGTGTAAGATCTTCTTCTGATATTGGCTCGGTTATTTCCTCAACTGAACTGAATCTTAACCATCTAAACATGAATAGGAATTAATCCCATGACGAGCTTAAAATAGAAAAACAATTATTCAATTCACCTTCAGGCTAAGGGGTAATAAGGTAAACGCTCCGCTCATGTTTACTAATAAACGTCGTATTTCTGTCCGTCTGCCCACGTGGCAATTTAGTCAATGTCACAGTGGTATTGAACGTGAAACCGCCTCGCATCCTGGTTAACCGGGTTCTTACGAATATCAGAGCTAAAGTGACCGTTTATCAGAACGGCGGGATGCGTCATCATTCTCGGAGGACCAACCGGTAATTCCGACATTGAAAAGGCCAGTAACCGTACAATAAAACTTACGATCGTAATCTCTGATTAATGTAAGCATATCAGTAGGGTTAGACAAGTTGCATTCGGTTACCGTTTACGTTACGTTAGAAAAATATATGGAATGGACATTAGCGGTCGACGCGATAGATAGATTCTTACGTCAATCCTATACAGTTTAATAGTTTTCGTTATGATCGTTATGGTAATGTATCTTGAAGACAAAACTAGCAAAGTAATATTGTTCAAGGTATTTTAGGTATTACGTCCTTGTCAGTGATTACAAGATGGTTTTGATATTCTACATGTTTTTAAGGCGCAATCATTTATTATTTTAAAACATCGGATCACTTTTTAAAACAAACAGGTCGTACTATATGTTTGTGTCTGTTGGGGGACTCAAGACGGTCGAGAGGAAGAGCCAATTGTTCCACGCGTAAGTGGTCACTGACTCAATGGCGCGGAATAGTATCTGTATGACCCATATGCGGAAAGAATTCGTTTCAAACCAAACTACGTATTGAAATTCTGGGAATTCTTTCATTTATAGGATGCGCTAGCACAGGTCTTTAGCACGCATAGGACCTCGTGCAGGTGCTACCATAATCCTATCCTTAAACCTACCGCCAAGCGGCAATGTTTGCAATGTTTTGTCCCGGTATGGGGATAAATAAGACAACGGGTGAAATTACTAGCATAGGACGAAAGGTTGGCATCGTATTTGCTCTATGGGTCTTCGTATCCACCTACCATTATGTGGCCTGTGAGCTCGCTTGCCTTCTCAATGCCATAAAAACGCTTATCCATTTTGGCTCACGAGTAAAAACTACAGTGCAATAGATCTTAAAAAGTTTTCGGATGGGTAAAGTGTTTGGACTATCATAAGGGCATATAAAAGCGAGTGGACGAGAAGTACTAAACGGCGAAAAAAAATCGCAATACTTAGTTCCTTCGAAGGAACATCCAAAAGAACTACCGCGACTATACCTTTACAAATGCATTTGGCATTGAAAAAGGCATTTTAAACTTACTACAGAGGTCCAGCAGGAGCGCACTTGGTCTTCGGGGAAGAGGAAGATGTCGAGCAGCGCCCAGGAGCCGCGCCACACGAACACCACCAGCGACCCCACCACCGCCACCGAGAACACGCAGTCCAGCACGTACAGCGCCGTCTCGCGCGTGCTCTGAAACAATACCTTTACTTATTAAAACCTACCAGCGAACCTTTTAAAGTCGCGTTAATCGCTGTAAATAAATGTGGATAAAACATCCGTCACTTTCTGATAAGTACGTAAGAGATGGTTGATTTATTCACAGCGATTTAGAGATAGAGGGCGATAAGCGACATTTCGTGAACGTTAACGACTGCATAAATCAATTAATTTATGTAGGATTAAAGTAAGCTGTCGAGCGTACGTCTTTGCCATACCATACAACCTGATAGATTTCTGCAATCTCTAGCATTCTTAGAATGCAACTTGGCTAGGTAGCCCTTTTGTTTGCCAGCACTGCAAGACTGAAAACGACTGCAAGCGTAATGGTGAGTCCATTACGACTGCAGTGTCGCTCTACGTTACCGAAAATTTGAATGCTAACTAAGTTGCACGTCAACACGTCACGTCAACAACAAACAAGTACAATTTCTGCAACGGAATAGATAGCCTAGAATAGAGGCCCTGGATTGATTCAGGATAATAAAATTCTTGTAATATGTTTAAATACTTATCACATTCAAACCTTGTAAAACACGCACCACGAACCGAATTATGAGAAATATATGTTTAAGAAACCTAATCAACAATGTGTAATCAGGTGCAGAACGCTTGTTGCGGTTATTTGCTTTAGTTAAGTATGTAAGTTATAGTTTGTCGAATCGGAATGATATTCAAACAGCAGAATTTACCAAAATAAATTATAATTCCCATTATACGAGTTGTTATCATTCCAATGAAATATAGGCACCTTAATTGCCTCTTAATAACATATACTTGTACACATTTGTAGGTGAAATGTGATCGTTTCTTATTCTGTTAAGAACAGTGCTTGCCCGTATTTTATCAAATGCACTTCGTATTATTCTTTGGCGGAGTTATTTTACCGTATTGGACTTTTATTCATAAACAATACGCTTGATGTCACTCCAAAGATAAAAATCTAACGCAGTCCGGACTGCGTGGAGGCCATTGGATGGGCCTCCGCGGCCAATCCACCGCCCTGCATCGTGCTGGAAATGTAAATTGTGTCAAACGTTGCAGTGGCGCTTCTTCCAATAGCTCCGTGACCACATGCCTTAGCAGGTTCAGGTAGTTTCCTCCATTTAACGTGCCTTCTATGAAATAGGGTCCAATTACAATGCCGTTAATAATCCCTGCCCACACATTTACCGTAAATCGTACTTGGAAAGCATTTCTTCTGGTGAGACGTGGATTTTCCGCAGCCCAAAAGTGCTCATTGTGAACATTAAATTGACCAACACGTATGAAGGTCGACTCATCCGACCACAATAATTCTCGAGTTCGTCTTGGGCTGTTTGTTAGTATTAATAAACGTACCATATCGTAACGCTAATTATTGGGATATATCTTCTTCTCTTTTAAATAAAATGGCCTCTGTCCAATTATGCGGACAATTTTGCCAATGTCAGTGAAATTCCAACGATGATCGGTTTGTTCGGTTTTTATATATAATTGGTATTGTTCGGTAGGTTGGAGAACTGTGGCGAAAGTGTCAATCGCCTCACGGTCCAACCACTCCGCCGCGCTCCACTCCGCCACGCTTCACGTCTCAAAGGAGAAGCCCAAGATGGCGGCCGGCTCAGCAGAAGCGATCGACACGTGCAGCAGCCAACACTCCCTCCACAGGACTCCTCGAATACGGATATGGTGGACTAATCTAATCTATCTTTGTTTTGTGGCTACATTAGTGTTGCCACCATGATTTTGCCAATGTCATGTTTAAGGAAGGCACACGTTTACGAAGAAAGTGAACAGTTATGAAAAAGGGCACAATGTATGTATGTAGTATATTTAGGTTATATTATATACTTACATACAAAACAAAAATTATATTTTTACAACTTAATTCTATTTTTATAAATGAAAGTAACTAAATGTTTAATGAGAGGACTATTTACAAGAGTTAAAAAGCTTTTCATATTTACAGGACGAGGCAATTCCAAAGGGATTACGTCGTAAAGTGAGCCAAACGATATTCTTATTCTCTTTAAAAAAAAAAAATGGCCTCTGTCCACTTATGTAGACAATTTTGCCAATGTCAATGTACGGTTAAAATATATTTATAAAATTGGTATTGTTCGGTAATTTGGAGAACTGTGGCGAAAGTGTCAATCGCCTCACGCTCCAACCACTCCGCCGCGCACAACACCGCCACGCTTCACTTCTCCAAAGAGAAGCCCAAGATGGCGACCAGCTCAGCAGAAGCGATCAACACGTGCAGCAGCCAACACTCCCTCCACAGGACTCCCCAGACGATATTTACTCTTCTTAAACAATATCCACGACTTTGTTATGCATTTGACAACTATTGTTTGACAATGACAATTTACTCATAAGTTATCATTGTCATTTTTACTATCTTTTTAAAGAGGTTGAAAGCTCATGGACTAAATTAAAAGTTGAATTTAAAAAAAAAAATTACAGAAAAAAAAAAAGTTTGGTTCCATGAAACTGCGACTTTAACGTGATCACCATCAATTACTGAATTAGAAAAATTGGTACCTGATCACCGACTAAAAATCACCGTGTATACAAATCAACATTTTTATTTTAAACGCGGGTAAATTGTGTACCTACTAGCAGTTGCCCGCGTCTCCGTCCGCGTAGAAATCATTTATCGCTTTTCCCTTGGGAACTATCAAATTTTTCGGGACAAACACCCAACCCAGGAGGGAGGAGTACCTGTGTGACAAATTTATTCAAATCCGTTCAGCCGTTTAGGCCTGATTGAAACACAAATTTAAAAACATCCATATTAATTTTCACATTAATATATAGTATATAAATATATATTATAATATAATATTATGTATATATTATAATATTATGAGGATACATATTTTTTATTTGCCTGCAATATGACCGTATGTCTTGAGATTTTCCTAAGCCAATATAACGAGGTGAGGTGAACAGCCCGAGAAGGTCGTAGCACTGCTACGGCGTAACCGCGTAGCGCGTAGGCATTACAGCAGGCAATAGAAGGTTCTTTTAAATGTTACTAAATAATCCCATTCACTACCTTCGACCATAATAAAGATAAAGAAGTAAGTATATTGTAGTTAAGAAGACAAAGTAGTAGTCAGTTAACTGAGCTATGCATAAGTTAATTTTAACAGAACAATGAAAATAATATAATGTATGTATCAGTGGAAGAATGTTCAAAATTGGATGATTAAGTCAAGAGATTACCTCCTGCAACCTAACTTGCATTCCATCAATTTAATTTAAAGTTAATTATTATAGAGTTTTGTACCAAGATTTCCTCTGTTAAATACACAAAGGATTTTTAGGGTTCCGTACCAAAATGGTAAAAAGGAACCCTTATGTAGAGACTTCGGTGTCTGTCTGTTTGTGTGTCTTTCTCAGCAACTATACTGAAGCTATCAAATTGAAATTTGACATAGTTGTATAATTTGCTTGCCTCGATCTATTGATTAATAAAAAAAATAAAAAAATTATATTAATTGGAAATTGGGTTCAAAGTTTAATAAACACTCAAAATTGGGAAATAGTTTTGATGCGAACCATATTAAATGCAGACTTAGAAACGGTACCCTCGGTGCGCGAGTACGACTCGCGCGTGACCGGTTTTTTTATGAAGAATGCATAAAAAAATTGTTTTATAGGTAAGTAGCGAACGAATTAAGCCTTAGGTAATCCTTTCACTACATAGAACATTTTTTTAAGGCATCACTGACTGCTAGTTATTGACGAAGCATTATAATATTTAATCGTAGTTATTTTTACCCCAATGCTCAAGAAGGAGGGTAATGTTTTCGGGTGTATTATTTTATGTGTGCCTAAGTTGTAGCCATGTATGTGAGGTGTGTTTGTGAGGACACTGCGGGATACTATTGAGTTGGTCACTATCCCACGAGTGTCACAGGAAATAAATATTTTTGGCTATTAAATACACGAAAACTTACAAGAATGTAAACTAGTTAAGGAAGTTATGAGAACAAGTGAGCCACCTGCTTAAATATTTATGCAAGTGCGTATTACCTGTCCCATACAGGCCATTTGAGGAATATATAGGTATATTACGGTTACCATACCTCGAAATTTTGCTTAGCTAATTCCGGTCAGATTCCCTATGCGGTTTCGACTTAAGACTTGTGTACCAACCGTCCTGAACATGGTGGGCACGTCGAAGTAGTCCTGTGGCCCGTCGACGGCGACGGCGAACGGCGCGGCGCAGATGTTGCGCAGCGAGCGCAGCGCCGCCAGCGACAGCGTCGCCGCCGCCGTCGTCGACAGCAGCGTGCGCGCGCTGTCGCCCGTGCACTCGTTCAGGAGGTTCCACACCCCCCGCCACGCCCCCACGCACGCCACCCCCGCCACGCAAGTGTACATTCTTGACAACACGTAATACGTCAGCCTACCCCTGTCCGGGCACAGATACCTGCTCAACTTCGTCTGCGTCAAACAAAACAACAAGTCACAGCACAGTCCGAAAGCCGCGCACACCGCCGCGCTCCCGACCTGGTTTTCTGTCAAAACGTACAAGTCCATTAGGGTCCATGTCGATTTCCAGTAGGCCACGACTGCTGGCGCGACCACGACGCTCGCGAAGAGAGCGTCGGCGAGTTCCAGCGCGACGGCGTGCGCGCGAGAGCCGCTGGCGAGCGTGTCGGCGAGTCCGGCCGTGCTTCCGCGCATGTCTGCAGCAGGAGAGTCGAGCGGCTTCTGATCGCGACCGTATTACTACTGGTAATTCTATTATCATCGCGTCCCGCGCCGTGTGCCGTGACGCGCTACACTACAAGTAACTTGTTTGCCGCGACGCGCCGTTCCACGATTTAAGGCGCGAGCGATAAGGACTCGATCCTATTGAGCGCCATTGATGCACCTAGCGAGATAAAGGTTCAGTCGTCTAGTTGGAACAGGACGCGCTCCGATATATAGCCAATTAAGTTTTGGTTTGTATTAATTTACCTATAGCGGGTTAAATATATTAAGTACTTCCACGCACTGTTGCCGCGAAATAGTTAAGGCACTTGCCCCACTACCGGCGAGGAAACGATATTAGCTATCGTCTATTTTCTCGCTCAAGAAACGAACAAAACATATAGGTAGAACCCGTGTTAATAGTGGATCGCTGGCTGTTAACTGCCGGCGAGAACTCTCTCCAGTAACTATACAATCGCTTCTCGCTGCTCACCAACTCGTATTTATCTAGTTTCTAGCTCTACTCGCTTCTCACTAATTTTCGGCGGTGGGACAAGTGCCTAAGGTTACATAGGTTCTTGAATTTTTGGTACGCACTCTTATTAAGTAGGTATAGCTACACTACTAGTATTATATTATCTACGATATATATAGCCATTGGCAAACCCCTCTGCCATCTCGGATTTTTGAGTGCCGAAAACACATCTCGTCTCCGCTTGACTGTTTCCATTGAAGCGGAGCGGAGACGTGGATTACAACCAATGTGATGTGTCGATTCCTACAGGGCCCCTCTCCGCACCGCTCGTCTCCGGTTCTATGGAAAGGCAGCCTTAAACAAATTAGAAGCTCTTTAAGATTTTTAAAATGATGACGGCAAACGCACGTAAGAACAGAAGAGTAAAAACTTTACATCGCCTTAATCATCTGAATAATACGAATCAATTGGATAATACGAGGCCACAGTTTATTTGAACAATCTATTCGAATGTTCGAAAAGTGAGCAAGTCCAGTGTCTCTTTTACAGTTAAGTGTACCTACATATTTATACATACAATTTAGTTACCTAGACAAAGCATGCATTTTAGAAATAGTAAAGCATATACGCAAGTAGCATTTCGAACTGTATAAAAGCTGTACTATAAACAATTTGAACACTCAACGCGATTTAACGTTTCTGTATAGGGGCTGTATAGACCTTATAATTCCATAAAGGGCCCCAAATTATGCAACCTTAAGTGTAGTAACAGCTGGTGAACAGCTGTATTATCGCCGTACTACCCAAAGTGAAGACTGACTAAGGACATAATTAGGATCCATTATACACTTTATACAGCTACAGTTCTCTAAATCATAGCTACAGTTCTCCAAATCAGTATTCAATGCTGTTATACATAATTAAGCATTACAAAAATATAAAACGAGAGCTTTATGCAGTCGTTAGGCAGCTCTAGTCTTCTAATCCTGCTTATGATATATTTTCACACCAGATGCTGTATTTTAGTATTTTCCAATACTCTTTACAAGCAAAAAGTGATAATTTCGTCAGTATACAGCCGTAAACCAGCTGCACTGTACAGAAGTACCAATTCTTGCTCTAATACAGCTAGAGACATTTTTGTAGTCTCTTGTGCATCACTTATAAAGTCGTTAGCTGTTAATGAACTGGATTAAGGACTTTTTTCAGCCTAACTGTTACTTGGGACCTTCAACGCCGGGTTTATTTACATCTACAGATTCATTTAAGAGAAGATAAGGAGCATAGAACTGAAATGTCACACAACGACAACAACTGTAACACGGAAGTTATAGAATCTTCCTGCATTACTTTGACAGTCAATAAATGTCTGCAACTACAGTTTCCGTATCCGTATTTGGTTAGTGAGAGTAACCATGTTACATTTGCAGGATTATTAATGCTAATAATTTCAAATCGAGAGTGCATAATAAGTATTAACTATTTGGGAACCTGAGTAGGTATCCCTTCTCTTGGGTGAATTAATGTATCGAATGTTTTTTTCACAATTAGGTAGATGTAACTTACACAAAATGGCTTTTAAGGTCCATAGATAGGATTACAATAGTACAATCTGAGGATTACGGTAACCTGACCCCCCCCCCCCCCCCCCCCACACCACATTTATTTACCCAAACATTTATTTGACAGACACACTGCAACACAACAGACAGGCCGGTAACAGGGGCTGTTAAAATGAGTCTTATATGTAATAAGATCCCGTCATTGTAAAGACCTAACAAACAAACAGAGAGATATCTAAATTCTGCATGTTATTGGAAAGGATTCAAATTGATCGTATCGCTCGCTACTCTATTATAACTCTGCTGTGACTTCCAATACAGGCGTGGTGAGGAATATCCAATTTAAACATTCCAACTTAACAACTTGAACATAGAATGTTGTCAAGAAAGTTGGGAGTAAGTAAAGTTACCAATAAAATAATACAGCAGGCAGAGTATTCTTGCCATTCTCATTCTCAGTGAGGCTAGAAAGTTTTATTCTCCTTACATCATGACTGCAAAAATCAGAGACGTAAATAAAATGGGTATTGATGTACGCTGTCGTGCTCTTGCCTATGTTATTTTAATGTCTCTCGATTTCTAGCTTTTCCAGCCCAAAGAACACCAAAATCTCTGCCTCTGGTCGTCATAACGATCAAGCCATATTCATATACATATAGAACGTTAGTCCGAGGTAGGTAAAGCTAGTGACCCTCGCGCTAATCGACGTAATGGCAAATCGGGAGTAGGGAACGTCAACTAACCGCTTCCTAACCGCTGGATTCAAGTGGACATCATTAGGACCTTGACCTTACTGTCATACCCAATAATATCAGCCCGAGGTGGATCAGTTATATAATTGAAGCAGTTAAAAGGTTTAGGTAATCCTACCGGCCAGTGTTCTTAGTTGGTTACCTTCATACGGGTGTCACTTGTTTTCCTTATTTTGCATACTCGTACACTTGTGTCAAAAATCCTTCAACTTCCGCCTTGGATGAAAGGAAGAGAGATGGTAAATTTGTAAACAGATGCGAAATTTACTTCTGTATCTAACTTTTTAAATTAATGTTAATCTAAATAGGTACTTATACAAAATAAAGTCGGGTTAGTTACACCATTTGTAACTCAAGAACTTTTATGAAGATAAGAAGGATTTTTATGAAATTTGGCGCATAGTTGATTACCTGGATTAACATAAAAAATACTTTTTATCCCGGAAAATTTGATAGTTCCCGAGGGATAAGCGAAAAATGACTGCTATGCGTACGGAGTCGCGGGGAAAAGCTAGTTACCTATAGATAGAAGACCTTACGTAAGTTAATAGATATGTCACGCACTTCCACTGTTCACTTGACATAAAGTGTTAAAGACACCTCAATTTTGTAAGAATTATTTTATTTTACAATTTTATGACAAAAAGGTTCAGGTAAAGTCTATAAGACTAGGATCGAGCGCATGATACCGTATGAGAGCGATTGAAAGAGAAGTGTAAAGGTTGTTTTGGGAGCTATTGCTACAAAACGTGTGAGTTCTGCGTGTACCTACCTACAGTGCATCAATGACGCGTTTAAGGGCCTGCGCAAACCGGCGGAGCGCAGCGCAGATCACTTTAAATTTATCAATGTATATTCTTTTCTATTTTAATTACAATAAGGTATAAATTTAGAGCCGCAGCCGCAGAGTGGAAATCCCCCGTGATGCTCCGAGGTCGGTCTCAGAGCATTCAAATTTATACCTTATTGATATTAAAATAGGGAAGAATATACATTGATAAATTTAAAGTGATCTGCGCTGCGCTCCGCCGGTTTGCGCAGGCCCTAAAGGTCTCCACCCACAAGAACCGATTATATTGTAACGAGTGTGAGGAAATTATAGAGTTCTGCTACACGGCACTGCGTAATGGGTACCAACTAAAAGTAATACAAATGTGTCAAGACAGTAATGGTCATACACCCGTGGTAGTAGAGGGTGTTAACGTTAAATTAATATTATCACTTCACCAGCTTGCCTTCTTTGACATTATCCGCTAGCGTGAAAAAGTAATATCGTCGTCATGGAGGCAAGTCCAGCCACAGTTGCGCGAATACGATGACTGATGTGATGCTCATGATTTTTTTTCTTGCACCAGGATTTCCCTCGCTACGGCAAGATGAAAAATTGTGTGTGTAGCTGAGCACGGCAACAAAGTTATTTGCGACCCGTGGCTTTAAATTCCTCGCTTCGTTCTGAATCCTTTATTTGAACTATGAGCGAAAGATTGAAGGATCCTTTGTTTGCTTTGCTCTGGATTTAATACCAGCAGCACAACCAAATAACTTCGCAGGTTTGCATGACAAAACAAAACAAAGATTGTATTAAGATTAAGTATTGCCACCAACTTCCAATGAGCCAGCATTATGAGGAACAACGCATACTGGCTTGTAATATAAGTATTTTAGGTAAAGACTTAGTACGGTAGTTTATAATAACATATATCAACTAATTATCTTACTAATGTGGCGACACCTTTACCACAAATATACATGTCAGCAGTTTTGGCAAACGACGCGGGCGCCGGCATGAGTTAAGGCAGTCTGGATACAGCGGTCTAACGTAGTAGTCTACACGACGAATACATCCTGCGGCGCCCGCCTGGTTAGCCTCTCGATTATACAAAATTGTATGTGTTAGATTTAGCTTTGCCTTCATTAAAAATTAACTACCAGAACAGTTGAACTTTCTTATTGACCCTAACCAATACGAGGTAGTTAAACTAATATTCATACATTACGGAATAATAAATAAGAAGAGTAAATTTTTTGGTTTGCAGTTTTTCTATTTGATCACCATCCAAAACCAGCATATAATGTTTTGGTCGGCAATAAATAATAAATTTTAGTTATTTTATTGCTACTTAAGTTTACCAACAATTTCGGAATCAGAAGAAAATACACGCCCACTCCGTCCCGTTTTTCACCCTGTTGCGACATCAGAAGTGGGATTATCCTTGAGTTGAGGAATTCAATAAACATTGTCGCGAGCCTTAAGTTATCATAGTCAGAATAGCCGAATACAAATACTGCGATAATATTTTCCCTACAGATAACACACACGAGGACGTGTGAAACATCAGAGATGGCCGTGTCGGAGAAAGCACGACGTCACAACCTGTCAAGCTTTGGCGCGGCCGTTGGAGCGCACGGGCAGACCGGGCATAGGGTTTGCAATATTCGTCCAATTTTAGTATTCGAATAATACGAATACTTAGATTTCCAATATTCGAATATTCGAATATTTCGAATAATTCGAATACTTTTGAAAATTAAACAAAATAATGATTCTTAGTTGTGTAATTGTAAAATATGTAATGTAAAATTAAAATGTAATGACCTTACAACTAAAAAAATAACATTTATGGTATCTTCTACAAATTAAATAATATTCGTTTGGATGATAACAACTTTTGAAATAAAGTAAACAATTAAATACAATTAATTAGTAATACAATATAAATTTACTTTGTTAATTAAGTTACAATAAAAACAAATCAATAACGAGCACTCGTTCCGTATGTAGGTATATAAAGATATGACTAACTATCAACTTTTTGGCTATCAACAAATTCAAACTATACTCAGCGGCAAATCTAACCGCCCACTCTACATACATGTTTGTAAGGTGAGGTGAAAGAGAGAGAAAGAGAGGGCAACTTAGATTTGCCGCTGATTAGTAGTTAATATTAAAATTATAATTTGGTTTACTTACATCTTTTCATGTCAGTCAGCAATTCAACATCATCACAGCACAGCACAGACAATTTATTAACACGTGACGTAAACTTGCACTTAACCGTGTACGAGGAATCACCATCACCACACCACAAAAAACATGAACTAATCCTTAAGCTCGCTCTCGCTATCGCTACGCTACTCCTTTTACCAATTACGGTACGGCATTTAGTTCGTTTTAGAAAGATTTTGGCAAGGATAAAGAAAAATAGGTAATATATTGTTTGTATTAGATTTTTAGTTTTTTTTAAATATTTAAATATATTTCCACGGAGTTGTTAATGTGGAGGATAATTAATACTGTCATTTTGTTATAGTGTTTTGCTCAGGTAAATAATTACAGACATATTTCTGCACTATTCTAAATATTCGTTTTATTCGAATAATGAATATTGTCGAATTCGAATAATATTTATGGCAAATAATTCGAATATTCGAATTGCAAACCCTAACCGGGCAGACTAGTCTTAGAGCTCGTGCCGGTCGCACGTGCCTGTTCGGTCATACTCAATTTAATTTACATTGTGTCCGTCTTTATTAAATTGTGATCAATACAGTATAAGTAATACAATAAATGTTAGTTCTTTTATTGCTGCTTGAGGTTACCCACAATGTCGGAATCAGAAGAAAATGCACGCCCACTCAGTCGTGTTTTTCACACTGTTGTGACATATATTTAAATGCCTTACCAATCGATTTTAGAGCAGCTCAATTTGACATTAATTGCTGATCAAATTTTGATATTATAGCTGACCATTAGTTGCTGACCAAATGCATTTTTCTGCTGAGCAACACGTCAATATTCTGCCAACCGTTTAAATCATACCCGTAAATAACTCCTCAATACATAGATAGTCAATTATTGGCTCGTGACTCTTATTTGCTCGAATAAGTATATTTTTTAAGGTTCTCATATTTTCAAGTTATCACCAAGCTAGGAGACTTGCGCTGCGGGTTAAGAGCGTTTCCGAAGGTAAATAAGGATCCCGAGTTAAAAATCCGTATGGTCAAAAATCATTGAACCTTTACCCGGCTAACCCATACGTCCACTGCGGATCATTCGAAGAAAGTCTTATCACCAATGAACCGCACACTCACCGTAGTCTTAAACCTAGTGGTGAAGATGTATGTGGGTTCCTTCCCATCGGTGACTAGGAAGTACGGCGACGCTAGAATGTTGCGCGAAGACCGCAGCGCCACCGCGCATGCGTAGAACAGCGCAGTGAACGTTGCGATTACCACAGGCCTGGAACAATAGTTATTTGTTATGCAAGGCTGCAAAGTTGTTATTTGGCGCGAGAGCAAGTATTGATTCCCGAGTCAGCGAAGGATTGTAAAATTTAACCACGAGCGCAGCGATGGTTTAAAAATAGAACTTGAGCTAAGGAGATAGGGAGGCTTCGAGACCCAAATAACTTTGCTGCCGTGCGAAACACACAATTTTTCACCTCACCGTAGAGATGAAAACATTTGGTGTTGGAAAAACAAATACTGGAGCGCCACATCAGTTGTGGCCGTCCTCGCGCAGCGCTTCGCGGTTAAAGTGGACTTTTGCACGCAAATTTTGTGCGCCAAAAGGCTTTTTTGACCTGGTGCGGTGAAAAGATTTGTTTATATTTAGTAAGGAGGAGGTAAACTATCACATAATCCACTTGAAGAGAGATAGATAGCCAAAGTCGTTTATAACAAGCTGCTAGCTAAATAACATTTTTTTTTCACTTCTCATGCTCTAATGACTTTAATAGCCATGTATAGGCGGACCAAAGTGATACATTTAATCCGTAGGGACTAAAGCACTTTTTCTTTTTAATTTCCTTATAAAAACCTTGGAAAAGCACAAACAGCCAGAGATACATGTTGCAATTTGATGATGTTGCGCTTGTCGTCGGAGTGCGCGGTGGAGAGCGGGCTGGGCATACAACCTCCACCGCCTTATTCTTCGTTTCGGAAATGTTGTCTATGGACTACTTATTTGTAATGTTCTAACCCCAAAATCAACCTGGTTGTTGTCTTTTTCTGCATAACAGTGACGGGTTGAGAGTAAAAAAGATAGCGCTATTATGTTGTAATTTTACGTGTCTGTCTTAAAATTGTGCAGCAGGATGGGTGGGATGCTCACAGGCTCACTGGCATGAGTCCTCGAATGGGGGCACAATTTGCGCTACAGCTCCCAGCTGTCGCGCCAATGCTAGGTGTAGACCACGATAATGTCAGGCTCACCGGTGAGGGTCTTCAGCCTTGGGCACGATGAGAGCTACAGCCGCGTCAAACAGCCCCCAGCCGCCACGCCAGTGCATGATGTTGGCTAGGATGAACACGTATGTGTACAGCCGGGACAGGGCGCGCTCGCGCAGCCAGGGCCCCGCCCGGCGCTCCGCGCGCCACGCGCCGTTGGACCGGCTAAGCAAGTATGACCTTCGGAAAGATATGCAAGTTATTATTATGCAGTTGACATTTTCATCTCAAATGATATTAAACAAAATCTGCCTCGATGGAAAGGGCAATATTTGGACTTGTACTCTCTACATGAGTCGTTATATTGCCTACTTTCCAGCCTTTACAACAATATACTATACAGGGTGAAATGACGTGATCAGAATTAAATTTACCTAATTAAGTACTGAATTACTAACCCTGTCAAACTACATTTACGTGAAACAGTATAATTTTTTTTGTTTTTACTATTTAAGAGGACTGTGAACCAACTGCAAAATCTAGCCTTTTCATACAAACGACGATAAAGTTTTCCACCCCCTAAACGTTAACCGAATTCGACCAATTTTTGATTTGTGGTCAGTCGGAACAAAAACTATGTCCGTACGTTTCGTTTTTTTAAATATTGATTAGTTATAAACAGATTATGGCCGAAATTACTTTTGTATGAAAATAATAAAACGGGAATAAATCGAAATTTATTAATAATATTGAAAAAATCGAAACGTACGGACATAGTTTTTGTTCCGACTGACACCGTATCAAAAATTAGTCGAAATCGGTTAACATTTAGGGGGTGGAAAACGTTATCGCCGTTTGTATGGAAAGCCGTCACCTCACAATCCTCTTAAAGTAGGTACTTAAATGCAAAAAAATTAATCATTAACTATACTACTCTGTCAAGAAAGTACCGGGAAAAGATCAATAATACACAAACTGTTTGTTAATCATCCAAATTTATTTTATCACCTTCAAAGTATGCTCCTTCAGAAACGATACACTTACGCCAACGAATAATCCAATCATCAAAACATTTTTTAAACGCTGTTTCCGGAATTGAATTCAGTTCTCGGCGCGAATTCTCCTTTATGTCTTCTACCGATTGAAAACGGGTGCCACGAAGTGGTAATTTGAGTTTAGGAAAAAGAAAGAAGTCGGCAGGAGCCATATCTGGTGAATATGGTGGTTGCTCGATGGTATTTGTTGAGTGTTTGGTCAAAAATTCTTTCACAATGATGGCCTTGTGCGAAGGCGCATTATCGTGGTGCAAAATCCAAGAATTTTCATTCCACAAATCTGGCCTTTTTCGTCGAATTTGCTCTCTTAAATGCCGCATAACGCTCAAATAATATTCTTTATTTACCGTTTGACCTTCCGGCAAGAATTCCGAGTGCACAACACCGCGATAGTCAAAGAAAACAGTCAACATGACTTTGACTTTTGATCGACTTTGGCGTGGTTTCTTCGGTTTCGGTTCAGTTGGAAGGCGCCACTCCGAAGCTTGTTGACTAGTTTGCATGTCAAACTCGTAAACCCACGTCTCGTCACCAGTAACAATGCGTTTCATGAATGTTGGGTCGGAATTGACTCGTTCTAGCATGTCCTCAGCGACTCTCATGCGATTGAGTTTTTGGAGAAAATTCAGGTCTTTTGGGACTAGCCGAGCGGTAACATGTTTCATACCCAAATGATTAGTTAAAATAGTACGGATCGACTCGTGAGATACAGAAAGTTCGGCGGCTATCTCTCTCAAAGTTGAATGAGGATTTTCAGTCACTATTTCCTTCACTTTTGCGATGTTAACTTCAGTTGCAGACGTTGATGGCCTACCAGAGCGAGGCAAATCTTCCATCACATCTCGACCGCTTTTGAACGCTTTGTACCACTCATAAACACGTGTTTTTGATAAAGTCGAATCACCGTAAGCCTTCTGTAACATTTTCAGTGACTCCGAACACGAAATTCCATTGGCGATGCAAAATTTAAGACAAACTCTTTGTTCAATGTTTTTGTCCATTATGAAATTCGCAATACACACTAGATATGATATAACTAAAAACAGCACTGTATTTAATATAAATAACAGATGCAACTCAAACTCCGCGCCAAAATAGAAAACAGTTGTGCCAATCTAACAACAACAAAAAAAACAAAAATTTGAATTTGGAACCATAAACAAATCATCCATTCCCGATACTTTGTTGACTGAATGTATTAATGGTCACCCTACAATAAACATTTGATCAAAATAAAACCTCTTTAAAATAGCTGTTAATGTTATGGCAAAAAGACTGTTTATGAAGAAATACATTGTCACATTTAGACTAAAGTAAGGCCAACGAACCGAGATAAAGAATGTAAACAAGCTTTCAGGAGTTCAAAACATTTCTATTAGAAGAAATTATATACAAATTTTAAACTTCCTATTCTAGTCATTGACGGACGACGATGATTCGTTATGAGAGTCCGAATCAGCCGTATTTATGAATATGACAAAACTATATAGGTATTGTATTATCAATCATGCTGTCAATTTTGCTATAAAAATTGTTCTCTATTTTTATGATAACACACAATTTCGCCATTTGTTAGCTGATACAATTTGGATTTCTTCTTGTAGCAATCTTTAAATTTATATGAGATATACTATGCGAGCTACGTGTAATAACAACAACAAAATAATACGGAAACGAAAAAAATCGTGTCTCACTTCGAACGCAATCCAAACAGGAATGAACTTCACAAAATGTCTGTCCTAATGTTGATAACTTCTGTACTGACAGCTTTCCTGTACCCGAATCACGCAACGACAGCCGTCATCGATCAACTGAAGATATTATTGCCTACGAGAAATAAGGAAAGATATAATAATCGCTCGCTATCGCAATATAACTCAGTAACGGTCAGTTTGTTTACATTCTTTATCTCGTCTCATTGGCCGTACTTTACTTAGGGATACGTAAAAAAGAAAAAACTACCTACTGTAGTGACTATGTTCTTAGTAAATATTTGAAAGTTAATTCGTGTTAAAAAAGAAAATTAGTTGAATAATGTTGCTCTATGAATAAAAACAGGTAAGTAATCAGTAAGTAAAAAGGGCCAAAAACGTCGTCAGTCAGTCTGTCAATAAAATCAACAATAAAAAAATGTTTGTTACTCCTGCAACGTCAGAATGTGACAGCTGTCAGAATTCAACGGAATTACAGAACAAACTCATCAAACTATAGACAAACAATATCAATATGGCGCTTTGTTTACATCGTTCACAAGTTCTATTGATGGCGACTTTAGTTAGGTATATTCTTGATGCGTCGAGACGTGAGAGTGGTAGCGCGTAGCGCTAGTCAACCGACGCCTAATAATATCTACTTATCATAGACAACCCTTAAGTGTTTATATTAGGCTTGTCTCACGTAAAAAGATCAAAAAGATAAAATATTTGTATTCAGTTAATAGGCCGCACGGGCACTTTTACACGACAAGAAGAAACTCAACAGTCATTTTTTAAATATAACTTACTTATAACAATGATACTATACTTATTCTAGCATTATATAAAATATATCTGCGTAGTTCTGCAGGAAAACATGTCAAAATTATAACGAGAGAAAATATAGGTACAGTAACAGGAATAGTATTTCACCCTAAGAGCATACCTTATCAAGGCGAAGCAGACGTGTATGACTATGGCGAGTACGTAGCTCTGGGCATGGGGAAACAGCTCGTGCTCGATCTCCATGAGGCCCCACGTGCCACGCCACACACCCACTACAAGAGGCGCCACCACGAAACAGGTGAACACCGCGTCACCTGAAAACCCAAACAATTAAGAGGCAGATTTGCACACTAGCAATCAGATCATTAGGCAATTAGTATGTAGATAACCTATACCTACTACTCTTATGACTATCATATTTTGTTGACTCCTTTCAAAAAGTTGGTAGCAACCTATTGTAAGCATGAGATTTGCCACATCATTACGACAAGAGTTCTTTGTTGGCTACACAATTAAAAGTCCGTCATGGTTACCTGCACCATACTCCAGTTCTTCACAGTTGCATTCTGTTTCTGGTACTTCTTTAAAGGATTCAATCGAGGCAGCCTTTTCTAAATCACGCGGCTGCACTTGAGGAGTTTTCTGCTGGGGCAGCAGGTTGTCTGTAGCGTTCGGAGACATCTATAAATTAAGGGTAGACTTAAGGATATTGTCAATTACGGTCAGCAAACGGCACGTAGAATTTTTGCTTATTAGCCAACCTGATAACTCTGCCTGCCATATCAGCCTGTTTTCAGCTCTCAGTAGGTAATAGATACGTCTTCACTAGTCATCTGTAGACCCCGAATAACATGTCGGTAACCTACATACCTACAGTATTTCTGTTTTTAGTTGGCCGCATCATTTTAATGAGAACAATGGAGGCTGCGGCTGACTAAGAACGGAAATACTAAACTTTATTTTTACGTAACTATATCATTTGGTAGACTTTAAAAAGGTTCTATCACAATGAATCATAGTACTCCTTACTTTTTTGGCCGTTGTCGAATAAATAATCATGCGTGTAACGTGTTTTTGTTTCTGAGCAACGACACCGGCCATATTTAAGACAGGACGAGTCTCAATACGAGTTCTGTGACAAGAGTGTTGGTTGCTGCACGTGTCGATTATTTAGTCGCGTTTTTTAGTGCCTCAGTGGTGTTGAAGAGCTCGGTGGAGTGGTCGGCGCGAGCGGCGGCCGACACTCTTGCCTCTGATCTCGGAGAATATAACACTCTAAATGTTTTAATAACATTTTCAATAACCGATCACATGTATCCTCAAACTTTGACATTGGCAGAATTGTCCTCATGGACAGACGCCATTTTAACAAAAAATTGAATTGAATTGAATTGAGTCTCAATACATATTTGAATTCACACTAAATACCCTAACTGGTCCATACAAACATACCAAAAAATCAGAACTACATCATGCTTTGCGATTTTAGCCTTTTCTAGGGTTCCGTACCTCAAATGGAAAAAAGGAACCCTTATAGGATCACTTTGTTGCCCGTCTGTCTGTCTGTGTGTCTGTCAAGACCCTTTTTCTCGGGAACGCGTGGAGGTATCAAGTTGAAATTAATATCAAATACTTACTAAATCTGCAATCCCATGGATCAGTGAAAATGTTTATGCCGCATATTCAAGGGAATTTCAATGGAATCAAAACCTATGGGGTACTTCCCGTTTACTTAGAATCATGAAATTTAGCAAGAAGCAATGTCTCAGAACACAAGTAAAGGAATAAATCCGAAAACCGTTAATTTGTCCTCGTACATCACATGAAAAAAAAAGTCCAGTATAAACTGACACGCACTAAGTATGCACACTCATTCTTAGTGAGTGTCAGCTTATACTACGCATGATTTTTTATGCGATGTAACTACAAATTAACGGTTATCTTTTGATTGCGTTAGCTTAGAAGTTTTTGGCTTTTTCACAGCTCCAAAGGAAAACTCGGAAAAAGAGGAAAAAATCTTTGAGACTCGATTCCCGTGATTTACGAACAATTTGCATACCTACAAGTTTGTGCGGAACCCTAGGTGCGCGAGTCCGACTCGCACTTGACCGGCTTTTCTAGTGTCGATTTCTACTGGCCTAAGACGCCAATTTATGCAATTTGACAAATACAGGTGAAGCGTTACACAATAAAAGTCCACTGATGAGCCCTTTGCCAAGAATGCCAAGATGCACTACGCTAACTAGCGTTTCTATTCGCGCGGGCCCCTGTACCCATTAGGAATATAGCAAAAATGAAATTTGCTCCACTCGTCCCAAATATTTCGGTAGACTGACCAATACGACATGGATCGTTTAAAATATTCTAGAGTGAGGAAACCTTGCATTCGTTACATATTAGCATACAAGGGTCATGCCAAAAGAAATTAGATAATCTATACTTATTTGATGTATAGGTACTGGAAAGTTACACACCGTCGTGAAAGTAAACTATTTGTTAAAAAAAAAAAAAATTAAATCGGTTTTAATTTTTTTTTAAACAAAATTTTCGGGGTTACTCTGGCGGGAACTTGTTTGTAACAATGAAGCTCACTCGACGTGATTTTGTTGTTATGATTAGGGTTCGTAAAATGCGAGCAAAATTCATTGAAGTGCTAGGTTGTCATACTTTTGTCGATCGATCGATTCGATTTTGCTCGCATTTTACGATCCCTGGTTGTGATTTACATGACTATAAAAAAGATTAAAAGCCGCAATAATGTTTTGAACTTTTAGTTACGACTTTTGGTGACATTGTTTGTTCACGAGCTACAGTTTACAATTCATTTGCTGAATTTAGAAGAGGACGGGGAGCTTTGAAGATGAGGCAAAGTCAGGTCGGCCGCCAACCGCCATTACTCAAGAAAACGTTGAATCTGTCGAAATAAATATTCGTGAAAACAAAGGAATTACATATGTAGAGCTTGAGCGAGAACTGGGCATTGGATCAGCAGTAGGTATTACATATTATCATTCACGGACATCTGTCTCTCCATAAGCGCTGTTTGAGGTGGGTTCCGCAAAAACTTAACGACGAGCAGAAAAAACGTCGTGTGGATTGATGTAAATTTATTATTGATAAATTCGACGCTGGTGAGAAAAAGAACGTTTATGATATACTGACAGGTGACGAAACTTGGTTATATAACTATGATCCTGAAACAAAGCGACAGTCTATGGTATGGTGCTTTGAAGGTGAGCCGACTCCAACGAAATGTCGTCGTGCACGAAGCACACAGAAACAAATGGGCTCTTCATTTTTAGGATTCCGTATCTCAAATGAAAAAAAAACGGAACCCTTATAGGATCACTTTGTTGTCCGTCTATCTGTCTGTCTGTCTGTGTGTCTGTCAAGACCCTTTTTCTCAGCAACGCGTGGAGGTATCAAGTTGAAATTAATGTCAAATACTAAGGTCTGCAATCCCTTGGATCAGTGAAAAAATCAAACATCTAAGTCAACGCAATCAAAAGATACGGCCGTTTATACCGCATATTGAAGGGAATCTCCAGGGAATCAAAACCTATAGGGTACTTCCCGTTGACTTAGAATCATGAAATTTGGCAAGAAGCAACGTCTTATAGCACAAATAAAGGAAAAATTCCGAAAACCGTTAATTTGTAGTTACAACACATAAAAAAAGATTCCAATATAAACTGACACTCACTAAGTACGAAAGTGCATACTGATTGCGTGTCAGTTTATACTGGACTTTGTTTATATGGTATTCCCGTGATTTACGAACTATTTACATGCCTACAAGTTTGTGCGGAACCGTCGGTGCGCGAGTCCGACTCGCACTTGACCGGCTTTTTGTATAAGGCGGGACACATTGCTACTGTAGTGCCAAAGGACAGTCAACTCCGAATGGTATATTATGTAACAGCGTGTGTTGTCAGCTTGGTGCGACAAGCGGCTACAGTCAGGAATCCGGCACCTCCTTTGACACCACGAAAACGCCGCACCGCACACTTCTGCTAGAACACTCGAGTATTTCAATTCAAAAATGTGTCTATTCTGCCTCATCCGCCATATTCTCCTGATTTAGCAACTTGTGATTTTTACCTCTTTCCAAACATTAAGGAAAATTAAAGGGCAAGCGGTTTGAAAGTAAAAAAGATGCCGGCAGTTTACAATTTTGAGATTTCTGAGGTGTCTAAAGAAGAGTGGTCATTGGTATTTTCCAAGTGGTTTAGACGGATGGGAAAGTGTATACGTGTCCATGGTGAATATTTTGAAAAAAAGCGATACATGTAATAAAGAATAGATAAATTTTGAAATTTCTGAGAATCTAATTTCTTTTGGCATGACCCTCGTACCTATTTGATTTACAGAAACGTGCATAATATTAACATGCATTTTTGGAACCGTGCATAATAGGTGCCATAAAAGATATGTTAATTATTTTGGCTCCCACACGATATGCCTCATTGAGTCAGAATGTACCGTTTGGTGCGGTTTTTGCGAGATTTATTAATGATTGGTGATTTTTATGAATCTTTAAAAAAGGTTCAGAAACTGTCATATTCTACGCAGTAAATATTTTGTGTCTCACAATTTAGATTTTAGTTAATTTCTACAAAATTCCGGAAATTAGGTAATATTTAAACAGGAGGTGGTACTCTTCAATGTTTTTATGGTTACGCTCATTTTGCGATCGAAATCAATATTTCTGATATCCTTGCGGCCAAAGTAGGTATAATTATTCTGTGGCGCGAAGCTTTGCGCTGATCCCAACGCAGCGATACTATTTATGTACCTATAAGCTAAGCGCTATTCAATTTTTAGGGTTCCGTACCAAAATGATATAAAAGGAATAAGGGTTCCTTGTGAGACTTCGTTGTCGGTCTGTCTGTCTAACAGCAGTTTTCTCAGCAACCTGCACAAGCTATCAACTTGAAATTTGGCATAAGTAGTTTTAAAACTTGTTTGCCCGCATCTGTTTTTAGTAAAAAAATGTGAAATTAATTTTATAAATAATTGAAAAGGGGTTTAGAATGGGGGATTGGAAAATGAAAGTGATTTGATTATAGCAAATGGGGTGTCATATGAAAGGGCTCAGTCAACATGTCAAAAAATGACGGTTCCCCTTATCTCCGAAGTTTATGAACCGAAAAATCTGAAAAATTCCTAACTTATAGATAATTACTTATATTTTACGGGAAAAATAAAATAAAGTGTTAAAAATTATAGTTTTCGAGAAATTGACAAAACACTGTACCTACTAAAATTTAGGCAAGTCAAAATGAATCTTATTGCATACGAATTGAATTTAATAAAAAGGTATGTTTTTAAAGTACGGACGTAAATACGGAAACCCGTATAAAGGTGTATTCGCTTATTGTTAAATTGTTTTCAATCCACGAAGTCGTGTCCAATGGATTTGCATGTAAAATTAAGTAATGACTTAAGTAATTATTTCAATGGCAGGACTTCGTCATCGTCAGATGAATGGCGGTGCCTTCGTGGATCGATAACACTAGCAGCAACAAAAAATGCAAAGCAATTTAAAAAGTACCCAATAAATGCGCTTGCTTAAAATATACATACTCGTATTAAGTACATATCCTTTACAAAGTTCCGACGCCTTAAATTTATAAACTCTAAAAACTGAAAAATTGAATAAATAACAGGGTTAAAATACAAATTCGAGATTTGAACCCGTTTTGGGTTGTATATGCTTTTGAAATAAAAAATATAAAAATTTGGTCACAAGCTTACAAAAACGTCGTAGGCCCTATATATGTATACCATATAATATTATAAACAGTACCTACCTTCTAGATGATAAATAAAGGTAAATAAAAACTGACTTAAAATACACAGAAAACCTCAAAAACTCAGGAACATTCGTGTTCATCGCACAAAAACCAGTTTGCTGCTGGCTTCGTAACCAGGGTGACTACCGAAGTACCAACTAAACTAATTGTGTCTTCATAATAAGAATAATGGGTACTGTTTTGATATCAAACATTTTAAATGCTGTCGGATTAAGGTAAACAAACTACAAAAACCCGATTTAAGGAAACATGTTTTACTTATCTTTTAATATCTATTTCTTGAACTCACCTTTTTTTAATTTTATATTTTGTTAGATTATTTTAACTTGCACTTAAAATCACACTTCCACTAAGTCACCAAGTTATTTCTTAATTAAAATCAATTATTCCACATTATCCGTAGATCGTTGTTATTACCGCAAAAGTTATTTATTGAATTTTACTGTCGCGCCGTTCGCTTGCTGCTGCTGTGTTCTCAGAAGGACATCGCGTAAACTGAAAGGCTTATGAACTTGATCGTTACCTTAAATAGGCACTGGCGGCACTCAGCCTCAAACACAATTTAATGGTTCAGCGCTCCAGATCACTGGATATGTGATCAGATTGGATTTAAATCGATTAATCCAACAAAAAATCTTGCCGATTACTTTTCTCAGTTTTCTAATATCACTTAAGATCCCTTTATAGGGCAAAATGTAAAAAAGGAGTGAATTCTAGCCTCGTTGGATTTCACTTATTCACGCAAAAATGTTTAAAGAAAAATACAAAAAGAATCATAATTGTAAGTACCAGATTTTATAATTGCCCTATAAAGGGTTAGGTAAGTAAAAGTATTTAAGTAAAATCCCTGTTTCGTAAATGAAACAATTTAAAAAATGACGTGGATATTAGATAACAAAAATGTGGCTTGTAAACATTATCTTTGGTATTTGCCTTCTGCAATAGGGAATATGCATAATTTTTTTTATCGCATTTCTTATTAAGGAAATGTGAAAATACCGCAAAAAGTGAAATTAGATATAATTAAAATCGGCCAAAAAATACGGATAATAAAAGAAAGCATTTAATAAGTACTAATTAGACAGAGAGCGACGTCAGCGTGCACTACGGCCATATAAACTCCATGTTAAATTCAGTTTTGATATTTTTATAGTTATTCGAAAAATATTTTTTCTCTACTGCTTGTAACATGAATGACTTTTTATTCAAGCAAAAAAAAAACATGTATATTTCCTATTGGTGGAACTAACGCATAACGACACAAATGCCGCGTAACTGATTTTGATGAAACTTTTTAAGGTCTGTTTCAATCCAATTTGTTAATACCTATGTGTTTACATTAGGTATTAACAAATTGGATTGAAACCGATTTTGTTAATATTTCAACACATGATTGTGTTCACTTCATTGAATGCACATGTATTTCGAAGGTTTCAACTTGACATCTCATCACTTTTTTCAGCAATATACCTTTGATTAATATTTTTAAATTTAAAAGTGAGGTTATTTTTTAGGTAAAAAAGGTATCTTGTGATGTATGGATTATGTTATGAACGAAAATTCAATCAAGTGATTCAAAAAAATTATTGATTTGTAATTAGCTCTTGGATTTGTCTATTTACATTATTAACTAACTAGCGAGCCGCTTCGCTCCGGGTACTATTATAATATACATGAACCTTCGGTTAAAAATTATCTAAATGACGATGTTGAAATCCGTTGCGTACAATTTCAGTAAGCAAATATATAAAACTAGGTATTCCAAAAGGTTAATTTTCTTTTATTGGTATTACTACAAATGCCGCTGTAATAAACAGACAAACGGTCGAGGAAGCACTGAAAAAAATGCGAGCCAGTCAAGAAAGATTTTCACCCTAAGACTTAAATTGAATAGTACAGTCAAACTAACGAAAGTATATAATTTAAGTATGTATTCCTCTATATAAGTATATATATCGTTGCCTGGGACCCATAATACAAGCCTAGAGCTTAGTTTGGGATTAGGTCAAATTGTGTGAGATTGTCCCTGATATTTATTTATAATTAAATTGTGTTTTAATTATAATTTAATATGACGCCCTTTATAATTTTTATATAGCCTATGAAACTCGCACGTTTTTGAAGAATCATATGAGCCCCATTTATTAAAATTGGTCCCATAGTTTCGGAGCTTGAGTGAAACATCCGATTTTCGGTCACATAGAGTCATGGTCATAGTGCAGTAGATTACCTGCGGGACTGTCCGCATACGCAGTGCAGCTAATTTTTCTTATGCCTCAAGAACAGTGCGTCAATGGTCCAAATACCGCGTGCCTTTTCTAATCGCGCGCTTGTCGCTTCTGTGGATTTATTGATCTATGGTAATTAGTCATTATTTACAAAAAAATTACAAAACTTCATGTCCCGTATAAAAATACCAATTTTTAACACCTGTTTTGGGTAAATTTTTAACTCATACAAAACTATCAGAAATGTTTTCAGTTCTTAGAATTATTTTGCTGACTTTAGTGAAATTTCACCTAATTTGACTCTACTATAAAATATCCAAATATATAAATCAAAGTCGGGTTAGTTACACCATTTATAACTAAAGAACGGCTCGACCGATAGTTTATTACCTGGATTAACACATACCTATGATCCTTTTAATCCCGGAAAATGTTATAGTTCCCAAGGGATAAGCAAAAAGTGACTACTACACGGACGAAGTCGCGACTAAAAGCTAGTACATAATATTAGTTAGGTACATCAACCAAGGCTGGTAAATAGTCACAACAGCAAGGTCTTTTGTGATTAAACCTCATCTTAGTTGCTGTATCTAACGTCTTGTCAGGCTCGAATGGAATCAAGACGCTTATTTACAACAATCGCAATCTTGTCGAAGTAACCAATTTTTTTTTTCAGTGAGTGTTCCTTTTTACGGTTTTGGGAAGAAACCCTAAAAAGGAGAGACGTAAAGGGTTTAAGTAAAACAATAGACCGCTTAATCCATTATATATTTCATAGAGAAACTAATTGGCTCAACAAATGGAACAGTGTAACATGATAAACATTTGGCTTACAAACAACGCGTGACTTGCTTAGTTGTAACTACAAAACTGTACAAATGTAGTTGAGGGTATAAGTAGGTATTTCATCGAGGCGTAGAAGAAGGCTTAGAACCTCAAACTTTACAGATATAACAAATAATTTACAGGTTACCGTCAAGCTTTTCAAGTTTCGTCTTAGATCATTATGTTATTGTGAAACCCAACATTATTTTAAACTTGTCATATGACTGAAACTACTGTTAATAATCATTAATCAATAAAGAACACTGCACTTCTGAGATCTCTGTTGACCGCAATAAATTATAAGTATCTAGTTAAGTCGCTTGGGTTTTGTATTTGCGAACATGTGTGTGTGTGGTTGGTATGTAGAAAATATTATAGATTGAGTCAATCACTTACTAACATTCAATCCCACGGAATCACAGTAACAAGCGTTTCACCAATAACGACCGGACCCTCGAATTGCAGAAACTCGGCATTAGAGCATCGACATATAATAAGCACATTAGTGATGGGATGTGACTCAATTTTAATTTGGTCGACCATCAAATTTACTGTTATATACAGGAAATAACAAAAACCCTGTTCAATAAATCAACCGAGGATAAACGTCAAAATTCGAATAAAAAATATATTGTATAGACTCAGGTTTACGAGAATGATTTTAGTCCATACAAAAAAATATTTTAAAGAACAATGAGGGATGCGGCCAACTAAAAACAGAAATACTATACTAAAGAAGTTAATATGCAACGTGTAAACTACTGCGCAAAGAAATGCACGGGCTCAGCGTCCAGTAACTCGTGTACATTGTAACGTCATTACTTGCTTGCACCGTGTACAAACACCATTGTACAAAGTACTTAGTACCTGTTTGTTAAATAAGATGATCCCTTTCTGGGTCATGTTTTTGCTTAAGTTCTAGATTAGACAAATATTTTGAAGCTGAATGTGTATCTCGTAACATGGATGCCACTAAGGCTAGGAGAGACCGTTGCTGGCAACCGTATCACTTAACTCAGTCAGACCTTACTCTCGTCTACGATACGGGGAAATATCGTAACAATATAAAATTCTCGGTCCGTATTATCTCTGATTCGGATTGGATAGGTGCTCTTAGTTATTCAAGTTGGGTCGTGTATAGAGCACTTCAATATTATTATTAGCAGTAATATACAGTATGGTTTATTGTAAAACAACCGAACCGACATAAATTATTAGGTGATGATTTTATAAAAATGACTTCATAATATATGTATCGACTACACAAAATTGAGCTCTTAAAATATTACACAAACATGATTAAGTTCCTACGTCTTAACTTTGTTACAACTGATTTTATTAATCAATATAATTATTATTATCAGATTGGAACTGACAGAAAAACGGGTATTCAAGTAGGTACAATACCGGTATAGGAGGTAGGCAGGGCTAGAAGATAAATATGGAAGAACATATTCTAGTGGCAATAAACAAATGAATTACCAACCACAATTGTGATACACCATACATTTTTCATTATAAATATAATTATGCAAATATTTTTGAAAAAATTAAATCACAATCTTGGGAATTCAAGCAGAACAAGTAGAGAAAACTGCTGTCCAACTATAGGTAAATTAAATATAATTACTGACTGAATGTACGTAGGTATCTATTTATAGACAAAGTAGTATTATATGTAACAAGTATCATTATTATTCAGAAATTGGTTTAGCACGACGGTATAATAAATAAAGGCACATTATGTAAATGGATCGACTTAAGCCTGGGCCACACCGGATGCGTTGCGTAGACGTGCACGTGCGCGTTCGCGTTCCACTGCGTTGTATAGCTGCGTCCTCAAGTGAGGATTCATACTATACAACGCAGTGGAACGCGAACGCGCACGTGCACGTCTACGCAACGCATCCAGTGTGGCCCAGGCATTAACCTGTGGACTTCGTTCCACACGTAGTCACAAAGCTGCGCGTGGTCGGCGCGGGCGCACAAGATGGCTGGTGTTCACTGAAGCACGGCGGGGCAAGTAGTAGTAGTAGTTGAAGCAGTAACACACTTATTTTTAAAAGCCGAATCTCCGGTGCTCTCAGCACAGCCCGCAGCGAATTGCTCAAGTCAACATAACGTAACGCACTAGCATATATATAGATATGCAACTTGGAAGAATTGAATAAACGGTACTTTTATTTAGGTATTATATAACTATTTATTATAGTTCAGAGATACAACTTACTTAATAATTCTAAACAACATTTTATATAAAATGCTAAGGCTTATAACGTACCAACATTTATCGTTTAACTGAGGCAAAGTTCCGATCGAGTGTACCTTGGTAGGATTTATCCATTTTAATACGGAACCCTTAAATAACGAAAACTTTTTATAACACCTTTCCAACGCTACACATGTAAGTACTTCAACTAACCTTGAACTTGATTTTATATTGACAAAGGACTAGACTATCACAGATAAAAACTGTATATTGCTTACTTTTTATGTAGTACCTATCATGAAAACATTGGAAACCTCTCGACAACGTTGAAAAAATCTATTGTTCACACACAATTCTACGTTTACCTTTTTACATGAGCGCGAAGTTTTTGTACTAAGTAACCGATTTTTGTGCGAGATGAAACTTTTTGTACGATATCAGTAATTTAAGTGTTTTTTGTCTAATACATTAGTGTCATTTTACTAAGTTTATAAAAAATAAATATGTCGTAAAAGTATAATTTCTTATCATCGGCACAGTGTCGAGTAGACCAGTACTTACGAAAAAATTTACATCTAATTGTAAGTACTTACTGTTCTACGATTAGGAAGACCGTCCATTTAATAAGTTTTCGCCGAGTATACTTTGTTTTGAAAGTGTAAAAACGACATTATCCATGTGTGATTTAAAATGTCAGTTAAGTTAAATTTCTGTCTGAAAAATAAAAAACCTTAAGTCGGTTAATGATATTTATTATTTTCTGAATAACAGGGCCTGTATTTGTTGAGTACCTATTTAGTCAATGTCGGAAATTATTTTCCTGTGACATGGTAGAGTCGACGTATTTAATTATCTTAAGAAATCTCCCGCGATTTGATTGATACCTAACGGCACTTTGACATAGTTCCATATAGTGGCCTAAGAATCAAATGGGTACATTTTCGGTCGTTTCAACCGCCGTCATTAGTGCCTTCAATATATTGTCGAAATCAATGACACTACAGCAACTTCTGATGCTGATAGAAAGTACACCCCCGGTTCTGCTTTTGCTTACATCAGCAGTTGCTGGTAGGTGTCACTGATTTTGTCAACATATTGAAAGCACTAATGACGTCGGTTGAAACGCCTGGAAATTTAGCCAAATAGTAAATGCGGCCGCATCGTACGTAACAACCGCCGCTAACCGGTGCCACCCACATTCCGAGCGTACCGCCGCGCCGCACAATAGATATAACATTAGATACGAAATTCGTAACGAAAACTGGCTCATATCCATTTCTAGAAACATTTTGTTTACAAGATTTTTGTAGAACTAAACTGCGTGAAAGCAAGTTTACAAGATTTTTGTGGAACTTAATGTTATGTTTAGAACGGCGTTTACATACTACATACATAATTATTGTGTTATAATAATTATAGTAGGATGATAGTGTTTATTTGTGGCGGGTGTAATTATTTGTTGTTTTTCCAATTTGGTTGATCCAAAGTTGTTTAAGAATTGTGTTGTTTTATTAAGAGTCTGGATCAACGACCTCTCGGTGTGCAGAGAAATCTCGGTCTGTTTATGTTTGTAGGTACCTACAACATGCTATGCTAACAAACACAATAACATATTGAATTAGCTAAGTCTTTGATTAATATAATGTAGTATCTTTGTGAAATACTATAAGTACTTAAAATTAAAATGATATTAAGCATTGATATTTGGCGACGTTGCCATCATACAAAATTATACTTTATTTATATGTATAATATAGAATCATTTTAACTAGCGAAGACAGAAATAAACATAATATAATGCAATGCAACTAGCAATAAATTACTCTTTGTTATAAACAGAGTTTTTTTTTTATATTATGTTAATTCATACAATTGTGTATTCATACAATTTATCATCTAGCCAAGGACTTATCATTACTTAGTTAGTTCTAACCATGATAACCTATATTGAACAAGACTAGCTATTTAACATGTAATGTAATTAACTAATCATTAATCAATCAACGAACTCTGCTCAGTGGTGTCTTTAAACATTTGCATATCCTTACTAAAACTTTGATGAAATAAGCTCTTAAAAGTCTCGCTTACGTTCAATGCCAGTAATGAAAAGATACCTTCGTTTTTTATGATTAACAAAAGGCTTGATCCGACTTTAACAAGGCAATCAATCCACGTGGTATTTTAAGGATTAGTAACAGGTCGGCCAGTGGAAGACCTAATCGTACCTACTCGTGTTAGTAAAGAGCTCGATCATGGATTCAACCGCAATGATTCGCGTTTCGTCAGTATGTACCCAAGTTTAATTAATTCCCTGGTGAACTTACTTGAGAATGTATTACATTGTACCAGAGAATGTAGTTTAAGAAACTGACTTTTCACATCAAGGTTAGACCTTGCTATAACACCAGAATTCACAACACTCTTAAGCTCAATCCTCCCTTCCCCTGCTAATACTAAACCTACGATGGAACTTGAACCCCTTCTTCTTCTCTTTATCCTCGGGTTTACCTTCGTGAAGATTGTCGGCGCTCTTGGCCACTTGAACGCTCTTTCTTCTATTTTTCATTGACTTCACTAGCTTATAGAACTTTCCTCGTTTCTTAGTTGGATCTTGCGTCATATCTGCCGGTTCTTCCTCTACTTCTACGCTGAACTCTGATGATATGTCTCCTAAGTCTTCGACACTTTGGCTATCTATTTGTTTGTGTGGCACCTCTAGTTTGGCTTTCGAGGTCTCCGGTTTGGGTTCTTCGGGTGGCGGCGGTGCGTCGGGATCTATGCACTGAAATTAAACGATTAATTAATTAAGTAGTTAAAAAGACTGTCTTGCTGGACTATAAGGTTATGGGTGCAATTTCCCACTGTCTGTGTGCTCTTTCCTTTTTGTGTTATGTTTAATTATTATTTCAGTGTGTTGTTCTTGTGAATAAATGTTTTTCTTTCTTCCTTTCTTTCAACGGAGGGTTTTGGGTGTTATTAATATTCGGCAGTGAGTGCCTATTGAACGAGGGCTACATTGGATTTATTCTCTAAAATATTTCCAATTTCTATCTCTAGTAGTGAGCGGGATGTTGATTCTATTAATCAGTTCTATAGTGTTCTTGGCGACGGTTATTTAACGGTGATCTTAACGAAGACACGAGACGCTGCTACTACTACGCACGTCACCTCGCCTCCATCGTCAACTTGTTAAAAAATTAAGCATAATCAAGCGTTTAGAAAGTTGATGTACATATGAGACGTAAAATCATTTATGGGAGACCTTACATCCTCGAGCGAGATCCTGTAGGCCGGCACTTGTTCGGGGTGGCGCCAGGGCTTGTGGTGCGGGTAATCGTTGAGCGCCTTCCACCCGGGGTAGCGCCGCGCTGCCGAGTGCAACTGCTGCACCAGCCTTGGCGCCAGCTGAGCTGTCACCCTGAACAAATTATACTTAAGCTGTCACCCTGAACAAATAACACTTGAGTGATTCACAGTGGTCGGAATAGGTAGAGCTAAATTACGTAAATTTTATGCATGTTCATTCAATAATGTGTTCCTCACGTGAACATGCGTCAAGGATAGGTAAAATAGCTCTACTTATTCCGACCACTGGTGATTCAGCTTAGATGGATAGCACAACTTACTCATTTTTCAGTCAGAGAAGTATTTTAATATTCTTTTCCTTATTGAGTTCTTGGTAAACGAACATAATTAGGTATGTTTATTGTAGGTGCGTTTGGAGCTCATGGAATGACACATTTTAATTTTCAGATATCTGTAACACGTGTGTAACACACATGTACGAGTATGCACCGGTTCGAATTAAAGAAGACCACTAATTAAAAAAATAAGAATCCGAACAAACCAAAATAAATTAATTTGTTATATTTTTTAAACATTTAAAAACGATAAGTACTAGATTTTCTTAGGAGGCTTAAAATTTAAATTTACTTCAAATTATTACTTAACACTCAAACTATAGATAATGTTTATCCTTATATGATTTCGTATGTATGTTAAGTATGTTTCTAAACATATTTTGCTGAACACCAACATTCCAAAAAAGCAGAGGTATTAGTCGCGATATGAATAGGTGCGTCACATTTCAACCTTAACTACATTGAATCAGAGTTGAAATTACTTTTTATACCGCGACTGTTAAAAATAATCTTAGAACAAAGGCGAGCTTATCCTTTTGAGGGATCTCTTCCAGATATGCTAACCTTTGGTTAAATAAGTAGTGGTGAAATGTTTTTTTAACAATGTAGCTGTTATTCTATTAGGAATAGGCTGTCCCTGTCCAATCTGGGGTCCGACACGGAGGAAAACTGATTGGCTCGGCGCAGTTTTAGGTAAAGGCTTTTTTCCTCGCTCGATAATGCCTTTGACTTTGGTTACTGCGAAATAGATTGCTCACATTCCGATGTCTGGACTTTAGAAAAACGTTTAATACAATCTATCAATTTAGGTAGGTATACCGGGGATTTTAACCTGGGATCCATAGACGTAAACGTCGGGTGGTTTTATAATTTATTCCTAAGTACCTAAAGTGCAGCTAAATATTTATGATTAAAAGCCCAACATATTTTTATACATGTATTTTGAAAAAAGTTCTAAAAACTACTAAGTGCACGCCTTACTTCAACTATAAAGCAAAGAGTTTCACTGTGCAATGCTCATAGATTTTCTTTAGGCTCGAGCATAAATATGCAAATGAACAAGGGGGTGATCCATTTGCGAGCAAAACCGCCTGTACGCCAACGAGCCTGCGAATAAAAGGTTTAAACCCCCAATAGAGCACCTAAAATAAGTCCGCAGTTTTAAAAACCGGTGGATTGGTTCGCTGGCTCTTTGTGCATGCTTGAAATCCTAGTCCTAATCTGACTTGGTGAAAATAGAACCACCTCGGAAGTATATTTCAAACAAAAAATAATTTTCAAAATCGGTCCACAATTGACGGAAAAACGGTGAACATACATTAAAAAAATCCGGTCAAGTGCGAGTCGGACTCGCGCACCGAGGGTTCCACACAAACTTGTAGGCATGTAAATAGTTTCTAAATCACGGGAATACCATATAAACAAAGTCCAGTATAAACTGACACGCAATCAGTATGCACTTTCGTACTTAGTGAGTGTCAGTTTATATTGGACTCTTTTTAGGGTTCCGTACCTCAATGAAAAAAACGGAACCCTTATAGGATCACTTTGTTGTCCGTCTGTCTGTGTGTCTGTCAAGACCTTTTTTCTCAGGAACGCGTGGAGGTATCAAGTTGAAATTAATATCAAATACATAAGTCTGCAGTCCCCAAGGGACTGCAGACTTATGTATTTGATATTAATTTCTTACTTAGAATCATGAAATTTTGCAAGAAGCTGCATAGTTTATACTGGACCATGTTTATATGGTATTCCCATGATTTATGAACTATTTACATGCCTACAATTTTGTGCGGAACCCTCGGTGCGCGAGGCCGACTCGCACTTGACCGGCTTTTTTTATGTGTTATAACTACAAATTATCGGTTTTCGGAATTTTTCCTTTATTTGTGCTATAAGACGTTGCTTCTTGCCAAATTTCATGATTCTAAGTCAACGGGAAGTATCCTATAGGTTTTGATTCCCTTGAGTTTCCCTTCAATATGCGGTATAAACGGCCGTATCTTTGGATTGCGTTGACTTAGATGTTTGATTTTTTCACTGATCCAAGGGATTGCAGATCTTAGTATTTGACATAATTTCAACTTGATACCTCCACGCGTTGCTGAGAAAAAGGGTCTTGACAGACACACAGTCAGACAGACAGACAAACAGACAGACAGACGGACAACAAAGTGATCCTATAAGGGTTCCGTTTTTTTTTTTCATTTGAGATACGGAACCCTAAAAACATAAATACAGCCGAACATAGAACCTCCTCCT
Organism: Tortrix viridana; assembly: GCA_963241965.1. NCBI lineage: Eukaryota > Metazoa > Arthropoda > Insecta > Lepidoptera > Tortricidae > Tortrix > Tortrix viridana. The sequence goes on along the minus strand of OY725179.1, from coordinate 8,257,756 downwards.
TTTTAGAAGTCAGTTAAAAATAAAATACTTCTGTCTCAGTCGCTCTCATACGCTAACCAACCGTGTAAAGACACGCGGTCCCGAAAGATTTTTTTAAGAACTATCGCACCGTAAGTACCTATGTATGTATGTTGCATTTGACAGTTGAATAAAAATAAACCCCTGCTGATGTCGGTTAGATACCTGTTGACAAGCCAAGCGGGCAGCGCGCCACGCGGGTCGGAGCGTGACACGTAGCCGAGCCAGCTGCCGCCGGCGGCGCGCGTGCGCACCACGAACCCCGTCAGCAGCGACTGCGCCCTGCAACCAAATAACCAGTGAGCCCCTTGATCGGTCAAGATTAGAGTAACTCCATACTCGTCAGGCTAGATTACTAGAAATTAACTTGGTCCAATCATAATCAATGAAATTCCGTTCCATCTGGGACCAGATCTAGGTTAGGATCTTAAGGGCCGTATTATTAACTGATCTTAAGTGAGATGGCCGCCTCAAGACATGTGCAAAGTAAACTGTAATTTGAGACGTGTCTTGAGACTTACATCTCACCCAAGATCAGTTTATTAATATGGCTTCGTTTAGTCTCCCATAAAACTGTATCCTTTTCCATCTTAAATTGAAAATTTTAGTTCGCTGGGGTGAGTAATCGATAAAATAGCCGATTTTTGGTGCGATTTGATTTAAAACCAGCAAAAAAAAATACTTTTTAAATACTGGATCTTTTAGGGATGTACTATCAAGGTCATAAAGATGTGTACATTTTAGTACCTTGTCTATTTAAACTGCCATATATGAATGTCACAGGGATTAAAGTGACAAGGTACTAAAGTGTACACATATTTATGACCTTGACTGTGCGTGTGCATACAAAGTGACAAAAATATTAATAGTTTTAACCTATTATAACTATATATTATATTTTATATCGTGTATAATTAATAATTTTAAAATAAGGTCCCACTTTCAAAAGGGTTTAATAATGTAACTAGTAAATATTTGCAATTGTAAAATGCGTAGGTATACTCTTAGGGTTTGGTGAGGACACTATAACTCTCCGGCAAATGTATCTGCATGATGTTTAACCCAAATTCCATAATGCAATAAATTTCATTTCATTTCAAAGGTCAAAAAACCATAATATCTCCACTCGCAGTCGCTGCACCACACTACGGAGCACTGCGGAGCTACAGCTGAATTTTAGTGGGAGCCCTATCGGTGGTGGGTAGGAGCTCTTATGTCCCCATATTACCACTTAAGTCCCCACGTCAAACTATTCATGTAAATTAAATTATTGATTCATGCAAAGTTTATTGCCTCACACGACGGAATTAGACGGTTTTTTATTCATACATAAATATACACATTATTCTTGCAGTCTAAACAAAGTTAGGTCAATAGAGCCTTTTTTACCCGACTGCCCGAAGGAGGGTAATGTTTTTCGAGCGTATGTATGTATGTCTATTTCTTTGTGACGCTCTGCAGCCTAAACGGCTTGACTGATTTTAACATATGAGGTGTCATTCGTTTTGTCTTAGTTGTCTAAGTGACATTAGGGTATATAATATTCCAATATGGCGTCCACGAAAAAGAAATGAAAGGGGAATAAAAAAAGTATTTTTATCATATCAAATACTTTGTATACAAATACTTTTGTTGTTACAAATTTAAATATTTTCACTTAAAGAGCACCACTTGGACTTGTCCCCGCCTGCAGTACCTTTTCCAAGTTATATTCTTTAGATTATGGCTTGTTTTTAGCTTTTCAGTTGATATTTTTTTGCTTTTTAAGAGTAGGTACGTTATTAAGGGAGTGAGAATCACCACGGGAGGGCTTGATTGGCCGCTGGGATCACGCGCTAATCCCACAGACTCTTGTGAGATAAAATACTGTCGCTAAGAGATAAAGACGACACAAATTACTACCATATCAGGCGCTACGCAAAAAATATTATTGACTACCTAAATATCAAATTGAAAAAACGTTGCTGGCAATTAGTTACATGAAGTCCTGCGAGGTGAACGATGATTGGTAGTAACTTTACTAACTTTAGCCGCCAATCTAACTTTTTTTTACCCACGACCAAAAGGGGTGATATGAGTTTGACCCCTCGGCCTGTCTGTCTGTCTGTCTGTCTGTGGCATCGCACATATAACCTATCAAGCGATTGTCGATTGATGTCACGACAATTACACTATAGGTAGGTAATCGTTTTAGTAACACACTTGTGTTCCTAGGGCGCCCCACGAGGTCTACCTAATTGTCGGAATGATAATTTAATATTTATGAAAATTCTTCGAAGCAGTGATAATAGCATATAAATTCTTAATATACAATCGAGATCCATTAGTCTGGTGTCTCTATTTTAGTCATAAAAAATAAAAACGATCGTTTTTCACGCCTAATAGGTAAATTATATACATCTCGAAATTCTCATTGGAACCTTAAGAATTTGCTTCCACTCTTTTCATTCGATTTCAAATAATTTTAAAGTCAAGTGCCTCTCTAAAGCTGAAAGGCCATGGTACTTGACTAGGTACTTTCATAGCCTTATAACGATTTTGCCAATGTGTCGTTTTTACTGTTCTGCGAGGTTCTCAAGAAGAGATCGAAATTTAGCGATGAGACTGTCTTTTGTTTTGTTTGGATTGGAAATCATTTTGCAGCGTGTATTTTCTTTTGGTTATTTATTCGTGGTGTAAAATAAAGAGAATGTACTACTTGTGGTTTAATCCACTGTCTGGGTTATGTTTCCTTATTGATTATTTAATTTACGTAAGATTTAAATAATAGCGGTTGCCATTATTTAAATACGATTTTTTTATATTTACGTATTCTGACTTTGTGACTTGATTGTGACCGAACCAAAAAGATCCCGGAGCAACGGACAGTAGATTTACGACCGATCCCAACATTCAATGTACAGTTACAGATATGGATATAATCATCATCATAATTTCAGCCGAAAGACGTCCACTGCTGGAAATAGGCCTCCCCCAAGGTTTTCCATAAGGACCGGTCCTGCGTCGCTTACATCCATCGGTTTCCCGCAATCTTAACCATGTCGTCGGTCCACCTTGTTGTAGGTCTGCCCACGCTGCGTCTTCGGTCTTCTGTTATAACCTGTCGCAGCACATCTGGTGTGGTCTACGGTACTAAAGCCTTTAGGGAAACCGGCTTGTTCGGGACTCGTGAGGCTGGAAGTCATCAAACCTGCGCGCTAGACGGTTCGTAATGACTCTAGAGCTTGTAAACATTCAGAAGTGAGATGGGCCTATAATTCTTCAGCAGGGTATTGTCACCCTTCTTGAAGAAGAGCACCACCACACTTCTGTTCCATTCCTGCGGCGTTTTCCCTTTGTGAATGACGGAATTAAACAGGGTCTGAAGGGCCCTAAGGACCGGTTTACGACCAGTCTTCAGAAATTTATCCGTAATTCCGTCATCATCTGGGTGTTGCCGTTCTTGAGCTGTTTGAGAGCCATACTAATCTCGCACAGGCTGACGTCCGGGATGTCTTCAGTAATAGTGTGGGTCAATCTAGCTCTCTGGTCATCAGCTAGATCGGTAACTAACCGGCTGGCCAGGTCGACCTCGAGCTCTCTCAATATCTCCGGTTTAGAAGAAACGACCCTGCCGTCCTCGGTTTTAACTTCGCCAGCTGGCTTTGCCCAATAGACAGATCTCTTGAAATATGGATGTATTTTAAACATATTTTAAAAAGTGACGTTGTTGTTATGTCAAAATTAAAGATGCCTTTTCTATCTTCAGTTGGGTAAACAAAAGATAGATTGAATACTGTGACTGACCGTTAGGAAATATATCTGCAAAAGTGGAGAGTACACTTCTGTAATCTTTTCTCTCTACCTTATTTACCAACTTTAACGTCAGTTTGGTGCAAACGTGTCACCCATGTTCAGCCACAGCCACGTTCAGGCATGCATGATGATGTCTTTTGGATGAAAAACTTTAAAGGTCAAACAAACGTCATAAACCAAAACACGAATCATGGACAATAAGGAAAATGTGGAACGAATACCAGGCTAACCCAAATTATCAAAGCTCTGACACCCATAGATATTTGCAATCACAAGATTATCAATTCGTTGCTAATCTGAGGACCGAGATGGAATGCCGCAATACGAGACATAATTGAGAATGATGGCAAACATTGTAACAACGTATGGTATAACCAATCTTTTTAGAAATTCCCTTTTAGTGAGGCCGAGGTCGCCACGGATTGACGCACTCGCTATCTTATCGGAGTGCCGCGCAAATAAACTAATGACCGTCAAAACCTCGAGTGGAATAGCGTGATTACTCCGGACCCGCTGAAATTTCACAGACGCCAAACATTCAGGGCCGGTGGAGCGCCTGGCTTTTCAAAATGGCATACCATTTCCAGTCGGCGGCAGTGAATGTGTTAATTGCTTTGTTCGAAATGACATAGCGTAAGTATGTACAAGCAGATGAAACCCTTTCATAGAAAAGGTAATTGTAAGTAGACAATAGGCCTTTAAGTACTGTAGCAATTTGATGCTTGCTGAAAAGGTTACTCCAGTAAATCGTAGACTGAAGTAATCAGTAAAAAATATTACTTAGTAAGAGTAGTCCGTAGGAGAAAATTTGTTTAAAAATATGGTAGCTATTTTAGATTGAATAAAATGCAAAATTACATTTATCACGATCATCATGAGAGTCGAAACACGTCTACGGGCCTATATCTACATCCATATCTATATGGGCCATTTCCAAAGATTTCCGGCACTATCGCTCCTGCGTACTCGCGTATTATCCAGCGGTTTTCCGTCCCGTATCCCGTATCAGATCGTCGGTTGACCTTGTACTCCACCAGTAACCAGTAATCTTTCATCGCCTCAGAACGCCTCACGTAATTAATGGACGCCCACTAACAAATCTACCTGTAGGTGCCTAAGTATGGTTCAGTTCAACTCAGAAACATTACACTTCTGACTTTTCATGCGTACCACCAATACATGCGACATCGGGAGGGCGCGTAATTTTCCCTGAAAGCTTTTAACTCACAAAACCCTTACAAATAACAATACACACGCAATTTCCCAAGTTATAATTCGGTTCCATTCATCACCTCGTTCTGAAGCCGAGATTACTCTAACACAACTCGTCCGAAAAATGGCTTTGTTACTTTTAATTAAATTATTTTATGTACCTAAAGCCCCGATTTCCATCAAAAACTGATTGGCTTGGCTTCAAGAATAAGACTAACAGGAATTATAATAATAAATACTTAAGTATTTAGTTAGATAAAATTATCAATTACTTTTTAAGTAGGTTTCTAAGTACGATTGTCTAAGAAAATTAAATAAGTATAATGTTCTGGTTGTTACCTCCTAAAATATATATACATATATAAGCACACTAAAATCTAAAACTGGGATTAACGTACAATACACGAATTAACTTCCAATAGTACACGGACTAAAGCTAAAATCTCTTATTTAATCTGTACTAAAAGACCAATCTTTGTGAAAGACTTTAAGGCCGCGCACCGCTTAGCCTTCTCTAACTCTAGTGGAAAACACAGCCAAAAGCTCAATCTAACAACGCATAATGTAAAATGTCTTTAACGCTGTATTTTAGCATTTCACCCGTTTGTCTACACTCTGTTTATCTTTAATGTTGTAAACAAGTTTGTGACCCAACATAACTAAGAGGTGAAGATATTTTATCTGAAAACGTACAAACTGCACCATTATTCCCTCCTAATATTTTAAATACTTTACGGGAGACCAAGGCTGAGTTTATGTAAGTGCCTTTACCTGATCCTACATGACTATTTAAGCAGCGCTTGCAACCGCAATAATATAAGCATAAGCTGTAGTTTATAATGAATCCCACACACCTGACAAAACCCTTCCGCGGCGGGTAATCCTTGTGAAAGACGGAGTGGTTCAGAATCAGCTTCTCATCGCCGGTATCCAGCCAGGAGCGCTGCAGCACGAAGTCGCGGTTTTTGAGAGGCGCCGGGCACGACACTGTGACAATTGACAAGCGAATTCATCAATCGTTATTGCATGGCCTGATGTTTATGGCAGACAATCAATTGCAATATCTGTAAAGTGTGAAAGACACTTCCTTTGGTGGATATACAAACCAATACGAGACCCGCAGGTTCGTCCCAGCCTTTGAAAAAAGTTATCTTTCTGCAACAGGGTTCTATAGTGGATCAGACTTGTTAGTTGTGAAGAGGTCGTTACTAATTTCTCCTTCTTTAAGACTCACTCCGTTTCACAAAGAGCACATTCACAAATCGTAATTTATTTTAATCTTAAAATAATATGAAATGATAACAATAATAGGGTTCCTTTTTTACCATTTTGGTACGGAACCCAAAAAGGAACCCTCATGGTGAGACTTCGTTGTCTGTCTGTATGTCACAGCAGTTTTTCTCAGCAGCTACACAAGCTATCAACTTGAAATTTGGCAAAATCGTATAACTTGCTTGCCCGCATCTGTTTTTAGTAAAAAAATATGAAATTAATTTTATAAATAATCGAAAAGGCGTCTAGAAAGGGAGGGTTGAAAAATTAAAGTGATTTGATTATAGCAAATGGGGTGTCACATGAAAGGGCTTAATCTCCATATTTCAAAACTTTTTTTTTATAATTTTCCATGATGTACTTTTTATTTATTTTCAAAAATGTTCAAAAGTGCTCAAAATTTATAGTTTTCGAGTAATTGACAAAAAACTTTGAAAATTTGTATTAAATTTAGACAACTCAAAATAGACTATTGCATACGAATTAAAGTATATAAAAGGTATATTTTTGAAGTACGGAACCCTCGGTGAGCGAGTCCGACTCGCACAGTACCGGTTTTTAACCGTCAACGAACTCGTCGCTGTTTTAACCTAAAGGTGTGAATCCCTTAAAGCTTTAGCTATTGTTCCGTAACGGTTATCGGGCTCCATGCCCGCGGCACCTTCCCCGTTGTCCCTAATTGAATTGTTCGGTGTTTGTATCGGGGAATTAATCGAACCCTCCGCGCTAATTGATGTGGTCTTGTTATGGTTCGAATGATTATTCTTTGTTTCTGCGAGGGTGAAATTCAAATAAACACAGCTAAAATGTGTGACACACTGTTTTGAAAGATATAGAAAGTGGCTGACACACCATGCTTTACTATCATCATCACCAAGCTCGGCGAAGCTGTCCATATCAATTACAATCTGTCCTTTGAACTAAGTACCAATCTATGACCTGCCTGAATTTGTCTTTAAAATAACAGTAAATTTAAGCTCTGAAGCTCAAGTTATAGTATTACATAGAAATAGTCTCACACGACGCGACACTTTGGAACGAGCAGCTGAAAACACAATTCCTAGAGTATTTTTTTGTATTAAATTTCTTACTGATCAAAAAATCCTTAGCCTTTTAATAACACAAGCCTTCAAACTCTACCTTTCTTCGTTTTTGTTTTTTTCATTGCAGCTGCTCGTTCCAAAGTGTCGCCTCGAAGGCGGCGGGCCTGCGCAAACCGGCGGAGCGCAGCGCAGATCACTTTAAATTTATCAATTTATATTCTTTTCTATTTTAATTACAATAAGGTATAAATTTAGAGCCGCAGCCGCAGAGTAGAAATCCCCCGTGATGCTCCGAGGTAGGTCTCAGAGCATTCAAATTTATACCTTATTGTAATTAAAATAGGGAAGAATATACATTGATAAATGTAAAGTGATCTGCGCTGCGCTCCGCCGGTTTGCGCAGGCCCCACACCGCGACCACAGCCGACTCGCACCTCGCACCCCGAGGGTCACGAAGTGGAGGTGCAGGCTCGTTAAATACAAGGAGTTTTAAAGTAAAAGTTAATTCAGGGGGGTCACAAGTACTTGGGTGGGTAAAGCAGAGCGTAGGTACACCTATAATCTTAGACAATCTATTTTTTTATTTTAAAACCAGTTCAGTGCTTTTCGGTTATTGAGGACAGAACAATCAATCTGGCAAAAAATTTGAAATCCTTTCCTTTGATAGTGTTTTGCTACGCAATCGGATGCCCATAATTAACCAGGATTTTCGCTTAGGGCTTAGTCTAGTTAAATTATGAACATAATAATATGTAGGTACACAAGCGATGAGTGGGTAGGACTACACAAGTAAAGTAAAAATACATAATAAACCGGATGATCAGATGATCACGTAAAGCAATTTGACTTGTTTTCTCGCGAAATAATGGTTTTCGGGATAATCCGCCGACAAATATTTCAATTATTCAAAAACACTTACATTTCAATTTCAACTAACGTGAAAATAAGGCATAATAAACCTCCCCATCAAGCCACTGAAAAAAAGTCTTTACATTTTCCTGTTCAAGCAACAAAGCGAAAATGTCTGCTGATTCGTGGCTTGAGTACTGCTTCAGCTCAGCGGTACGCAATATATCTGCAAAGTGCCTATTTTACAAATTCTCAGTCAGTATCATTCCTCTTGCCATCTGCACCCGTAGATACCCACCTATAGGTACCAACCTATCCGCATATGTTTGCAGTTTCTGTTTAAAATGGGAGACGTTAAGTTAAAAAGTATAAACTCTAAATTAAATTAAATAAATTCCACAATAGGTACTAATTTAATTGCATTGCAAAAATACAATTGCATAAATATGAGACGAAAATAAATTGTATTTAAACAGCAGCGCAGTGGCATTACGCAATTCAACACCAAGCGATCAGCTTAAATACCTACATATTTGTTTTGTACCTAGTACACCACAACCGTTATCTACGTTTAGTACACTGTAGTAACATATTATACCACTATTATACTTACAACACCCTACAAAACCATCCACTAACTCAATTGACGTGACTCATAGCAGTCATATCCCAAATTTCAACGCAAATTCCCCGCAATATCTTACCGAATCAAATATTTGATCAAATCAACGTTTGCGCCGACATAGTTCCACGCAGGGGTGTTATTCTCTATTGTTATTATTACTAGAGCGTTCACCCCGTATGATTCTGACAAGCTGGCAACGTCTGATATACTATTAACTATAGTCATATCTCTATAATCAATCACTGAACATATTTGAAACTAAAATAATCGGCATATTATATACAATGCGTTTAATGTAAAATAATATTTGTAAACTTCCAATTGAAAATGTGATGCGGTAATTTTGCAATTTAAAAGCTACAATAAAAACACTACATGAAATTTAAGAATACATTTTTTAATTTAGAAGTACCTAATTAAATAAATAGTATAAGGGTAAATTGAAAAAAAAATGTTACGACAATTAGTCGTACAATATATAACTTTCATTATACAAAAAAAAAGATTACTATGGAACGAACGCTCTTAAATAACCCGTCCGTCCGTCCACAAGCAGGAACTGGCGATCCAACAAATGAAGTAGATAGATATCCTAACGCAGGACATGGGAGATAAGTGAACGACGCTGTTTTCTAAGAGAATCCCTACGCTTCTTGCTATTCATGACGCCATCCGACGTTTTCATGACGCGTCAGACGTTCGCCATTCTTTGCACGTTCTTGAACGCGTATAGTTTGCTTTGTGCTCACGGGATTATATTATATTATGACGTGCTATTTTATAAGGTTAAGAAGATGAAAAAAAGTAGTTAGAATATTTATTAGTTAGAGATAAAATATGTACATCTACGTCGAGGAAATTCTGGTCACAAGAACTAGAAAAAACTGGGCAAGATTGGTCTTCCACCATAGCTATAGGGTTGAATTCTGTCTGCACGTTATTAAATGATAAATCAATCAATCGATAAGTTAATTTAAAGGGTCGACTTTAGCGACGGATTCTTTTAAAGGAAAGTTGAGAGACGACAATTTGGCCGACTGAAAATGTTTACACGTATACAGACGCGAAGACCTTGCGACATAACTTACTCTTTGACCTTTTAAGAACCACTACTGGATAGGTATAGGTATATAAACATTGCGAAATCTTATAAAGCCACGGGCTCAACCACAACTTGGTCTCAGCAGAGAACTAAAACAATGTAAACGACAAAAGTTATTAATTAATATACCCACGTGCTTTGTATTTAAGTGAAAAGGGCTGTAGTGTAAACACCTCTCAGAATACCTACACAATCTTGTACGTATTACGTACAAAAGGGAGTGAAAATGCCGGGACACTTTGTAAAGAATTTCAGTATTTACTAACGAACCACTGTAGAAGGAAATAAAGAATGAGGTATGAAAAAAGCACTCAAGGAACTACAACTACGTAGTAGCAAATTCGTGTAAATCCAGTTTTATCCCACTGATAACTGATAGAAAAGGTTTTAATTCTATATCTTTAATTTTTCTGTCTGAATAAACTTATCACTTGTTACTTATCTATTGATTAAATAATTAAATATTTATCAAATAATTAAATAATAACGGCCGTAAGTGATTCACTTACAAGTCCTACAACAGGATATTGGTAATTATAGTGTGCCTCACTCTAGTAAAGTTAGATCATTTAAAATTTAAACAACTACGCAAGGTAAACAGTAAATCAATATGTCACGAATACAAACTAGGTACATTCGACTAAAATTTGTTTTCAGAACCTGTTAACTAAACTTGTTAGACATAAAGCCGCGCATTAAAGGGTAAAGAAGACCCAAAATAACTAAACAGTTCTAGAATGTCTCGCAGAGCTTCCAAATTGGATCCCAAAGTTCTTAGGTTCGTGAGTTCAAGGTTAGTAAGAACCACTCTCATAAATTAAATTAAATTCAAAATTCCTTTTTCCTATTATGAATCTTCTACAACGTGATTATTACTACTTAACATTGCAGCATTGTTCGTTTTAACCGTGTGTTTCCTCGTACACTGCACGTCGTACAGTGTATGAAGAAGTGAAGGACTCACTGGCGTAGTAGCCGACGTCGTTGTTGACGTTGATGTAGCCGGCATCCTCGGCCGCCAGCATGTGCGTGTCCCAGACGGCGCGGTACTCCGGGTCGTGCAGGACGTCGTACAGCGCGTCCGGTTCGACATCCTCCAACTCCGCAACCACCTTTGAAAATAATTAAGTTTTATCTTAATCCAGTATAGAGTACCTGGACCGCCATAAAACTAGTAACAGAAGCTCGAACTTGGTCCGGACCGGACAACGGATTTGGTTCGCTTCGAACCAAATCAAATCCGTTGTCCGGTTCGGACCAAGTTCGAGCGTCTGTTACAAGTTTAAGGGGGGACCTTCCTACGCTACGCGTGAGGGACGTGGTACAATGGAGAGCTTAGAAAAGCCGGTACAAATGCATATGTAGGTAGTGAATAATTGTACGACATAGTTTCTTATTGGATAAATTCGTATTTTATGATTTCGTATGACTATCTGTACGTTGTAGAGTTCTTTTTTTATTAAGAAATAACAAAAAAGCCAGGCAAGGGCATGTCGGGCCATGCTCAGTGTAAGGTTCCGTCGCCATTACTACAAATACAAATAAAGTGCACCAGCAAAAGAGCGTATCTTGTGGCACTTACGTCATTTTGTTTAGAAGCGCAGTTTTTCGGCAATAACTCAAATACGTATGTCCGATCATGTTGAAAATAATTTTGGTTGAAAGTAAGTATTTATTAAGCGTTACCTTTGTCATTTTTTTCATATTTTTTCGATATACAGTTTAAAAGGTAAAAGGGCATAATTTATGCAACTTTTGGAGCGATTATTTCCGAAAATATTCACTTAATCAACAAAATTGCTTAGAAACCTTAATCGTTTTTAAAAGAATTGTCGAAATATGTGCCACACGTTATTGTTTGCTGAACAAAAATTCAGCTTCTGTTACATGTATGTATAGCGCCCCCCCTAGAAATATTTTAAACACCTATACTCCAAATCATCAATATACATCTTGTAGTCTTACTGCCGCACTCAGAGACGTCAATTAAGATTTAAGTTTCATTAAAGTAGCTGCTGTCACTTTCTTTGCTATAGCAATAGAATAATGGGCCTACCACACGCACAAGCTTCACCACAGTTTTGCCTGCGCAGGCCGGTTTGTACACGGAACACGGAGCGTGTGGTTGGTAAAACTCTATAGACACGAAGTGTTCAGTTTTGGCTTGCGCAGGTAAAACTGTGGTGAAGCTTGCGCGTGTGGTAGGCCTATAAGACGCAGCAACTTTAATGAAACTTAAAACTTAATTGACGTCTCTGAGTGCGGCAGTTTGAGTAAAATGCCTGTGACACACGGACGGACGGAAACGAACACGTTCCGCCGGTCACAGTGGGTTATCGAGAGCCGGAATCTGTCTCTCTTTCTACCCGAGCTCTTGCACGAAAGTTTTGTACATTTATCGCACGCGGTGGCACCAAGTCAACCACACCTTTTTGAACTCTACAACTTCTAATGGTCACAAGTATAAGTTTTATGTATCACACCTACTTTCGTCGTAGGTTCTGTCAAACGCGACCACTCCCGTCCCACTCGAATCGATTAATGTACTGCTGAGTAATCCTAATCACAAAAAAATCACAGCGCGCGAAGTAAATTTAGTTCATAATGCGCCGCACTGTGCGCGATTACAGCGCCATTTACGCCAGTGACATATGCACTACCGAGTGGCTTCTTTCCTCTAAATAATGGTAATAAAATATTGCTGGTAGGTGCTATACTTTCAAAGTTATAAGCGATCTCGCCATAACAAACATATTTCGTTACATTTGTTTTTGCAACGAATTGAAAGACGTTTACAAGTTAAAATGTTGCTTCTGTACCTAAAGCTTTTATGGCGCCTTTTTAATGGGAAGCTTAAATACATGAAGGATAAACGATGAAACTGACATAATAACCTAACCTAAACAAAATAAATTATACTCAGCTACTTACTATCCAAACACATAATTCATTCTGAGAGTAAAATCGCAACGGATTTACTTGTCGTTTAGACTGGTACTCCAAACAACCTTGTTTAATATCGAGCCTCTAATTTAATTTAAACCTAATGGTAATATTTGGATCAGATCTTCGTCTATATTTGTTGCCCATTGATTATGAAACGCTACACCGCGAGGAACCTGCCCATTATTCCGTAGCACACGAAACTTTGCAAACTCTGTCACTTTGACTCTCCAGTTGTTCCTCGTATGCTATCGAGTAAAACGGACAGCGCGTTTTAAAGCGTCGCTTCCGTAAACAGGAACGGAGCTCGTTCGATACGGGCCTTTCCTGTTGACTATCTACTTTTATTTGAGTTGAACCTACCTTTCTGAGACATGGAGTTCCGGGGTCACCTGGAAGGTAAGGCAAAACTTGCCTCCAAAACGCTGTATGCTAAACCGGTCCAAGCAGTACGATATATTGGTATATTGGTGTGCAAGAAATAATACACAAAAACACTTGAAATTTATCAAAAATAATAAAATGTATAATGATACGCCATCTTTCTTCGAATTTGATGCGTTTTGATTTATGCTGCACGCTAACATAGCACAACAAGGTATTTTCTTGGAGCTTCTTACTCTCCGAAGACGATTTTGATAATGCGAAATAATCGACTAAATCTAGGACGACCCACAGGGCAACATCGGTAACCCTACCTGATCAAGCTGCAGCAGAACACAGTCAAAATGAGAGCTCATCCGAGTTGAACTACCGCACCCCTTCTCTAAAAACCTTATGAAAAATTAGGTTGCGTGGAATGGCGCATCATTTCTATTTAAATGAGCCCTACTTTAAACAAACATTGATTTGCTTAAGTAGACGGAACCAGACAGGTTCGAATAATCTGAGATAAAATCATGAAAATATGCCATTGTACTGTTTACATACGATTAAACTTTTTAAAAAGCTGGCCAAGTGCGAGTCGGACTCGCACACAAAGGATTCCGCACCATCGTACAAGAGAAAAGATACAGTGATTGTTAAGGTCGAGCAAAAAATCACGTTTCCATGGCCCTCTTTAATTTTAATATTTATTGTTATAGCGGCAATGAAAATACGTGTGTATATCTGTGAAAATTTAGACTGTCTACCTATTACGGTTCATGAGATGTATCTCATGGGCTGTAGCCCGCTGACAGACTGATGGACGGATTTAAACCGCCGTCATTAGCGTTTTCAATATATTGACGAAATGAATGAAATCTACCAGCAACTTGACGGACGGATAGCGGAAGGCTTAGTAATAGTAGTTCCTTTGGCATCCTTAGGGTACGGAACCCTAAAAACATTTCTTTGTGGGACCACGACTTGGCAAGTTAAGTCTGTCCGATAGATATTATGCACCGTGACCGATCCACATCCGAGAAAATATGTAGGTAGGTTCCGAGAATCCGTAGAGGGTAGTCCGAATTCTCGGATCTTGTGCGTTACCGCTCGTACCTTAATCGTCAAAAAAATTAACCGCCGGAAATTGTACACTAACTAATGGAGTAATGTATAAACGTCGAGCATCTCAATTTCAGGAACTTCGTCTATCTACTGAAAGTTAACGACTTAAGTTGCTATGAGCGCATCGAATTTTACCCTCATGATTTATGTTTAGGGTAACTGCGTGTCACGTAAAGACAATTTTGATAGTAATTTCATGTTTTGAACCCTATTTTAAAGTTAACAGTAATAAAAAATCAGTGCCATCATCGGCTCTGAATTGTCTTTTTGGTGTCTTTCTCTCTCTCGTGTTTTTGAAAACTGTTCTATTATTTTTATAGATTTCCAGCCATGTTATTCTGTTAACGCATCGTCCTTCACATCGACTGAGACAAAGAATAACCGGCGAATTTACGTCGTCCGTCAAGGTGCAATGTGTAAATGACATGTGGCTGCCTCCATTTTCATTTAGTCGCTGGTGTCACCGATGAAACCGGCGACTAAATGAAAGTGCAGGCAAAGTACCTAACGGGAGTAGCGACAGTCAATGGCTTGGTACTTATACGTGTACTAACAACGCTTAATTATTCATGCTGTAATTATAAAATCCGTTTCATCGATTGAAAAAAGTACCTACTGTTGTAATCGTGTAACACTCGCAACGGACTAAATTGTTGAGTTATCAAAGTCACCGTTATCAGAGAAGTTACGTGTTTATTCATAGGAACAGAAATAATATGTCAAAATTAAATATTATTTACAGCGACAAGGTTCTACGTCTTTGGTACAACAATTGATGTTATTAATGGTTTCGTTTAAAAGTACCTACACTTCTAAAATTGAATCTGTATCCGTTTAATTAAATGCGCCTTGCCACCGTTTAAGTTACTCCTCATAATTATGCGGCAAAATTTCTAAATACCCCATACAAATTTGCGAGTCTCCAGAGAATATACTCTGACGTCAGGCAGCTGTATATAAATTTCTTTTCGTCTACGCTTCACTCGCTGCTGAAGGTAAATTGGCACCGAGCAGCCGACCCGTTTCGCAAGGGTTGCTACCAGAATTTTCATTACTTCATTATCATTTCTAAACGGTTTACCAAAAAGCAAAACTTCTTAAACATAAGCCAGTTTTTTTGCTAACTGCTTATAATATTTATTCATAGGCATTTAAGAGAGCGCAGAGCTTAAAACAGCTCGGGATAATCGTTTTTATTGCTCTGAATTTGAATCCCGACCATAAAACCGGCACAGCCGGCGCCTCCGTATCTTCCCTACTGCTTCCTCAAACATTTAACTTTCCAACAATGTTTCACTTCCCCACTAAACTCCTCTGCTCCATAAAACCTATTCAACCGCTATTCATAAAGCAAATGACCGACGTGCTTTGTGAGCGAATTAAACGTCCTAAACAAACCGCTAGAAAAACAAACCGGACCGAAGCTCCAAAACAAATGTTGACTGTCCCCTTTGTTTATAATAAAAATCAATACGACTTCCGTGTCAAAATGCAAACAAGTGGTCGTGGCACAAAAAGACAGTTTGAATAGCTCGTGAAAATCATGTGAATTTTTTAAACGTTTTGGCAGACCTTGACTGTGCGTAGCGCGCCGTGAGCGGCGACCTCGGCCCAGACCTTGACGCCGTCCTTCTCGTACTCCAAGGACCAGCCCTTGTCGGATGCGAGAAGGGCTCTGAGTGTTTCGAAGTCCGAGTCGTCAGCTACGCGCGCCTCGCCGCGCGCCCAACCCGCCGCGCCCATTCGCGCGCGAACATCCCAGCTCGACTGAACTGACTGCAGCGTGGCCGTGGCTCGCGATGGCTCGATACCACGCATGCGCCAACCGCTACCCTACTTTTTGCGCTACGCCACAGATGTCTTTAGCGAAACCAGCCTTTTAAGCGTATACAGTGGAGTAAAAAGGCGGCTGAAGTCAAGTTCAAAAGATGCAAACTTCTGTGAGGGTATTCTCTTAGAAAACTTTGTCGCTCATATCGCTGCAGAACCTACTAACCACTAACCAGCGAACTTTAGCGCGTATAAACTGCAAAAATATTGGCCGTATTTTGACTCAGATCTACTAAGATCGTAGTTACCTCACTCCGCATAATGTCTAAGATCGTGCGTGGCGCGTGTCTAGTCATGCTTCTCGGCAAAGGTTATATAATATACCTATGTCGTCCCCGACATGTGTACGGCGGGATGTGTATGGCCAGACATCTTGGGCTCTAATTGGTTAAAGGTCGAAGCAATGTGAACACAAAACAGAAGGTAGGTTTATTTCTTTGATGGACAGTTAACACAATACAATTATACTCTACTGACTGAATAAAAAAACACCCTGTATAAAATGAGCGAGTTTGAGTTGTGCCCTAAGCCGATCCAAGATTCAATTTACGAGAGTTTATTCGATCCAGCGCCTTTTAACCCCTTCAAGGCTTTCACGAGCGATTGAGTGGCCAGGTTAATGTAATCACGCGGCGGCTTGCAGCGGCGACTTAATTTCTTCACGATAAAATACGCAATAGCTAAAACGCTTGTAATAACAGTTCAAATCAACACTAACAACACTTTAAAATACTATAAAATAACTCTATATTTTATAGTATGATACGAACAAAAAATGTACATATACAAACTGCCATATAATTATTTTTTGTAAAATTGCAAAGGTACAAACCAACTTGAAGTCAAATAAAAGCTTGGTACTACTTTAATGAGCTGAATTTTAACCATTTCGTGACAACCAGGCTTTCTTCCGCATTGTTCGTTTCTTGTTAAGTATTTGATTAACACGAATATAATTTTTGTTCTCTTTCTTGTTTTGATAATATATGAGAAAGTAATGAATCTCTCCCCTCGTAAACTCACCTATACCTCTGACGCAAACAGCCGCAGGGTATCTACCGATCACCGAAGCAATTAGAGCAATAACCCGATCCCGGCGAGTTTATTGAGTATCGACGTCATATTGCACTTCCGATTTCCCAAGAGCGTGGCAACCGCATCGTAACAATACTGAATTACCTCCTAGCAGCTTATTGACCCATTAATTACAATTGTATACTATAATATGTTACTTACTATTACCTAACGAATAATTCTAGTTGACATCGTCAAGAGTAGGCTGTCCGGATGGCACAGGCATTTATTGTACTCAGTGGCTATGAGTACTTAATTAATATTAAAATGTTACATTGGTGTACTTTGTGAATCGCTAAACGATTCTTAGTAAAATCATGAAAAAAATATTGGTTTAGCACTTCATACCCGAAGATTTAAAAAAAATTAACATCTAGATACTTACGCGGCAGCGTGTCCAGCCAAGTTCAAAGAAAAAGGATCTGGCCACGCAGCAGCCGGTGTACATAATATTACACATACATACATTATACACGTACCATTTCGAGCTACTTTTGACCCCTTCACAACTCAAAACGTATTTAACCTACATACATGAAATTTGGCACATTTATTATAATTTTTTAAGTTTGTCTATAATCCAAAATTTCATAAATGTCGCTCAAATAGTTATTAATATATTAACGTTTAAAAACCGGCATTTTTATGACTGACTCTCTGACTTATAGATTAAAAACTAACCCACTTCCAGATGACCTATAAACTTGATATTTGGCATCAAGGTAGACTATTAGGCGTATATACATATATACAGACAGAATGGGTCTGGTAAATGCTTTAATCTAGCAAAACCAACTAAAAGCCAGATCACTTGCTAAATTGAGCTAACTTTTAAGAGTCGAAAAATTCAGACGCCTCGCATGACCATTCACAAAATTATTTTAAAAATGCTCAATCGGTGCATACAAATTTTTGTCTCTACACAGATGCAGTAAGACTCATAGTGTTCTGACTTTTTATTACCTTTTATTACTAAGCGACTATAGCGATATTCACTTTTTATAGCGATTTTATCAAGACGGACACCTTTTAAACCTCTTACGTTAGAATATGGAATATACGTATTCATTTCCCTAGCACCTGTCAAATTTTATCTCGTGTATGCATGCTAAGCCCGCTGAAAGTTCATTCTTAATTTTAGTCAAAGAATTTTTGAAATTGGTCCAGTAGTTTTTGAGTTTATTCGTTACAAACATACAAAAATACAAATCTTTCCCTTTTATAATATTAGTGTACACCGTGTCCAATATATTATATTTGGATACAACTATAAAATATCAAAAATAACTACATGATACCCAATGGCATGAATGGTATTAAGAAGAAACAATTACCTAACAAATATTTAGGTACATTAAATGTTTTGGAATTACTCCGCCTTTACGTTTCTCAAGCCCGTCACATCCGGCACGCACTACTTCCATAGGCATTTCATCCCAAATACGCTTGATATATTTTTTGAATTGGTCCAAATTTGATATTTTATAATTATTCAGTTTAGCGAGGATATAGAACCATACAAAAAAATCCACAGTATTTAAATCCGGAAAGCTGGGAGGCCATTAATTCCTGAGTAAGAAATAAGTTTTTGCCTTACACCAGGCTTGAACGCTGTTTGCGGTTTGGAAAGGTGCTCCATCCTGTTGAAAAATATAATAGTCATCTTCAAACATGTTTTGCAGATTGGGAGCAACAACTTTCTCCAGAACTTCGGTTTTGTAATACTCAGCGTTGATTTTAACACCCTTATCGATGAATACAAAGGAAGTTTGCCCCGCTTACACACTGCTCCCCAAACCATTACCGAGGGGGCACCCTGAAATCTTGGAACGTATTTCTGATTCTCTGGAATGTCTGCCATCTTTGCCGCCCACAAACGATCGTTTTGAGCATTGTGGGGTCCGTTGCTCTAAAACAAATAATTTTTCATCTGAGAAAACAAACTCATCCCCAGAGTGCCACGAAAGTATCGTATTTGATCGCTAGACCCTCTTCTGCTTAGACCCTTGAGAAAGTCCATGAACTACGTTTCTTGTACGCGTAACACCCGAGATCATGTCTCAAAATATAATGGACAGATCTTTTTGAAATGTTTAACGCTGCTACTAGTTTTCGAATAGAGCGATGGTTTTACGTCTAATTCGCTCCTTCACAATTTTACCTAACTACCCGATCTGTTCTCGCTGATCTCGGCTCTCTCTTTCTCTCTCGATCTCTTTCGACCTTCTTTTGAGGAGGTCTCTTTAAATCGTTTTAATGTTTTATAAACAAAATCACGATTGATCCCAAGAGTTTTCATCGCATTGAAAATGTCACTAGGGCACTCGCCATTACGGTATTTGGTAACAATTACTTCTCGAAATTGCTTCATCGTGTTTTACGCATGAATTGTATTTCGACTGTATTTTGTTTTTGTATATTTGGAGCTTCATGTATTTTATACCAGTTCGAAACATATTGTATCCAAACTTATTGGACACGGTGTAGACTAACAACATAACCTATAGTGTTCTACACGATGATCCTGAAATAAATCCTGAAATATTTCCAATTCCGGAAAAAAGAAGCGGTTTGCCAAATTATATTATGTTTGTGAAATTAATCACTTTGTGAAACTTTTTTTGGTAAAAATACAAGATAACTCGTGCTGCATTTATGAAAAGGAAACGTAAATAAAATACCCACTCTCAATTTAAGTATTTTTATAAATATTCATACAGAATATACACAATAAATGCAATAAACGAACATTTTAGACAGATCCAAACATTGAGTATCTACAATACGTAAAAAACGTAAAACTACATTGTCACTGTGGAATGAAAATGTAATTTGTTGCCTGACACTGTGGTCCTAATCGTAACTTTCGTAAAGTATAATACACCGGTGCCGCGGTGGGCGGCGCCGCACTGCTCCGTGTGTTTTCGACAGGGATTCGCCTGGGATTATCTGTCAACACTTCTTGTTGACGAGTAAGATGCGAGTGAGTGTTCTCACTATTGTTTACATTAATTTCTTGCCTGTTAACTACTCAAGGTCAAGCCAACATTGGATAACACTGTCTTAGTTCGCATATTAAGTAGAGTTGAATTAGTGAAATACTGCTGTCGACTCAGTAACTCAAATCAACAGCTAACCGGCGCGGTGACCCGAGTACCCATTAGGTACGTGTTTTCAATCCTCGAAGTCGTACCTCACTAAGTACTTAATTTTAAGTAGGTACATGGTCAATTGAGGGCGCAACTTCGTCGATTAAAAATGCGTAATGGACCCTAACTGATGTATCAGTATCATAGTGAGTTACAAACTGTAGGTATGCCTAATGCGAACAAGGCTTAAAGAAGTTGTTAGATATATTACCGGATTAAACATGTACATTCATTTCTATTGCCCTAGCAGGAGCTAATGTCGGGCAGAGGCTTGTTCTGGCAGTGGTTGCGCCACCCGTACCACGCCATGAAACCGTGGCGTTTGAAGATTTTCTTGGCGCATGTCGAG
The DNA here is from genome assembly GCA_963241965.1 of Tortrix viridana. Lineage (NCBI taxonomy): Eukaryota > Metazoa > Arthropoda > Insecta > Lepidoptera > Tortricidae > Tortrix > Tortrix viridana. The sequence continues at coordinate 8,237,004 of OY725179.1, read as the reverse complement.
GCCTTCGTTATGTCATCAGTCTTTACGTCTAAAAATAAAAATAAAGTTCATTTGAATTAGGAGACATAATCAGAATTAACTTAATCTATAATAGAGCAACATTAATATTCAACATTTTATATTTTCAACACGATTAACTTTCAATTATGTACTTCGAACATGGTCAACTGGAACTCTACATTACTCGTACTACAGCTATGTTATTCTGTTGACACATCGTCGTTCAGTTCTACTCAGTCGATGAATAGCCGGCGAATTTACGTCGTCCGTCAAGGTGGGTAAATGACATTCAACTGCCTGCACATTCATTTAGTCGCTGGTTAAGTTGATTGTTGATTTTAGGTAGTGGAAAAACTTAATTCTGTCTGCGGTGCAAGACCATGTACGCGTTTGTGCCCATTCTAAGAACGGCACACCTATGTTAACTCTGTCGATAAATCAGGGGAAATTTTTAGTTCTGTTTTTAAGAGATGGCGGCGTGACGCCATTACGAAAGGGGACAAACGCCTATGTACAGTGTTACCTCACAGACGGAATTACGACCATATTTCAAAATTTTAATACATAAGGCAAATAAATTCAGGAACATACCAGCGCAAGTGACATTGCAATCCTTTCCGGGGGTGGAGGTTTTGCTGCACCAGTACTTGTCGTTGATCTGGAACAGCCCGTAGTCGCGGGAGCCGTTCTTGTTGACCGTGCCGAGCTGGTGCGTGCGTCTGCCGCTCTCGTGCTCCACCAGACACACCCCTGTAAGACACGAGCATAATGAATGACAGCGTTGCAAAGGAACATTTCAATGCCAAAGTGCCATTTCTGTTATTAGTAAAGAAATCCGATCAAAAACATAAAATGTACAAAAATGTCAAATCTCGCAATGCTTCCACCGTAAAAATTTGTGAGATCTCATTTAAAGCCAAGTCTACACACACGATTGCCTTTGATGTTAACTTATGTATTAATTTTGTGTAACTTTATCAGTAACTTAGATTATTTTATTCTCAAGCCGACTTGTTTGAAGGTAACTCGTGTAGGTCATGATTCCCACGATACAGGCTCAGCCTAGTGTGGGGGTCGCCGATTAATTGTTAAACCTTGTTCTTCTTTATATGGCAATAAAACATTTTTACTTTTACTTTTTTACTTTTACTTTACATTTATTGATTGTATTCATATTAGACATCTTTATTTCTATAATAAGTTTAAGGACTTGGCAATCACACAACACAAATAAAGCACTGCTGCGTGGAAATACCTTTTCAAATCGCGAAATAAAATAAAGAGGTTAACCTATGAAGTTAAAGTTGTTCGTGTGGCTGTTGGACCGATTGCCTAGGTCTTCGACGAAGATTTTACTTTATGCATTAGAACATAAGAAGCGACTTTATGTCGCCTACGCACGACATAAAGACGAACTTTTAGAGCATGAGAAGTGAAAATACGATTACGAAGTTACTTGTGCAGTTCGTAAAATTATTTGTCATAAACTTTATATGAATTACAAAGAAAACGGGACTGAAATTTAAGGATATTTCAATTTTTCCTTTCTATGTGGGCTAAACACTACCTGAATGCAAAATTTAAATTTTGTGTCTGCTAGAAGTACATTAGAATTTTGATGAACGGTGAGTCAGTGAGTGAGTCAGTCAGTCAGTGACAAAATTCTTAAAGTACTGATTCATATTTTATTTTATTTAAAATAACGACCTCTTCTTTACTGAAAATTTAAGCTTTTAGCTTTTTTCCACAACGAAGTAACAGGGGGGTCGAAAATGGTTGAATGGCTTCGGGAATGGGATGGTACGGCCGCGCTTTTTTTTGCTCTACTTAGGCAGTAGGGTGGTGGCACTACCGTGCCCCCCGATACAAAGATATATAACGTTTATTGCAGAATCAACACAGATGATAGGTTAAAATTCGAATTTAATTCAATGTAAACAGGTTTATGAGAAGCTGTAAGTAGTCACTTACTTTACTCTTTCCAAATTATGCGCTTGTATCATCACGAATGATAATAATGAATGCAAGCAGCAAGGTAGCTCAACAATTAAAGTCATTAGCCGTACTAATGTAATAAGTAGTGAAGGTACTCACAGTCTCTCATTTTTGCTTCCGGGAAACCATGTGCCCTCAGTTCCCGCACAAGTTCACAGCGGTTCATCTCTCGTGCCTGACACGCCACCACCACCAGAGCAAGCACCATGAATTTCATTATTGTATCAATACTTTATTCTTCAAAGCAATGAGCAAGAAGGACGGTTCAGCGAGGTGTGCCTGAGAATAAACGCTGATGGGTTTATATAGCGGAGTCGTGGAGATAAGTCTGGGAAAGGGGAATCCTCTGCTCGATTGTGACCCGTATCATGTGCGACCGCAGGCGGGCGAATCTACGCGCTCAATTTAAACAATTAAAACCATTGTTTGTGGATCTAATTTTGATTTTGCGTCTGAAAAATAGGTGATGATTAATTTTCATACCGAATTTATTTTAGTTATCTATTTCTTAGGATTCTTTAATAATGAACTCTAGGCGCTTTACAGAGGTACATCAGAAATAAATAACTGTGTAAACCCGTTTGTGTTTTTTTATTCTTCTTGGTCAGGAAGCTGCTAGGATTTATATCCTACATTCCGTATTTTTAAACCAGATTTATCCATGTCAAAATCGTCAAGGAAAATGTTATTAATGCAGACAAAAGCTAGGTAGTTTACTTATATTTGCATAGTGTTATTTTTCATACACTGATTTAAGTAAAGTAGGTACCTAAAATTACTGAGCGATAACAATTGTTTTTGTAGCCTATCCACGGGGCAGTACCTGTTGTTGCACGAAAGTTGTAAATAAATAAATATCAGAAGACAATAATGGAATCAAATAGGTATAAAAACTTTTAAACGATTAAGTTCATAATAATAATGTAAGTTGCGGTAATAGTTGATAGCTATGTATAGCTATCCTGTAGGATGCTCAATCAAAATGGCTCAATAAATAAATTAACATCTGAACAACTACAACTCGTGTCGTGTGCCACGGGTAACCAGTGTCGGAAAGACGATTTGCCACGCAGTCTTAACACGTGCAGCGGTCAAGTTTAGTTGGTAGGCGCGTTTGGTTTATTATAAGATAAAGGGGAATAACCACCAATACGGCGGGCGTGTTATCGCTCATGGGGTCACGCCACTCAAGCGCTGTCGATATAAGTAGTGCTAGTGCCACAGAATAGGTATTTAATAGTAGGCACAAGTAGTGTTGCAAATGTTTTATTTTTTTCCCCGGCTGCCCGAGGTAATATTTTATATATATTATGTAGTTATGTATCCATTTCGGATTATTTGTCATCTAACGGGTACGTATCATTATATAAATTTAAAATACATACGGTTGGAATAGATGTTATACAACTATGCCAAATTTCAAGTTGATAGCTTGTGTAGTTGCTGAGAAAGACAGCTGTGACATACAGACAGACAGACAACGAAGTCTCACCATAAGGGTTCCTTTTTACCATTTTGGTACGGAACCCTAAAAAGTAACCCTTATACTAGGATCACTTCGTTGTCCGTCTGTCCGTCTGTCATGTTGAAATTAATATCAAACACACAAGTCTGGAATCCCTTAATTGTGGGCACCAGAATCATGAAATTTGGCAAGAAGCAATGTCTTATAAGAAAAGTAAGTAAAAAAAAGTAAAGTAAAAAATCCGTATAGGTACCGTACATTTGTAGTTCCATCACAAAAGAGCCGGTCAAGTGCGAGTATGACTCACGCACCGAGGGTTCCGTACAAACTTATAGGCATGTAAATAGTTCGTAAATCACGGGAATACAATATAAACAAAGTCCAGTATATACTGACACGCAATAAGTATGCACTTTCGTACTTAGCGAGTTTATACTGGAATATTTTTTCTGTGATGTAAAAATTACGGTTTTCGGATTTTTTCCTTTACTTATGTAAAGACATTGTTTCTTGACAAATTTCATGATTCTAAGTCAACGGGAAGTACCCTATAGGTTTTGATTCCCTTGAGATTCCCTTAAATATGCGGCATAAACAGCCGTATCTTTTGATTGCGTTGACTTAGATGTTTGATTTTTTCACTGATCTAAGAAATTGCAGACCTAAGTATTTGATATGAATTTCAACTTGATACCATCACGCGTTCCTGAGAAAAAGGTTCTTGACACACATTAATACATAAGACACACAGACAAACAGACAGACGGACAACAAAGTGATCCTATAAGGGTTCCGTTTTTTTCGATGAGGTACGGAACCCTAAAAAACATTTTTTTACTATTTAGGTACGTATGTAAATATGCGCACCGAGGGTTCCGTACAAACTTGTAGGTAGGTACCTATCTACTTACATCTAAAAGGCTTATTACACTTTTCTATTTGTGTGTCCGCTATTCTATTTTTGGGCCTGGCCACCCTACACCCGTATTATGGTCACCTTAATCGCAGTGGTTACGTGTGGATAAAGCATCCGTCACTCTCGCACTTAAGTAGGTACATAATGGTCAGAAAGTGACAGATGTTTTAGCCACATTTATCCACATGATAATTATACGACCATAATAGGCTCGCAGGGTTTGAATATATTTATTATTGGGAACGGACACCATGAGATTATGATCGCGTTAGGTACATATTTTTGGTTCTTCGGATGACACCACGTTTTTATAGCTGAAGGTATACGAACATAGGTTATCAACTGAAATTCCAAACTATCTGGTTTCATCAAGATGCGTGGTCTCCGTGACTTGCGTTTTAATCCGAAACCCTCGTGAAATAGTACAAAAAGTAAAAATACAAAATAATTCGTAAAAAAATATATTAAGAAAATAATCACATGAAAATAAATAGATGAAAAGTGGATTTTATTCGAATTCAATATACAAATACAAATTTCCATCCCCCATTTCACCCACTTAGGGCTAGTTTTCCAAAATCGCCAGAAGTTATATTGTTTTGTTATTTAACAGTAGCCTATATACTAATTTCCACGTTTCTAACTTCAAAATTAACCAAACTCCCATACAAATTACCACCCCCCATTTCATTCCCTCAGGGGTAGTTTAACCAAAATCGCCGAACGGTATAATTTTTCATTTCTTAAGAGTAGCCTATAAGTATACCAATTTCCGCGTTTCTAACTTGAAAAACGACCAAACTCCTATACAAACTTTAAGCCCCCATTTCATCCCCTTAGGAGTAGTTTATCCAAAATCACCATAAGTAGTGTTTTTTATATGATATAAGATTCCTATAGCAATTTCCACGTTTCTAACTTGAAAAACGATCAAACTCCCATACAAACTTTAACCCCCCATTTCTTCCACAAAAACACAAATTTGAGTAAAAAAGGTGAACTTAAAGCCTATTGGCATTTTCTGCCAGTTGACATTTGGGCAAATCAGAAAATCGTGTTTTTTTCTTCTTCACGGTTCAACGCCTGAACCGATCGACTATAAATTAGGTACAGAGATGGTTTATAGCACGGGGACGGGACGGGAAATTTATTTAGATATGGGTACTTTTTATCCCGGAAAACTGGACAGTTTCCGAGGAAATAGCGATACGACTTCTATATTGCATGAATGAAAAATAAAAACCACTAGCTTACAAAGAGCCATTTATTAAGTTTATAAAAAAATAAAAACATTTTACAAAGATTTGTAGGTATAAGTAGGCAAGAGTTTGGAAAATATGAGGGTGCTGTGCTGCTTGGAATAAAATTGGTAACATGATCCAATTTTAACCCTAAATCTGTTGCTTAATGTGGTGGTTCCCAGTGTTCCCACTTGAGATTATTATACGTTTACGATTATACGTTTCAGACTCTTGTTTGCCCAGCTATAGCTACAAATCCATTTCTGATGTGACTTAACCATTTATTAACTAGTTTATAACCTTAGATCGTAGCGTTACCCACACGTGTCAACAATCAGGCAACACCGGATATTAACTAAAATTTATAACTTTCGCCGCCTCTGGTTTTGCTCTTCAACTCTTCTACATACGCCCTTCATTTTGTTAAGAAGGTCATCTTGAATAGCAGTCAACTGAAAAATAACATATAAAATTAATCCACCCACAACCACATCGACAAAGAGCCTGTGAGGGGGCCTGTGAACCAATTTATTTTAAGTTCTACTTTATGACAACACATCGATTTTCATAAAAGGTTTGTAGGCTTCAAAGGTGTAGCAATTAAGTCCCAAGTGTCTCGGCTGCTATTTGTAGATCATCAGTGATCTACTTTATAAACAAATTGCTTCTAATTGGGAATAGGTAATGATGATACTGATAATACCGCGTGTTTTGAGCGGCCCGTTCTTAAGCTTTCGGCACACCAAACGCCTGTAAGGCGCGACGCGCTTCGAACGCGGGCCCGCGCGTGTTATATTACAACAAAGCAAATTGAACCCGGCACACCAAAAAGTAACGCGTGCCCGCGGCGGGCAGTCGCCGCAGACAACTCGGGCAGCGCGACGCGTGGCGCGCGCGAAGCAGGCGCGTCGCGCGCGCTGGTACGCGAAGTCGTATTAAATATTGCTGCCATGTTTACCGGCACACCAGGGTGGGGCGAACGCGTCGCGTTCACGACGCGTCAGCGCGGTCTCGACGCAGCAACTATAGTCGTTGTATTTTTTTACAAACGCGTGAAGGATGTACGCGCGCGCCGCGCAACATGTCACACCGAAAGCGGCCGCGAGGTGTGAGCAACGCGGGCACGCGTACGAAACGCGTTGAAGCTGCTGGCCGTCTGCGGTGTGCCGGGTGCCACGTCGCTCACGACACGCGTATGCCGAAAGCTTTAGACTGAATCGACTTTATAGGTAAGCCTCTGTTTACACTTACATTCTTAATAACATGTTCCTTGATAGAGGCCAGCTCTGCCATCCCGGCGGCTTTCTCCTGCTCGTACTGAACCGTGTCTTCCTTGATACTACGAGTCAGTTGCGCCGCCTTCTCCGCCTCCTCGGCCGACCGCCTGTTTCTCTCCCCGGACTCGCGCAGAGCGCTGCGGAGTCCAAATAAAATTTGTCAAGTACTTACTTTTGATTCTATTAGTCATAATAGTCACAAAAATTAGTCATACATTTATATCATACAACACTTAAAGAGCCTGCAGATACCACCATTTATTTGTCTTATAGCAAGCAGTATAGTTAATTTTCGTGACAAAATGGAAAAGTTACCGTTTCTTAATTTTATTTAGTCTTTAACTAGGTACGCTTTATTTTACTTTACTTTATTTTGAAAACGCTCATTACCCTCCTCTCCTTAGACAAATAGGCAGTAATAAAATAAGACATTAATGTTGAGACAGCAATTTTGTTTTTCATATCTAACTCTATTTCTGTAATCAAAGTAAAAAGTAGCGTTTAATTCAAGACTAAATTACCATAATGACACTCGAATTATAGCCACCCCCGCCTTGCTCGGGTGGCTAAACCTCTTATGTCATTACCGCTTATTTGATAAACAATCTACTATAAGGGTCATACACAGAGTTAGGTTCAACATTGTCCCTTCTGTTCCTAAAAGTTAACTACGTGGGAGCTTTTAACTCATATAATTTCGATACAGGCCAAAACTACACCAGACTCCCATTACGCGGATATATCCTAACCCGAAAAATTTGGTTTCAAAGTCCTTAACTTTGTGGAACAGGAGAGACAACTTTTGTTTCTGTGACTATGTATGACCCATAACCCACCTGTCAGCGACGACCTTGGCCTGCGCGTGCGCCGCGGCGCGGTCCCGGAGGCGCGCGGAGACGGCGGCGGCGGCGGCGCGCGCCTCGCCCACCGCCGCCTCGAGCTCGTTCAGCTCGGTACTGAGCACGTCCAACTCCCCCTCCGCGCTGTCCGTATCTAGGTCGCCGTTCTCGAAGTCCCTGCGACACACACAGCTTAGTACCTATGCATTCAGGCCGCGGTGTCGCCCCTTTGTGTAGATGCGACAAATTTTGTTGGAACGAAGTTCCTTATCGCATGTTACGCCCCAGACGCTTGGCGAGCGAGCTAGGCCGAAAAAAGTGTCCGACACTGGGTGTTGACGACATCTCTCGTTATTTTTATATGAAGCTCGCATACTTTTAAAACGCGCATACACGTTCAAGGCACTGGATGATAGTCAGGGAAACGTTTATATGTGTTCCTAGAAGTGAATGCGCTATAGTCGTTTATTTACGGCATCAAAAAGGCTAACGAGCACACAGGCCACTACATAATAAATGCCAAATATCCCAAGAGTGCTATACCAGTTTAAAGTGAGTTTTAAGATGAAATGCCTCTGCTAGTAATTTCACCACATGTCTCACTCCCACAACAAAACCCTAAACGAGAACTTAATCTGTTCCAGAGCTGATGTTTGAATTGATGCTTGCTGGTATGGGATTAATGATTGATTATATTATTATTATATGATTAGTTATAGTGCATTCAGTATTAGCTGGCGTGTTTCCACTTGAGACCGTCATTAGCAATAACAATAGGATTAAGTCGAGGCGGGTGAATTCTTTGTAAACACTTGCAAAACACGGCGGTGTTTCAAACGTTTTTGATTCTTTTCCTATGTTATCTTCCTTCTAATAATATGTATAAGCAAATCGAAATACTAATCAGTTGTTTTTTAAACTTCGAAGTGGTCAGTTCAATGCAAATATTACGTCTTTCGATAATAAACAATGAAACCACCGAAAATAATTCGGAATCAGAACAAAACCAGGGAGTCATCATAATTTAAAAACCATGTGTTTTGATTTATTACTTTATTATAAATAAATAAATAAATCTGTTAATGTATTTTATTCAACATACCCTGCACGTAATTGTTTTAAAACTATCCTATTAATATTAAAAAATATCAAGACTTGTTGGTTTGCAGCAAAACAGATAAGGCCGAAACGGCTCCTTTAAAAATGAATGGGCTCTATGAGTGTTTGGCTTATTACCCCTATTGTTAACGTTCAAGTGGAAACACGCCAGCTGATACTGAATGCACTATACTTTTCAACAATATTACAGAACAGTTTTTTAATTTCTTTTACTAGTTCTGGACGGCTAGCACAAGAGGTCTGCGACTTGTTTGTCGCTCGGATCTTCCTTTCTAACATGTCTGTTACGATAGAGACGCATTGAGCGACAAGCGAGAAAATACATGATGTGCTAGCCACTCTGGACACATAAACTTGATAAACTTACTTGATACTGTCAGCCACCTTCATAATATCGTGCAGCAATGTATTAGTCTGGTCCAGTGTGGGCTTCAGACTCTGTAGGTTGTTCAGACTGCTCTCTTTCTGTGTTAGAGTAGCTGATAAAGCACTGAGCTTTTCTTCTGCCTCTCTCACATTCTGTGCTGCTTGTTCAGCCTGACCTCGTATATCTTCAGCATCATACACCTCAAAAAATAAACCATTAGCTAAGTATTAATGATTGTCAAGCAAAGAGTTTATACAAATAAAACAAGTTGGAATATAATTAAATGTTTTAAAAACAAAGAACCAACTCCAAAAAAAGTAAAAAATAACACTTTTTCAAATCATCCAAGGTCAACCAAACTGAAATTGGCTTTTGGTTTTAAATATTGTTGGACGCCAACTTCAGTTTGACTGACCTAAGATGATTTGAAAAGGTGTTATTTATTATTACTTTTTTTGGAGTTGGGTTATCAATACATAGTATAAAATGAAGTCGCCCTATGTATGTATGCTTAGATCTTTAAAACTACGCAACGGATTTTGATGCGGTTTTCACCATCAGTTAGATAAATCTTCACGGAAAGTTTATGTACATAATGGAACCCGGAGCGAAGCGAGGGCGGGTCGCTATAGGCTATATTTTAACTTATGTAACCGAAGCGAAGCAAAGGCGGATCGCTAGTTGTTTTTTTAAAACATTTAATTTTTATTTCATACTTTTTAGTGACATGAAGAAAAATGAAATCACATAGAATCAAATAGAAAGGATTATATGGTCAAAATAATAATTAAAATCGGTACCATACTTATTGAGATACTCGTGATTATAAGCAGAATTACATGGAGTCTAGGATGTTTTAATCTTGCCACAAGCAGCGCCGGGTGAAAGTCAATGTGTTACCTATATCTAAGAACCATCTCGAAGAATTTTGTCAATTGGTGCAGTAGTTTTTGAGATACAAACATACATACAGGTCAAACACAGAACCTAATTTTTTTACATCTCATGAATAAAACATTAAAAAACACCTTTAAAGCCTTCTTTCGTGCATTCTCAGCAAGTATACCATCCCTATGTGCTTTTTTCTGTTCTAAAAGAAATTCTGTCTGCTTGTTTTCCTCCATGATAGCCTCCAACTCTTGTAGGACCTCTGCTTCAATCTCCTTCTCCTGTTTCAATTCTTCTTCTAGTTTTGGTATGTCACGCTCAAGCTGAAGCAAATTAATACAATTTAAAAAAGATTAAGCACAATTACTGTTAGTGCTTTTCTAGTAATGAAGAGGACAAAACACATTGTAAATGGAAGTAAAGTTCTAGTTTACCTGTTCCAAGCGTTCTGCACGGTTACCCTTTTCCACAGCTTCCATGTTCCTCATATGAATAAGGTTATCCTTCTTATCAGTCAAGGCCTTCACCTAAAAAAAGGAATATTCTATGTCAGTACCTGTTATCAGAAAATACCTTGAACAACAAACAACCCTTGTTTTTCTGGACTAGCCTTCTTCTTTTTCTAATTCTATTATCCCCAGCTGGGATATAGGGCTCATAATAATGCTCTCCATCTGAAATGATCCTGCCAGGCTTGGACAAGACATGAGGGTTCTCAAGTTAAAATATTAGGTAATTCAGCTTTTACTAGAAATTACCTCATCTTTGTGCGCAAACAATTCATTCTCACTGGGGCCTATGTCTTCCAACCGTGCCTCATTAAACACCATCAAGTTGAACAGCACCATAAGTATGGTGTACGACATCATGGTTGTGGGCTGCAGGAGATGCATGATTGGAATGGACATATTTGCTTCTGGCATTATAGATACTACATGGTTGATGATGCGTGTAGTGTTGATGATAGGAAGTAGGTCCCAGTAGTAGCTGGTGTGCTCATCAGATTCCTCAGGGGCCTGGAAATTTTAAAAAAGTGTTTCTCGTTTTTACAAGTATTTACCTTTCTTAAAAACTGTTACTGTATTTCAGATTATTCCTGTCATTTGAAAAGAGAAACATCTTTATTTAAGTTACCCATTTTCATCTTGCTCCTCACTATTTATACTTAGACCGCACTATATAGCTTAATTTACTTAATTAAGCTTAATATACAAGCTTAATATACAAAAATATGACTAATGACCCAAATAATAATAAAGTCCATCATGCAAACAAAAACAAAAAACAAAACGCCTATATTACTATACTATACAGCTAAGTCGAATAGTAGGACAAAGCTTCCTACCATCAAAACAGCATCTCTGCTGACGCCCAGTCGGTCGAATATGTGAAACACAGCCGCCATAACCGCCTGCGGTCTTTTCAGGTCCGACATCGTCAGAGGCATATCAGGGACCAAACCGTTCCAGTTCGTAAGAAAGTTATCCACGGCTGCTGTTGGCACTAGAATAGTAAATTAAATAAATGTTATCATTTAAATTTGATTTGTAACCCGGAAAGTATTACGAAGCATAACTTACCTTTTTCCATTTTTGCCGTAATAAGATGATAATAAGCAACTGAAATGTAGGAAGAAAATGTTCTAACTTCTAAGCACACAATATAAACATATTGTAGTATAAACTAATTCAATTCAAAAATCCGTTGTTGTTGTTTTTCAATTTAACCCGAAAGGAAAGGCAAAGGACTGTACTCCATGCAGCCTAACAGATTACACACTAGCATCATAGAGTACATTGAATAACTAGCATTACATTCTCGTCGAGGTTAGGCGAGGCAGGCTTACCATCTTGCTCAAACATTATCATATAATAAGTTAAAAAAGTACGGCATATCCACCTCGTCCTACCTCGGCAGGCAGCATAATTATAATTTTATAAAAAAAGGCAAGAAATAAAAAAATCTGACTACAAAAACGCAGACAATTTTAAGAAATACGAGAAATACTCTTTACTTCAAGCCAGCAACAAAGACTATGTATGGATGGTGGCAATGCCATTGATTATGAGGCTGAATGGTCGCTAACTATAGAGTAAAAGTAACAATCACAAAACGCAAAACGTCATCAATCAACATTTAAAAAAAAATCAACGTCGCGTCGCGCACGTCATTCGATTTCATTTGTTGGATCGTTTCGTTGTTTTCTAAAAAATAATTTAATAATCTCTCTAAAACTAACACAAATTTGTTATAAGCTATTAATGTAAACCTTGGAAATGCGTATAACAAACTTAAGACGTGGCAGGATTGCCCGTATCGGTGGTTTATGTGCTATTTTACTGCTACTTATTTACTCTCTTCACAAGTGGTCTAATGAAAACGTCGGCAAATCTGAAGAAGTTTTATTTTCGGACTCTGAGGCAGGGTTTTATAAATCACATGTAAATGTTTATCCAGTTTTGAAGACGGGTATGTTGCTTGATGTTTTTTTTTATTGTAAATGCAGTTTGAAGTGCATGAATGATTCCCTGCAGTTACAGTTATGTGGCCGATGCGGGGTGAGCCGCGCCGTTGAGGCCGGTGTGCAGTCACATTGTTTTTATTGCCAGCGCAGCGCTCAGCGTGTGAGCGTTGCTGCATTTGAATAAGTAGTGAGTTCCAAACAAGTAGTAAACCTACTTGTTTGGTTATTAGGTACCTGTATAACCTGATAAGTAAAACCATTAACTTATGTTCGTAAATCGCTGACTTATTTCAGACTTGATATTAAAATTACTTTAACTGGTTTAATGGTCAAAAGAAATGGAGTGAGAAATCTAAATATGTTCCACTGCTGTACAAAAGACTACCTTTCTTATTATTTCTGATTATTAATTCAGATGTCTCATGGCTAGGCACACAAAACAATAAAATTGAACTTGTCCCGAGAGAAATAAAATGTTTTATTGTTTTAACTTCTTGCTCAATACTTAATACTCAATAATTTATTGTATTCCATAATGTTTAAATACAGATATTACTTAAATTAACTTAAAACTTAAGAGCCCAATATACACAGGGCACTGAGTTCAGCAACTTATAAACTTTTTATGGTTAGTTTGACCAGATTGGAATGACTGCTTTACTAAACTAGGTAGGTCTAATGCAACTTATCATGTTAAATTATAACTTTCTGATTTTGTATGACCAACTACTTTATCTTGAATGGGATTAAACTATTTACATGTTGTTACTCAAGTTATAGCCCAGTTGTTTCTTATTTCTAGCTAGCTTAGCATTACGACTCATCCTGGGACTCTTAAATATGTCTTCTGTCAAACTTTAGGTAAATAGGCACTGCCAATTCCGAGCGTTGAGCATAACTTAAATGAAAATTTAGCAAGAAGCTATGTCTTATAGCACAAGTAAAGGAAAAAATCCGAAAACCATTAATTTGTAGTTACATCACATAAAAAATAAAGTTCCGTATAAGCTGACACTTACTAAGTATGAGAGTGCATAAAGTTGTTTTTTCCATACTAATATAACAGAACTGAAAAACAAACACTGGGAATACCTAGTATGGAGAAACAAACTTTATGTAATTACTTAAAAAGTTGATTTAAAAAAATCTGGGAAATGGTTTTAAAAACTTTGCTGATTCGTAATGATTCTAATAATGTAAGATACCACTGATAAACTTCTGAAATAAAACATGAAATCAAGGATTTTTTGTGAAATAGACATAAGGGATAATTACAAAAATTCAGATTAAAATGATCAATATCTCCGAACTAGTAAAAATCGCGGAACATACATGGGGGGGGGTTTGGTAGCCCTGGGGTTGATCTATTTAAATTTTTTGTCATGCTATTTACGGGACAACCTGTATAACAATTACTAAACATTAAAAATTAGGAAATAGTTTTGATGTGAACCATATTAAATATGGAACCCTCGGTGCGCGAGGTGAGTCTTTTGAGGTGCGGAACCCTAAAAATGACTGAAACTTCAAACAAAGTCCACTTCTGTTGCGCCATCTGTACTACCACGATTACACCTGATTTATATGCCTAAGTTTTTGAGAACTTCTTCTTATTTATATAATTAGTTTGCCAACAGATATAAGACCATTAGCTTAATCTTTAGATGTCTAGAGTAGAGTCTGGGTTAACTCAGCTTGCTCTTTAATATGCCTGTACCTAAGACATTGTTGATGTTACAGAGTTGGGTAACTTCGAGCCACATGAACAAAAAACTGTCAAGGGCCCTGGCGAGGAGGGAAAGCCCTATCATATGTCCCAGGAGCGTGCTAATGACATCACCGAGTCTGAGAGTGAATATGGCATGAACATAGCTGCGTCTGATGACATTGCTATGAATAGGTCAGTTAAGTATTTAGTGCTTACTAGCTTTTGTGCGCAAGTATGTCTGCGTGCAAGTCTTTTGTCGCTTTTCCCTCTGGAACTATCAAATTTTCTGGTATAAAAAGTATCCTGTGTCAATCTAAAATAAGAACTACCTATATGTGTACCAAATTTCATCCAAATGAGTTCAGCCGATTAGACGTGATTGAAACACAAACATCCAAACCTCGTGGATAGTGGGATTTATCTGTATGTATTTAATCAATACCAATTATTTATTTTATTATTTATTATAGTATATCAAACAAACATTTACAATTATTAAAACTGCACTGTTAAACCACTGTTTGGACTGTATAGGGGCTACCTGGCCAAAAGGGACACTTTTGATGAAGTTCAGGTTCTATAAACTCGGTCAAAACTTCATGTAAATTTGTGATTTTTATTAAAGCGAAAAATATGGAAATAAAGGCCAAAAACTAAATTTTAGCAGTAAAAATGTCAAATTTTGATAGCATAAATCTCCTTTGAGGTTCCGGTGCCAACACGAGCGCGCATTTTTTAGTCCATAATATTTTATGCACTTGGTATCAAGAATTCGCCATTAGAATAGATACGTCACACTCAACCTTTCTATTTCAACCCCCGACGTAAAAATAGGGTTGTTATAAGTTTAACGTATCTGTGTGTGTGTATCTGTGTCTGTGGCATCGTAGCTCCTAAACAGATGGACCGATTTTGATTACATTGTTTAAGAAAGGTGACTTAATCGAAAGTGTTCTTGGCTTGGTTTGACGAAAAATTAAGAGTTATGCGCTCTGAAAGTGGAGGACCTGATTTAGTCAGGGGTTTTTAACTCGGTTAGGTTATACCAGCTTTTATTAACATCCTGGTGTCAGATAGACTTCTAAATTCGGTGACGATGCCAATATGGTACTATGGAGCTCGTCTGATGATGCAATTAGAAGGTGGCTTTCTAAATTTGTCGTGATAAGCAGATGTTGACTGCAAAAAAGTAAAATCGGCAACAAAAGCTTGTCCCAAAAATTGTTATTCAAAAATGAAGTAGGGTACCCGAAAATTTTTTTTCGGGTACCTCCTCGGGTAGGTACCATTATAACATCGGGCATACTCGTAGAGTAAAGTATCATACCTCTTAAAAATTATGGATATGTAATTATACATTTTTAGATTTGGGAACAAAACTACAAGTAATAAAAATCTGAAAAATATCTTGAATAAAAGCACATAGGTATAATTAATTTAAAAGGAAAACCATCATGACTAAGTAGACTTTTATTGGTTCTTGCATTAAGACGATTAAAATGATTATATCCACCGAAAATCAGCTAAAATAACTAACTAGAAAATTTGCTAATATATATATATATAGTTTTTTGGAGATTATTGTTTATGTTTGTAAGAATGGCCACGGAACCCTACACTGAGCGAGCATGGTCCGACATACTCTTGCCCGGATTTTCCAAAAGAAATGCCGTCATTTTCGAGCATGTATGAGAAAGATCCTAAAACTTTGTTACCTTTTTTTAAGTATTTGATTTCATTGCTTGTCAGGTCTATACCGGACACGAGACAGACCGAATGCAAGTACTGGCACTACCCGACAGCGCTGCCGAAGACGTCGGTGATCATCGTGTTCCACAACGAAGGCTTTTCTGTGCTCATGCGCACAGTGCACACAGTCATCGACCGGTCCCCGCCAGACATTCTGCACGAAGTTGTGCTGGTAAGGATTTTGACAACTAATCGCACCAACCATGGGAATTCTCGCGGCACAGCATAAGTCTCACTTATGGCGCGTTTAAGCTGAGGTGGGACTAAAGAAGTTAAAGATGGCTAGGTTGCGGCGACCAACAAAATCTGAGCAATCTTTTATAACCGCGCGCATTTGGTGACCTGCGGCCGGCGTAAAATATTGGCTGCCGTGTTCCGAAAATGTGGAATGGCCCTACGGCGGTCGCGTCAGCTTCACACGGATCCAACTTCATTACCTCATGTTTACTTTCTGCTGTATTATACGTTAGTGACCTGTTTTGATCACACTTCAGTACAAGTACGGTTGCTATCGAGAATACGATCGCATTACACGGTAGCCTTATCCGACCACGAATGTTTACGGGTTTACTTTAAACTACTTCGTTCATCTGATTAGACTACCGTCTCTATCGCCAGACGGCCAGTGAGGACAGACAAATTCCATCCCGCAAACGTTGAAGATAGTAAAAACACAAAAAAATATAGGATTGACGTAAGCTGTCGTGCGTTCGCCTTTGTAAATTCCATGCACTTTCGGGTGTGCTACACGGTTTTAAACCAAGGTGACCTTGGTACAAGCGAGCTGCTACACGGTTTTAAACAAAACCGTTTGTTTGAAGCGCACGCCTGTCTGCCAAGGGCGTTCAAAGGTCATACGAAATTTGGTTTAAAACCACTCAAACTACACGATTTTAAACCGCCTGTTTTAAACTGTGGTTTAAAACGATAATAGTTTAAACACGAAATCAGTCCTTTCTAGACTGTAATCCGCTGACTGTCTGTTGAGTTAAGACCATTCGATTACACGATCGTAGACCGCGACCGCGCAATATAATTGCGCCATCAGTCCACGTCCAATACTGTAAATATTTTATTGATCTCGTACCGTGTACTGTAGTGCAAAAATGGGGAGTTTCAGAAAAATAGCACACCTTTCACTTTTTCTTCAGATTTGGGAAAAAAATTGCACGTCGGTTGGGACCACCATTCTGAACAAAAAAATAGAATTCCTTATTATGTCCCCAAAAATATGTATGGAATTGTCCGTTTTGTTACCTAAATTCAATACATTTCTTGGTAACAAAACGGAAAATTCCATACATCTTTTTGGGGACATATCAGGAATTTCTATTTTTCTTGTTAAGAATAGTGGTCCCAACCAACGTGCAATTTTTTTCCCAAATCTGAAGAAAAAGTGAAAGGTGTGCTATTTTTTTGAAACTCCCCAAATGTCAAATCTGACCCTCGTGTTTTTTTTTAATGTACCCGAAACCCAAATCGACCTGTTTAAAAATGTTGCAGTTGCTAAGATACTCATCTAGAATTCATTAAAATAAATATGTTGTTTCTGTGCTTGGAAATCTATAATAGCGAATTACACTAATATTCAGTGTTATCGATATCAACAGTTTAGGTAGGTACTGCTTCGTATCACCAAAAAAAAAAATATTTGCGTGATCACAATCGAAATCGCGCGGATTCTATTAACAATAACGTCTATTCTAATCAGGTTTGTCTTGAAAAAATACCTACTATCAGTCAGGCGTCGTTGTGATTAACCACCTATCCGGTTTATTTTGTAGTGTTTACCAATAAAGAATACTCCACATGTCGAATGTACGTATCGTCGCCACAGTACGTAAATCAAGTGATTTATGCGCTAATATAATCCCTACTAATATTATAGATGTGAAAGTAACTCTGTCTGTCGGTTACCCCTTTACGCTTAAACCGCTGAACCGATTTAGATGAAATTTGGTATGGAGATAGTTCGAGTCCCGGCGAGGACATAGGATAGTTTTTATCCCGGAAAATTTTATAGTTGATAAAAAGTATCCTACTCTGTAGATATGCCAAAGCGGACATGTTTTTGAACAAAATTACAATTACAGTTGGTACCAGTTCTTTAATAATGATCGGCTGGCCATCACTATCACACTCGCATTTTATAGTAGGTATACTTTGTCACTCGTGTTTCATAGAAACACGAAGTTAGCTATTAATAAATATTTATACCGTGATTTTTTTATTGCACAATTGTATTAAATACCCAAATATACAGTACGACACACTTAATATGGCTTACCGATGTACCTGCGCAATAGACAAATTTTTGAAGCGCGGAAAATGTAATTAACCAACAAGTATGATCCACGCACCGCCATTTTACATCCTATGCCGTGATTGGCCGGCAGGTTAGTCGCCATGTTTGTGGGCCCGCCCTGTGGGTTACGCCCTTGATCAGTGTTGCCAGGTCACCTGAATTTTAGGAGATCTACAGAATTCAGGGTATATCTACAGATCTACTGAATTTTCGTAAGAACCTACCAAGGAGTCTTAGTTTTATTATTTAATATTATATTATGTTTATTATTATTATGTAATATAATATAACCATACATAGCACTCGAGGAGGCATTTTGCGGGCACGTCAGTTAGTAAGGTTTACAAATAAATCAATTAATTTACTAGTATTCAAGTATTTATACTTAGTACTTAGAATTTGTACCTACCTGGTATTTATTTATACTAGGTGCAGCGTGATGTCATGTCGTGATAAGATAACATTAAAATCAAATCAATATACATAAAATGTCTGAACAGTTGACTGCCCAAAACGTATAAATAATATTCATAATAATATTCGCATAATGTGAGAGCAGTGTGTAGTAAGAAGCAGATTGTTTCAGTTTATGTTTAGTACTTGTTTAAATAACTTTTTTTGTGATTATAATGATTTCAAGACCCAACTCTACAGTTAAAATATTACCGTAAATCTTGAATATACGTTCGGCTCCTATACCACTTTAACGTACAGTATAATTACCAAGGTGTAATACTAATGTACTAGGTATTACAATACAATACAAAACAATAACTCTTTATTGAACACCACATACAGCAAGAACAACCCAAATAAAAGATATAAATATTATAGTATAAATACCAGGTAGCTACAAATACTAAGTATAAATACTTCTCCCCGACATCTCGTAAATTTGACTTTTGTGTAAACCTTAGGTACTAACTGACGTGCCCGCAAAATGCCGCAGAGTGCTATGTATGAATATAACACATAACATACAACATACAAAAAAGCTGTGGTAGCCTAATGGTTTGACCTGCCGACTCTTAAGCAGAGGGTCGTGGGTTCGAATCCGGGCTCGCACCTCTAAGTCTTTCGGAATTTATGTGCGAAATATAATTTGTAAATTTACCATGAGCTTTTCGGTGAAGGAAAACATCGTGAGGAAACCTGCACACACCTGCAAAGCAATTTGACGGTGTGTGCGAAGTTCCCAATCCGCACTGGGGCCGCGTGGGAACTATAGGCCAAACCCTCTCATTGTGAGTGGAGGCCTGTGCCCAGCAGTGGGACGTATATAGGCTGGATTATTATTTATTATTATACAACATTCAACATGCAACATATAACATAGTATAATAAAATAAAATTGAGTCCGCTTCCATACAACTGAACAACGACGCCGCCGCCAAAGTTTAGGTTGGGTTATGTCAGGTTTCTCATTTGAAATAAAATAAAATACATTTTATGAAAATACTCTACTTATATTAAAAAAATATATATTTAGAATAATTAAGAAAATTTCATTGATTGCTTGATAAGATGATAAGGTATGTTTACTGGATAATAAACATTTGTTGTGAACAATATGATAACCTGTTATTTCCTTTGCAAACAAAATGACTACACATAAATTTATCAAAATAAAATAGAAATAGTTGACAACTAATAATAATCTCCATTTTTCGGCTTCACATCTCCTGACTTTTTCAAATTGAACCTGGCAACACTGCCTTCGATCGATGCGGCCATTGTTTGCGAGTTGCCGTCTTGGCCATTATTGCAGATAAAACTACACATAGTGGCAAAAAAGCCATAGAATCTCTTTTTACTATATCCGGATTTTTAATCTCACGGAAAAAATGTAAACAAAGATACGTCACTGTCAAAGTGACATTTCAGGGGATCTCAAAGTATGGGCGGGTCAATTTCCGGGCGTTTCAAACGCCGTCATTAGTGTTTTTTAATATATTGACGAAATCAATGACACCTACCAGCAATTTATAATGTAAACAGTTGCAGAACCGTGGGTGTAGTTTCTATTAGCATCAGAAGTTGGCCAATTATTATAAACATGCTAAAATGTGTTTAACAACATGTTTTTCTCCATCTCCGATAAAGAGCAAAGACGTGGTCGTTTCTTCACAGGAGACAACATATAGTCTTCCTTTGACCGAGAAGTACTCGGACCAGGGTCCATCCTTCTACACAATAGTGAACGGAAAACGTAACAATGAGCAACCTAACAACAATAGAAAACGGAACAATAATAAAAATTTAACAAAACAGTCACTGTAAAGCGATTACGGGATCACGGGAGCATTCAATCTAGAATGTTCAGTGAAGCGAGTGACGTCTCACGTTAAGCGGCCCGCAACTTCATGAACCGGGTGTATCGAGACAGTGATACCAGTGCAATAAATAAATTATGCATACGAAAACAGTATTCTCTCTTTAAATTAATATAACAAAGAGTTTATGTCAAAATAAAGTTTGGCATCAACAAATTAAATTATTTTATCTTGATTATAATTACATTTAATTTATACAAAGTCGATTTCTTAAAAATGTGTTAAGTATAAATATCCTGAATGTTTCAAATTTTTTCCGTTAACGGCAACACCTTTGTTTACATTTTTTCCGTGAGATTAAAAATTCGGATATAAATCTAACCTATTCAACAACGCGTTGTTTATTCACTTATAATGCAGTGTCATATACACCTAATAGGAAACACGCATTTAAATGGTTATTCATAATAAGCAAGGTAAGTTTAATGCGCAAGAACGTCAGAACATGGACCACAGTAACTTTTCCGTGATACGAAATCGATTTTACTGTACGGTATAAATTGTGCGCATAGAAGATTATTTTGATACCAATAAAAGTCTGTTTCAAGATTAGGAGTAAATATTTCATTATACTCGTAAATTATTTGTGTCCCGCCAACAAGGGCCTGCAGTGTAACTAAAAAAGAGGCGTGATTTGCGTGAGTGAGGCGGAAAAGGCGGAGCTGCAGTGTAATTTGCACCTTATAACTATTAGATACAAGTCTGATTGTAAGTTGAAATAATGCTCTCGGACATCATCGGTTTTGTCTGTTCGTGCCTGTCTGCGCAAACGATGATTCACGATGCGCCTTATCAAGTGCGTCGTACTGTACCTAAATATAGACCTTTACAAAAAACTAGGTTACTTGTTAGGCTGTAACGTGAACCTATGAAATACACTTTAAATTTTCACAAAAAATTATAATAGGTACATAAATCAATTTTCAATTTAAAAAACAAATCCTAATTACTAACAAGTTATGGCATTACTTCAAGGTGGACGACTTCTCTGATAAGGACAATTTGAAAACAAACCTTGATAACTACATAAAGCGTTGGAGAGGCAAAGTGCGCTTAATCCGCAACAAGGAGCGTCAGGGGCTCATCCGAACTCGCTCGAGAGGCGCCCAAGAGGCCACGGGAGAGGTCATAGTGTTCCTCGACGCCCATTGCGAGGTCAACGTCAACTGGCTGCCCCCGCTGCTCGCGCCCATCTACCGAGACTACAAAACAATGACAGTACCCGTCATCGACGGCGTCGATCACAAAACCTTCGAGTACAGACCAGTATACGCACAAGGAACCAACTTCAGGGGTATCTTCGAATGGGGAATGCTTTACAAGGAAAACGAAGTACCAGACAGAGAATCCGATCTTCACAAGCACAAGACGGAGCCGTATAAGAGCCCTACTCACGCCGGTGGCCTCTTCGCAATAAATAGAAAATATTTCTTAGAAATCGGGGCTTATGATCCGGGCTTGTTGGTATGGGGTGGAGAGAACTTTGAACTGAGTTTCAAGATTTGGCAGTGTGGCGGCAGCATAGAGTGGGTTCCGTGTTCGAGGGTAGGGCACGTTTACAGAGCGTTCATGCCGTACTCTTTCGGAAACTTAGCGAAGAATCGTAAGGGTTCCCTGATCACGATTAACTACAAAAGGGTAATAGAAACTTGGTTCGACGAAGAACATAAGGAATATTTCTATACTAGAGAGCCCACGGCGAGGTTTTTGGACATGGGTGATATTAGTGACCAAGTGGCGCTGAAAGAAAAGTTAAAGTGTAAGGATTTTGGGTGGTTCATGGCGAATGTGGCTTATGATGTATACGACAAGTTCCCTAAGCTGCCGAAGAATGTCTTATGGGGCATGGTGAAGAATAAGGCGGGAGCCGTCTGTCTGGACACCATGGGGAAGGCTGCACCGTCATATATCGGTAAGCATACTTGTTTAACATTGTATATTAAATTATTTCGCTGATTGACTCGGTTGTCGTCATGATCGTAATATCGACGAAAACTATTAACTGCAATCATCGGACAAACGACCGACTAAAGTAACTAGTGATTGTAGCTGTCCCAATTTTTAGTTAAATATTGGCCCAATTGCTCCAATTATAAAACTCCGTGACTCATTCAACTTATTTACTAACTTTTTTAATGCCATAGCCGACAACTTACATCGAAAAATTAGGTATGATGCCGGGGATGGTGATGCGTAAGTTGTTAGAACATGTTACCCAAACAGACGCGAGGCAACTAGACTTCATAATTTCGCGTCCTCGAGTCGGTTTGTGACATATACTTAACTTATGCACTTAACCGCGGCTTTTAAAAAAGGTTTGATTTTTTTTCTTTGGTTGAACCAAGTATATGTATGTGCAGGTACGTCGTCATGCCACGGCACGGGCAGCAATCAGCTATTCCGACTGAACGAGGCGGGACAGCTCGGCGTGGGCGAGCGCTGTGTGGAGGCCGACCCCGATAGCTTGCGGCAGTCTATCTGTCGCCTTGGGACCGTCGATGGGCCCTGGACGTAAGTACTACACAAAACCTATATTAGGCCATTTCTCGTCAGACTAATATAACAAACTTTCCGCACTTGTGTCAAAGTGTACTAATATAGGCTATAACACTCGCACGCTCTTGACGAATAATATATTAAGTATTCCTACAATTTTTTATCATTTCAAAATTCTAAAACCCCTGTATGATTGATGTAACATCACGGATCTAATCTTCACAATGGCCGTGCGCAGGTACGACATCGAGCACAGCCACCTGGTCCACAGGCTGCGGGGCCACTGCCTCACGCTGCAGCCGCACTCGCGCTCGCTGGCTCTAGCGCCCTGCGACCCCAACAATACATACCAGCAATGGTCCATCACGCACAAAACGCCCTAGCACTAGCTCCACTACTTTAAATTTTACAGGAATTACCAAGGTTCACGACTCCTGCTACGTCACGGCCCCTTGTTCTTTATGGGCCCTCTTCACAATCGGCCATGATGGCCAAATACAGGCGAACACGAAAGTGTGGAGGGCATATTCGTCTATATTCGCCCATGATTGCCAGTGATCGATCGCGATCGCCGCTCTGTCGGTTTTTTAGTACACATTAAAAGACATTATCGCGTGTCCACACGTTCGTCCATCATTCAGTTTGTAGTTACTAGTGAGGGGCGCTAGTGAGATCTTATCAACAATGTCGCCGCCAAGTTGGACGACTGACGAAACATTTAAATATTATGTCAGTATTGTCACCGACTTTACGTACCTATGTGTGCCAAATTTCAGCTCAATCGGACACCGGAAAGTGGGTCAAATTTAACTTGTAAGATTTGACCCGAACTAACATACTACGGAAGGTAAATAAAAAGCTTGTAAAAATTAACCTCATAGGTTACCTATAAATTTATCTAGTATATGTTTTTTTTTCTCGTGGCGCTCCAGTTGGATTTTCATTCGAGATGAAAATGACGACTGCATACAAAATTGTTCTTATTAGAAGTGATAAATTATAATAGCGTGCATTAACTTACCTTGTTATATTCCGATGAATAGTTAACATCCACCATCTTCACCATTTTGTGTTCAAAACTTTAGTATGCTGTATATTTGACGACGCGGTTAGCCTAGTTGGTAGTGAACCTGCCTATGAAGCTAGCGGTCCCGGGTTCGAATCCCGGTATGGACAAATATTAGTGTGATGAGCGCGAGTATTTGTTCCTAAGTCATGGATGTTTTCCATGTATAAATACATGTATTTCTCTATATAAGTATGTTTATCGTTGTCTAGTACCCATAGTACAAGCCTAGAGCTTAGTTTGGGACTAGGTCAATTTGTGTGAGATTGTCCCCTGATATTTATTAATTTATTTATTTATTTAGGTAGTTATTATAAACACTAATTAAATAAATAGCGGCAGCTGCTATTGTTTCGACGTCCATGGTGAACGGAAGACAAATATTAAAAGGGGCAAGCACGATCGTGTGGACAGTTGCACGATGATTGCAGCGATATTGGCCGATAGTACTCGCCCACCATGGCCGATCGTGAAGTAGGGCCATTATATTCAAACCGCGTACGTTTGGGTACTTCGAGTTCAAATTTGCTATGGCAACATATTTTAACTAATGGTCGTTTCACAAGAGCTCGAACGGATCGAATGAGTGAATGAAAGTATATTAAATAAATACATGTTTCGGTTTGAAATTCGAACAACGTTTTAAGGACCGGCACTCGCACAACATTATTTGACATTAGTTTCGTTCGTTCCATTCATCGCAGGTCTTGTGAATCCACCTTTACGACGGGTGGCTGATAAGTTCTAAGTTTTAAATAGAAAAAAAACAATTAGAAATAAAAACTATAATAGGGATGTGTCCTGGGTAAAAAAATAATTTTATTTAGTCCGTCAGTTAGATTAGCATATATTGAACACTTATTTTTTGCTTTATCAAATCAATCAAAATTGACAAAGATAACGCGCATCAAAGTTCGAGAGTGGGGGCTCGTGTCGTCACAACGTGGTAAAACGGTTGAGTGTGTGTGTGTGTGTGTGACGTCATGCGGAACTTCAACGCACTATATCTTCGTCATTTTTTGTTTAATCGGCGAAAGAAAAAATACGTGTTCAATATTTTCTGATAATGTAAATGACGGACTAAACAGATTTTTTCATGACTCTAGCCTATTGAACACACTTATCACATTTTTTAGGGTTCCGTACCCAGAGGGTGCCAAACGGGACCATATTACTAAGCCTCCGCTGTCCGTCCGTCCGTCCATCCGTCCGTCCGTCTGTTTGTCGCCGGGCTGTATCTCATGAACCGAAATAGGTAGACAGCTGAAATTTTCACAGAATATGTATGTTTATTGCCGCTGTAGCAACAAATAATAAAAATTAAATTAAATTAAAAATTAAAGAAACGTGATTTTTTTTGTTAAATCCGGCTGTATCTCATGAACCGTAACAGGTAAACAGTTGAAATTTTCACAGAGTGTGTATCTCTGTTGCCACTATGATAACAAATAATAAAAATTAAATTAAATCCAAAATTAAATGGGGTTCCTAAATAGATGGATGTAATGAATTTAGACAATTACCTACTTGACATATTGTTATAGCGCCTATCTTGTTTCATTTACGAAAGTATATAGAAAGTACATAGTATTAAATCTTGTACGATGGTGCGGAACCCTTCGTGTGCGAGTCAGACTCGCACTTGGCCGGTATTTTTTTTATATTAAGGCTTTGATGTCATTAAAAAATATTCTTTTTCTTTCCTTTCAAAATGCTCCAGACGGCTGCCATCATTTCATCTCATCATCGCTCCGAAATCGCTTACCCCTCAAATCTTTCTTCAGATTACTAAATTATAAATAATCACCAGGGGCTAGATCTGGACTATACGGTCGGTGGTAAATTTCTTCGAAGCCGATTTCTCTCAGAGCCAGCCTTGAAACCAACGCTGTGCGAACAGGCGCGTTTTCTTGCAGAAACAAAACGCCTTTGGTAAGTTTACCCCTCCGTTTCTCAACGACGGCTTGACGCACCTTTCTCAAAAGCTCAGAATAGTACAGCGCGTTTATCGTACAGCCTTTAGCCAAATAATCAATCGGGAGAATACCATCGCAGTCCCAAAATACTGTGGCCATGAGCTTTGATGCTTTAAACTTCTTTGGTGATCTTTCCCCTTCTCAACCTACTGCATTGATTCAGATTTGGACTCGGGGTCATACTGCCTAATATGGGTCTCATCCACAGTGACTATTCGGGAACAAACTTTGTCCAAGTCATCTTTGCATAATTCTGAAAAGGCCCAGGAAGTTTCAACACGACGCTGTAGGTCAAACGGCGTCAGCATATTTGGCACCCAACGGGCGCTGACCTTCGTCATGTGTAAATCCTCATGGAGGATCTCTCCAACTCGTTCTTTGCTAATTGGTCTCTGCTATCTGCCAGACCTTGATTCTCCGATCCTCCAACACCAATTTTTCAACTTTTTTGATGTTGTCATCAATCACGACCGATACTGGACGTCCTCAGCGGGGATCGTCTTCGATCGACTCCCGTCCTTGTTTGAAAAGGCGACTCCACTTTTTGACGATGGTATAAGAAGGTCCCAATTCCCCGTAAATAGTAGATATTTCCTCAAAATGTTCTGTGGTGATTTATGACATTTAATAACTGCACGATGCTCGATTTTTATGAGATGCGGTGATAAGTCAGACATGATGAAAGGGTTTTGTATAAAACTCGAAACCCAAAAATGCTAGTGACATACATTTTTTTATAATATCACCATAACGCCCTAAAAGTGGCCAGTAACACGAGACTAAAAAATTTGTTAAAATACCTTAGGCTTGGAACTTATCAGCCATCATACTTACTAAATTTGGATGCTGTTACGCGAAACTGTCCCAAGTAGCACAAAAGCGGTATAAGAGCTTATACAGCCATTATAACTCTAGTTTCAGCATTTTAGGGGCTGTATAAGCTATTATACAGCTTGTGTGCTACTTGGGGTGTCAACCCACAACGATTTAGCAATAAGTGTTCAACCCACAATGATAGATAATAAGGGTTGTCATTTTATTGCTGCTTGAATGCTACCTAGAAACGGGCCTAAGACAAATACAGTAATAAAAAGTAGGTAATTATAATGCCAATGTATGAGAAAGTATGGGATGGAATTGTTTGTAGTGCTGCCATATTTATTATAATCATTTATATCTAGAAAATGTTTCGTAGCATCACGCATCGTGGCATTATAATTATTTTATATATTTGATAACGGCCTCGTGGCGACGTAATATCAGGGACACAGTTGTAAAGTCAAGGCCATATGTGATGTGTTTGTATTTTTTTCACTTTCACTCGTTTGTCAACTTCCTAAAGCAGTTTAAACTGTTTGTTAAGCGAAAAGGTACAAAAGAGGCTTGCTTATTAAATTGACTGTAAAGTGGGGGCACGTAGAATACAGAGAGGTCGGAGCGGTAAACTGGTAAGCTAGTAAAAGTTGTATCAAAGAAAGACTATATGCATTTATTTTCATGAAAGTCATAGTCGAGATTACCATGGGAATAATTAATTTGATATATCAGCAAAACATAAAAAATGTAGATCCGTTAGATCAAATTTCGTTCAGGAATGTCAAAATTTTTATGAAGTTACTAAAATTTTATCTGACATTTACTAACGGGCCTTTATAAAACAGGGCCTAAGTCGTCGATCTCTTTATTATTGCTATCATCCTAACTACAATAACCCTGCTTTACCGTAGTCGGATAAAAATAGTATAAAAACAGACAATAGATATTGCGGAAGCCCGCGTTTAAGAGTGTGGCCTAAATGTTTTCTGTGCTCAATAATCAAAGTGTACTTCCATTTTTGGCTGCGTTTGCAGTGTCGTACTTATTTATAACATTTTTTTATTGAGGCGAGAGAAGGAGTTGCCGGTTTGGACTAAAATGTACTTAATTACCAACTTTAAACGTTTTATTTCTAATTTTTTATACGTTAATTAAAATGGACGCGCGAATGAATCTCTAAATTAATATTACTTTAACAACGGAATGGTAAGAAAATCCCGACGGCTGTGGAATT
Organism: Tortrix viridana; assembly: GCA_963241965.1. Taxonomy (NCBI): domain Eukaryota; kingdom Metazoa; phylum Arthropoda; class Insecta; order Lepidoptera; family Tortricidae; genus Tortrix; species Tortrix viridana. The sequence goes on along the minus strand of OY725179.1, from coordinate 8,208,750 downwards.
AATTCTTATTATTAAAGTTATAATTTGTTTTGGGATGGCAGCACTCACTGCTATAATATAATGCATTTAATGCTGTTATAATATAATACACTAGCTGAGTGAAACATAAACAGAAAATATTGTATTTTAAATAGTGGTGCACATTCATATATGTGTATGTATTGTATATAATTTAACGATACGTTATTTCGACTGGTTACTTTCTCAAATTCGTATAGGGAAGTTTAAAAAATAGTTCTGGTTCTTTTCATTAATTTTTTAGATTACTTCTTAATGCGCCAATTTCAATTCCGAGCGTCTGGTATAGACTTTGAGAAATTAATTCGAGCTATATTCATGCATTTATACGGATACGTAGTGGTAATATAGTTTTCTTGAGATTTAGTAAGTAAACTAAGCCATTTGGCAGGAGACATACCTACCTACTATAAACTGACCATTATTGTTAAGGTCGATCGAAGGTTCAAACATAAAAACATAATAATAACACCCAGCATTAGTTTATGCGCAAGCCAGCGAAGTGTAATGGGATTACATCGCCTGAACAATATTATGTATACATTTGACCTGTATTTTACGTTTAGCGCAAAACCCAGCAATATTAACATAATATGATCGTTCCTTCAAACCTCTTTATACAATTTTTCGTGACTTCGATTAGTCAAAGCGATGCGGATTGACGTAGTGATTTGTTTGCCGGCGAGTCTGTAAGGAATGGATTAGTGCAGGTAGGGCTGCAGTTGAATAACATTTACCACGAACTGGTCGAGCTTATCTGATAAGCAATTTAGACATGTTTCTAATTACCCATGTGTGATGTCGCCTTTTATCGTAAATGTGTGTGTGTGTGTGTATTTACGTCCTTACCCCTTTTTTGGAAAGAGGATTATATACACCTACACATTTACCAATAACGTGTCGGTATGGTACAGTCGTACTCATAAGTATCTTAACATTTTAGTACCATGTCGCAGTTACGTATTAAAAGTTATAAGTGTCTATAGTTTTAATTTAGTATGTTAATATTGCGGCAAGGTACTAAAATGTACAGCTACTTACGAGTTCGACTGTACGTGTATTTATTCACCTCGATTGTTAGCAATGGACATTTAATTGATAATTTTTGATGGTAACAAATAAAAATGTTTTTGTAGATTTGGTTTCAGCGGCGATCGAAGGTTGATCATCGAAAGGTTGATATTTGGAAAGTTAGAAATAATATAAGTATTTTTATGTTATAATTAGTGCTTGCCTTTATTTCGTATGAATCTGCATTGTCATCAATCATCATAGAAAAAAAGAGTTCAATAGTGCCTATTATTTTAAAAATGTGCTGATTGATAATGTTTTTGTATATTTTGTCTTTATACATCTTAACATTTTATTACAATTGAGATTTTTAAGAGGTTAATTTGGTATTTTATGTGAAATTGGACATACGAGATTATTTTGTACTTAATAATATACATCAAATATTTGTTGTAGCTGTATCCAATGTGAAAAATTAATCGCAATCTTAATATAATTTATATCTCATTCATTTTACTTAACCTCACATATTGTCAGATTCAAAATTGCATGCTAAGGAACTTGAATAGATAGATCTTCAGTTATATTTATAATATTGGATATACTCGGTGAATGAAATTATAACGGCTGGGAGTTTTTATTCCCAGTAGTGATAACAAAGTGGTCGTAATACGTGGGAATAGCCCGAAATAATAAACTTTAAAAACATATTTATCTCATTCCATGGATTCAAGAAAAATCGTATTATATTTAGCTGTGGTGGTTGGACCATTACTGTCCTGGAGTTTAAAAGTAGAATTAGTTAGGTACTTCTTATGCTAACATAATTATGAGAATCTATGACCTGGACAGTTGTCTTTACATTATCCATTGTACTGTGATTCCAACAGTTTTATATATTTTCAATTTAGATTGTAAATAAATTGATATTGACTGTTGAAAGTGTTTAATTAAAAACTTGTTTATAATCACAAAAAACAGGTATAATACTAAAACTAGAACAAGTATTATATGATCACAATAATAATTACGTCTGGTTTAGTACAACCACATGGACCATGGCTTATTACGCCTTCCTAACGGTGCAGTTACACGGGCAACTTTTCGAGCAATAATATATTATCTCCATCTCATTCCCCGGTTAGTAACTCAGGATGACTAAATTTAGGAAGTAAGCCTTTTAGTCGAACAACTTAGGGGGCGAGACGAGGCAACTAGGCGTTGGCGGGGGCAGGCCGTGAAGCGGGGAAGGAGTGTTCGCTGCGGCACGGCGCGCCGCGTGCTGGCCGCGCCTCGCCTCCCCGGGAGACGGTTGACCACGCTTTTGTTCGAGTTTTGAAACGATAAATGACGACGATATTTTGATACAGTCATTATTATAATTATGACTTTACATAATTGGCCTTTAATTAGGAGACTCACGCCTCGTGCTCGCGCTCGTATTACAAAATCATTCATCATGTAACGCATCATTGTGTTGTGTTTATTTCAGCATCATGTGCTCAAAAACAAATTGGATTGTATTATATTATACAGGAGGAAAGCGTTAACGATTATCGTCGTATGAGGTGTTTGTACGTAGGTACAGTATTGCCACTTAGGGATAGTACCTACTTATAATGTTTTTTTACTAATACAAATACGTAACTATATTAACATTGCAAGTAATGTAAATTACAAAATTTTACTTTTTGTTTGCCTTACAATATTATTGAATTCTTAGCCTAAACTAAATTAAATAACACAGAAACAATTATCACCATCGACTTATCTGAGAGACTGTGTATTCTACTGGGGATACACCGAGGGGCTCACCTCTTAAATCACAGGATAAAATAAGTTAGTACAGTTTTATCTTATCACAAACTTATAGTTATTACATCACAGGGTACATCACCTGACTGGGTGCGTATATCCATTTAGCGGAGCCGAGAGGAACGGAAATGACCAATCAGATGGGTCCAATAATCTGTGCATCACGCTGGGTGTGCGTTGAACAATCTTATTGGTCGTTTTCGCCGCTTAAGTGTTAACACACCCTATAGTACGTACCTACGGGTCATTGTGCATTTAAAGGTGGGTCCACACTATAGCTCCATCGGATCGGACTGCGTGGCAAATCTACAAGACTTGTTACGCTAAATGTGGAAGGTGCAATATAAACGCTAGGGATGGGTCACATTGTCCGCGTGACAAATACCGGTCCACAAAACTGTTACTGATTTGGTCACGATTAAATATCACAAATGTGGACCCGCCTTTATTCCGCTCCGCAAACAAGCAATACAAACAAATATAAATTATCTACACACTAGTATAACGAATGTCTTCTGACAGCCAAAAATTTACAGCGTCGACGCGAGTAAAAATATATGTAATATGTTCCTTGTCTTATAATATCCTTAAATATTAAGCCTGAGTTTACGGCTGCACTCAGACGCGTCAATTAAACTTAATGCTTGTCAAAGTGACGTGTTGTCTTATTATATTGCTATAGGAAAGAAAGTGACAGCAGCAACTATAATCAAACTAAAAATTAATAGACGTCTTGATTACGGCCGTAAGAGATATTTTTACTGTCAGTATACCATCATCGCACGGAAATTATAATTTATTATAGACTAGTAGGTAATTACTTACATAATTATTAATTAATCTTACTATTATCACACACAAGTCATTTAAAATTCACGATAATTGAAGACTAGCTATCAACATTGCATAATTAGGAATTTTAATTTCCATTTTAGACTAGTAAATCCACAAATTTAGTTATTTAACTAAATAATACTACCAACCAAACAAACAACTACATAAGGTGAAATCACCTATTATGGACAGTATTGGACAGTCGAGGACAGAAAGATGTTTACACTTTTTCACCTTATTCCATTGTGATAAGGTCCAAAAGTGTAAACATCTTTCTGTCCTCGACTGGACAAGGCTCCAGTGATGAACAGTAACATTTTTTTATAGAAAACTTGGCAATACCGAAAATTTTATTCTAATTTCAATGTAATCTAATTTTAACGCTAACACTACTAATTTTAACAATAACTGTACAACTCGGAAGCTTATATTTATTGGATTGTTCATAACTGGAGCACTGTCCATAATAGGATCTTTTACCTTACCCCTTGCTCCAAAAAAATAGATAATTAATTACATATTTATCTCGGGTATAGCCAAGTATCTATAGGTTGTTTTTTTCTTAAGCAGTTAGATTGCAAAATGAATATTGATGTAAAAATCTAGACCAAATGAAAGACGCGCAGGCTTAATGTGGAAAATATCCTTTTCACGTCACCTAGTTGGAAAAGATGATTTTGATTCCTCAAAAGAGGGATCAAGTAGCCAATCTCCGATGAACAGTTTGTTTAGTTCCACCACCCTCTACTCCACAGGTGACGCTCGGTGCCGGCGCTGGCGCTGCTGGAAGGGTGGCTCTGTTAAAATATGACTTCGAATTTCATCAGCGGCGGCGACGCCTAACATTCCATTCGTGTTTTTGAATGAAGAATGAATTGCTGATGTCGCCGACGTCCACGACTAATATTTATTTTGAAAGGTATTTTTATACTCAGTATCTAGTCGTTTACCAAACACGGTAATATTAACGATTTCAGTCTCCAGCACCGTAGTGCCCTATAGGCGCATCCAATTTTGAATGAATATCAAATAATCTTGCGCTGAAAGTTACCTTATTTGTATGTCACCGTCGCATTCATCAGGCATGGGAATTTTGTCCCATGTCAAAGCTGATTTCATCCAATATACTCGTTCTCTCAGGACCTGGAAACGATGATCAACTTATTAATGCTTATTTAGGTACATTATAAGGTAGACCCGAATTAAGGCTTACATATAATAATATTATAAAATAAGCGTTATAAACCCCCGATAAAATTGGGACCCCTACTTGTAGAGCTCGTAACTTTTAAATGGCTCAACCGATTTTAACCAAACAAACAACTTTTCCAACAAAAAACTGAAACGGTTCAATCGTTTGGAAGCTCGATGCCACAGACATACACACACACGGTAAACGTATAACACCCCGTAGTTTTGCGTTGGGGGTTAAAAAGTACCTAGGTATATACAAAAAAGAGAAAAGTACCTAATTTAACTTTGGCCCTTTAGGTGCTCGAGTTGGAGTAGGTACCTACGTCTGATTCAGCTTTATCAGCGCTCGGCGTAACGAGTGGCGTACTGTCACGTACATGTAAGGCACACGTACAGGCCCTTCGAAGATGTTTTAGGTACCGGTTTACAATAATAATTATTGTAAACTATACAAAATGAAAAAATTCCGTGATAAAATCACATGTAGTTTCACCCTTATTCGTTTGTGCACTTTATCGCGGGAGACCCTGTATTGCGTCTGCTAACTAATCTTGATAATTTGAAATGTGTTCGTAACAAAAGGTTTTGTTCTGATATCCTTGATTGCTAGAAACATTTTTTCTCTACCTTTAAATAACGATACTGGTACCTAGTTGAAGCTTTCCTTTACAATATGTCAAGTCTATATTAAAGTTAATAAAACAAATAAGTTACCTGAATTTATAGATAGATAGATGATAATCAGTGATCGGAATAGGTAGAGTATATTTACCTAAACTTGACGCTTGTTGATTCATGCGTGAGTGAGATGGGAACACATTATTGAATGAACGTATGCATCAAGTTTAGGTAAATATACCTACTCTACCTATTCCGATCACTGATGATAATTGATAATAATCTTTTTACGGAGATCGAACTGGAAACGTTCTATAAGCCAATAGTTTCGTAGGCAAATTCACTACCAAATAGGTTAACCGCGTCGTTAATCGATTATTGTTTTTCTAGTTTTTACCCAAGACTTCTCTACTAAATCTTCGAAAGATAATTAAATCTTTAGCCAAGCAATTTTCGGTTACACAGCGACACTGAAGAATAATAGGATAAAAGAAAGAGCCATCTGTTATTGAGTAGCATTTCTCATGTACCTACCTAGTATGTAAAAGATTTTTATATCTTTGTACAATATCAGAATGAAAAAGTATCCTATATCCATCTCCATGTAACATACTTACATACTTGCCTACGTTCCGTTTTTAACCGACTTCAAAAAAGGAGGAGGTTCTCAATTCGACTATGTTTTTATGGATATCTGTTAAACCGTGTGACCGTGAAAACGGAACAAACAAACACTTTCGCATTTATAATATAAAGTAAGAATATACACGGCCCGGGCCTATTATGGTCGTGTTTATCGTAAAGATACACGGGGATAACATATCTGTCACTTTCTGACCAGTAGGTAAGTGCGAGGGCGACGGATGCTTTATCCACGTTTATCGGTTTATCCACTGCGATAAAGGCGACCATAATCCGGGGGCTGAGTAGCCAATATGGAAAATATCTAATTGTGTTTTTAGGATAGTTATTTACCATTTGCTTCCTCTGACTCATGTCAAGACTCGGCGGGCGCCACATCCTTTCGATGTCAATTTCCTTTTGAAGTAAACTGCGTAAGGCAATGGCTTCTTCGAGCGGTTTCTAGAATAATAAAAAAAATATTATGGAAAAGGACTATCATAAATTCATAAACTATCTTGTAATTAATATAATTTATTAATCTAACCCTTATAGGATCACTTTGTTGTCTGTCTGTGTCCCTTTTTCTCAGGAAGGCGTGGAATATCAAGTTGAAATGAATATCAAATACCTAAGTCTGCTGTTGGATCAGTGAAAAAATCAAACATCTAAGTTAACGCAATCAAAAGATACGGCCGTTTATGCCGCATATTCAAGGGAATCTCAACGGAATCAAAACCTACTTGGGCTACTTCTTGAGAATCATGAAATTTAGCAAGAAGCAATGTTTCAGAGCACAAGTAAAGAAAAAATTCGAAAACCGAAAATTTCATGATTCTAAGTCAACGGGAAGTACCCTATAGGTTTTGATTCCCTTGATATTCCCTTGAATATGCGACAAAAACGGCCGTATTGCAATAACTTAGAAGTTTTTGACTTTTTCACAGCTCCAAGGGAAAACTCGGAAAAAGAGGGAAAAATCTTCGAGACTCGATTCCCGTGATTACGAACTATTGCATACCTACACGTTTGGAACCCTCGGTGCGCGAGTCCGACTCGCACTTGACCGGCTTTTGTTACTTTAATACAGTTATCGCGTCAATAAACTATGCACTTATAAAGCGTCTGCTACACGGTTTGAAACCATGGTTTTAAACCAAGTGACCTTGGTAGAAGCGAGCTGCTACACGGTTTCAAACAAGCCCATTTGTTTGACATCTGCCAAGGGCGTTTAAGGTCATGCGAAATTTGGTTTAAAACCACTGTCTACACGGTTTCAAACCATGGTTTGAAATCGTGTGGCACGCGCTTAATGTAAACAGAGGGTCGCGCTCGGGCTCGCCCGTCGCTGATATTGGAATCATGCCTTAAGTATACTTAGATACTCGTAGTGTTATAAATTGTACCTTTAAAGTTTTAAAGGACACTTGCCTGGATGATCTCGCACCCCCGGACACCGGTTTCCCGCAGTTTGAAGTTGAAACGCAGATCAGACGCCGTCGATTCGTGCTCCTTCTGTCTTTCTTCCAGCTCTAAGCGCACCTGCTTCGTTTCTCTATCCCTCTCTTTCACTGAAATTGTAACACAATCCAGTTTAGAGCTTAAGCAAATAAGCGCGCTGTGAATGTATTTTTAACACCTGCAGTATCTGATATTTACCCACTCGTTGCAGCTTAATGTGGTTAGGGTTACCAGACGACACACGTCATTGAGCAAGTTACATAATATAGCATACCCTTCTCTATATAACCTACTATCCTAATTTAGATTAGGATATAGGTAAGTACTTACTTTGTGACGCGGACGGATATATAAACGAATCAAATAAGTACGTAGGTATATCTACGTTTTGTTTATTTCTAAACACACTCCAGCCACGCATAGGGAACGCGTAATGCAGGCTACAGACCTTCAGTTTTAACTGCACATTTTTAACTGAACAGTCGAACTGTTCAGTTAACTGACATCTAATGATATTTCGACTGAATTGTCAGTTTAACTGTACATGTTACCAGTTTTGCCTACACACTACGTTCTGAAACTGTGCAGTTAAAACTGAAGGTCCGTCGTAGCCCGCATTAGCAAAATTAAACACAATTCTACTATGAAATCAAAAACAACAAATCCAAATATTATTTGTTGGATGACTGTAGTATAATGTGAAAGGTGTGGTGAAAGGTACATGTGCGTGCATCCCTTTAGTCTACCATATAATGGTGTACAATAATAATGGACCTATGACTTACGTATTTCATCCCACTGACGTCTAATCTCGGCCTCTCGCTGAAGCATTTCTTGAAGCGGCGTCTGTGGCGGCGGACTCGGCGGCTCTAAAAGAGTCTCCTGTAAGAAACAAGCAGTAATTTTAAAGAGAAAACTACTACGACGCGGTTAGCGTGTCGTCAACGTCATAACCAGTGACCCTACGCCTAGCCCAGACTGTTAAGCTACCGGTCCCAGGTTCGAACCCCGGTAAATATTTGTATGATAAGCACGAGGAGGTACCTATTTGTTTCTGAGGCTTAAATGGTTTATTCCTAGTATCAATTTCTCCATTGTATGGATATCGTTGTCTAGTACCCATAATACTGTACCTAGTGTTTAGGGCTAGACACGGGCTAGGTCAGTTTGAATAAAACTGTGAGACTGTCCTCTCATAGGTGGTGCACCTAGGTATATATTTTATTTATCTATCAAAGAAAATATAATAAACACACATAAAACTTAAGACGTTTTCCTATGCGCCCTATCTTTGTTATGGAGTTTTAAAAGAAAAAATTGCAGGATTTTCGTTATGGGATAATCCGTTGGTAGTTTTAATTTAGACCCCTAAAACTCCGATATTGATGTTGCTCTCAGAATAAGTCCAGTAGTAGATAGATAAGATATAGAAGTTGGTAGGTATTATTTTACCTGTTTGAGCTTCATTTTATATTATAAGGACCATTGTGCTTAAACTAAGTACCTATTGCAAATACCTACATTTAATCATGCACAGTTGAGTTCAAAGATATGTCCACACTTTTACACCTTATTTAAATGGGATAAGGAGCAAAAGTGTTTACATATTTTTGAACTCGACTGTAAATTGCACTAAATCAATTAATCAAGGAGCAACACAGTTAAGTAACTACCTAAATAACTTATGTTAAGCGAGTTAAGTAAAAAATATTTACTTTGGCCTCCACGGTGCTATCCGGTTCGCAGGAGTCACATTCCACATTTATAGTTTCCATTGCACTTAAAAATTACACTGAAGTTTACAAAACTCGACTGGAACTATTAAATGGTTTAATAACAACGGAGCAGTGTCCGTCGAAAGCCGCAGCTCTACTATGGTAACAACGCCGACTGCTGATACCTTTTTATTATTTTGGAAGAATGGGGTAGTCTCATTAGGACAATGTAGCTCCTTAATTTACAATTATCGTACTTATGCGTTGCACCTTAACTGGCTTATTGGCATGTCTACTGCAGTCTACTGCAGAAAAGATCCAGGTAGGTAGCTAAAAAAACTCTTTGCTGTTTGTGAAGTGTATTGGATGACCAGACCGAGTGATGCCAGCCAGTGACGAAATAACATTTTAGAGTAGTTTTTTATTGTCTAATTTATTTGGTGATAAAAAAGACTCCGTATGTTGATGAAGATTTTTATATTTAATTCTTCCAAACAAACCCCAAAACCAAAGGCAAACAACTCAAAATACCTACTGTTATTTTGAACGTTATGTTTAAATTGGTATGTCGATTAATTAATTAAGTAAGCTGTAAAGTATATTTTTTGTCATTAGTTAATTGGCGATAATGATGTCTTTAGTGGTCAGTTATATTATGTATATAAAGGCTCTTAATTATTGTAATTTTAACAAAGAATCCCCATCAATTTGTAATGTGCTATAGCCTATTGGTACTTTTGCAAAGTTTTGGCGCCAGTACAGCCCTCTGGGTTTTAATTATTTATCGTTAGTAACCGTCGACCAAACACCTATATGTTTCAGAATAATTCATTGTAGCGGCAACGCTGGTGGGTATCTACACTTTAGCTTCCACTTATTTGCGATTTGGTATAGAAGTTTAATTGACGTTATACATATTATAGGCACCTAGGTAATAAGTACAGTCAAAGGCATAAATATCTCTAGGTACAGTCATCGCCTTCAAATATAGTATACACGACCTTATTTTTAGTAGCATAGTGGTGGGTCGTTATTTATGGCATCTTGGGAATGTGTAGGTATACAGGGTGTTTTTTTATTCGTCTAAAAATTTTTGGGGGTTAATTCAGTAAGTCATACTGACCAACTTTCACTATATGACCAACCCCGAAATCGCGAAAATAAAATTGACCATCCCATACATTTTGGCTAGTCAGCTGACGATGTTTTGTATGGGAGGGTCAAATTTTTTTTTCGCGATTTCGGGTTGGTCCCATAGTGAAAGTTGGTCAGTATGACTTACTGATTTAACCCCCAAAAATTTTTAGACGAATAAAAAAACACCCAGTATATTTATGACTGACTGTACAAGGTAGAAAAGCTTACGTATTTTGACCCCGCCCTAAAACACCACGTTTTCTACCTGAAAGTTAGCGCACGGCGCTAGGGCCATAATGAGACCTGATTAAATGTTTTACTGTAGGTGCCATTGTTCACAATTTACTGCGAACGGCCCGGTGGGATCCTTTCCTAGAAAAAGCAAAAGGGGGTGATCCATTTGCGAGCCGGCGAGCCAAACGGTATTAATCGATGGCTCGTTGGCTCGCCGACTCGTTACGTAGTGATCCTTTGGTGAGCAAAACAGTCGACTCTCATTTGAAGTAGGTATGCACAAAGAGCCAGCGAGTCAATCCGTTGGTTTCAAGAGGATTGTGAGTTGACGGCTTTCCATACAAACGGCGATAAAGTTTTCCACCCTCTAAATGTTAACCGATTTCAACCAATTTTTGATATGTGGTCAATCAGAACAAAAACTATGTCCGTTAAAGGCACCGTGGCGTGGAGGCTTAAACCGGCACTGATTGGTGGTTGGTTGTTAGTTTGGTTGGCCGCATCGCATTATGTCTCCCTAGTAGACGCAGCCAACCAAAACCAGAAAAACTATAACTACTGGGGAAAAAACCCAGTAGTTCCCAGTCGTAACAAAGTAATGGTAACAGGTTAGGTAGTAGGACAGTTGTGGTTAAATTAAAAGAAATTTTGTTTTACGTTAATAAATTGCTTTATTTTAAGAAAGTTTTTCATTCTAATAAATGCTATCTATTTTGAATACAGTTGATTAACTAAGCAGTTACAAATTAGTGTCTTACAGAGCGCGTTTATGATAAAAAAAACAGTTGATAAGCAAATGCATTAAAGGTCTCTTCACAATTCGTATACTAAGGTAATACAAATTTCCGAGTGAAAAAAGTAGTGAGACAGTGAGTTAATAGTTTGGAATACAATAAGTAAAAATACATACATATATTCCTTTACTTTAAATTTTATTTCCACGAGATTGTTATTGCTTTCCTGATTATTGAAATACCTACCAATATTAAAAATCCCTAGCAAATTTTGAAGAAGCACCTTACAAAAGCTGTGCAATGCAACATTGTACTTATTTCTTCGTTTTTCTTGATTCTCAAATGTAGTCTATTAACTCCGTTCATCAAAATAAATGTACTTAAATGTGTGTAATGCAATATTATGTAGAGATTAGAGTTATTTCAGAAGAATTACAAACTACACACATTTTTTTATTTTCTGTAAGTATACAATTAAGTAGATCCCATCATGACAAAATATACCATTATTATTCTTAGGCTTAATAGACATATGAGAATTTGACTCAATTTTGTTTTAATAGTCAAGAAAAATGAAAAAATTAGACTACCGGCACAGTTTTTGTAACGTGCCTCTAAAGCCTACATCCTCCAACATGATCTTGGTTCATTCGCTTGGTGTTTTTGACCAGTGTGTGCTCCAGTCACTTATTCGCTGGGATTCGTCTAAAACAGACCAATTGGGGGACGGGACATCGGGCGCCAGCCAGTTAAAGTCATCCAAGCGGTCCCAGTTGTTGCACTTTTTATCTAAAGATGACATATTGAAATGTTTCTCCAAATCATCATACTCCAAGTTATAAGGCGCTGTCCGCACCTCTGAGCAGTCTTCTACAATGCCTTTACTTGTAACATGCAAGTATACATCACACTTGGTCGACGTGTGCATTCTGAGTTGCTGACATGCCACAATGATCCTACAGTTTGTGCACTTATCGAGGAAAACAGATGATGTAACAGGCCCAGAAAGTATTGTGCAGTTATCTAGATCAGTCATGTGCAATGTCCCCATTACACCTTTTAAACTGACTGTGCAATTTTTCAGGTTACGTAGTGTAACATCTCGCTGAAACAACTCTTCATTTTTCAGTGTTAGTATTTGATTTTCTTTTGAATCAAATCCAAACAGTTTTTCATTCCATTTGCTTTCAGTTTTACCAGCACCGTCATTTTCATCCACCGAGCTCTGTTTGGGAATGTCTGATTTAGGCAACTTCTTTCTTGTGAAACCAAATTTCTTGCGCGGGATGTACCTATCCTCTAACTCGTAGCATTTTGTTTGTAAGTTTTGAACGATACCTAAATATTTACGCATATTGAACTCTTTTAAAAATAATGCTGATGTTATGACATACTTTTGAAGCTCATTCAACTCTTTTTTTACATTGTCAAAATGAGATGGAAGGATCTTGAGTTCCAGTGTTGGTACTTCAGACAATAGGTCTTCAATATACTCAGATTTAATTTTGAATGCCCCAGAAAAGTATTCTTCATTTTCATTACAAGCATCTACTTCTTCCCTCGCTTTGTGAGCCTTATGTAATTTATCAAGCCGCTGCGCGTCTCTCCTGCTTAGTCTCTCTAACACTGTATTTTTGTCATTCATTTCTATTTCTTAAGAAGTTTTTCTATTTGGTTATTGACCTCAGAATTCTGATCTTGCGCGTCCTTTAACACTTTCAGAGTTGCATTGGCAAATATTCTTGACTCTGTGTCTTTTGACTCCGCGTCATACTGTTGGCAAAAGAAAATTACCTCATTATATTACAGACCAACCTTACAGTTAAAACTTCTAAGCATATTAATTTAACAAAGTTAATGCTTAAAAAAAGTATCGTAATGGGTCAAACCTTGATTAACTAGCAACAATGTTTACAATGGTAATGAAAAATACACATGTGTGACTATCTTGAAACTAATGAATCACATCACATTATAATGGATACAAATATTCATGCCACGATACTGTTTTTTTTAAAGGGTCGTACTCACATCCATGACTTGAAATTAAATTTTCTTGGCCTATTTTTTTCTACTTGACTACAGTATTTGAATAAAATTATCACATTAAGAGTTCAGTGTTTAAGTGATTGAGCTATTGCATGTGACAAGTGCAATGGCTTCCAAGTACTTCATATAGATATTTTATAGCAAAAATATGGGCCAAGTAAATTAGATATCAAATCGTGGACATGAGAATGACCCAAAAACATGGTGTACTGTGTACAATTTACTTAGTTATTATTAAAATACAAAGAATTACAAATATTCAACTGGTACTTATGTTAGCAACTTACTAATGTCTAGTGCCTATATACGTATTCAAAATGCAGATAGATAGATAAGGTTACTAAAGTCGCCATCTATAGAACTTGTGAACGATGTAAACAGAGCGCCTTATTTATATTGTCTATAGTTTGATGAGTTTACTAGTGATGAGAAAAGTAGATTAAGATTAAAAATTCTTTAAAATTTATTTTTTAATCAGAATCACTAAAATCGATTGAGGATGACATGTGATCAATATGTATTATGCAACGTAACATACTGTACTGTAATGTTTAATCGTAATTATTGTACCTGGTACAGTCAAGTGTGATTTTAAAAACCACCGAAATTAAAATCGTTTTAACACACTACTTCTCATTATACCTAGTCTTTATTTGGACAACACTAGTCAGCCATCATAGACAATTGCAGACTTGAAACGAAACAAATATGTCATTGCAATATGTCGGAATAACCTCTACTGCAAAATAATTTCAAACTTTTACTGAAATATCGAATTTTAAGTGATATTATATTGTTCAATGAGGATTAGAATAACAAGTGGTGAAATAGCATATGGATTTAGTAGTGATGGAGAGCTAGTGTGAAAGTTTACGAAGAAATTTTGCCTAAAAGGTTTGTTTACATGGTTCACAAGTTCCATTGATGGAGACTTTACAAATAAAAATTTGACACATGATGTTGTGGCAAAAGCCAATTTCAACTCGAGGTATCCTTATCTATTCACGTTTTGAATATAGGGACCAGACATACATTCAGTCAACAAAGTATCGGGAATGGATGATTTGTTTATGGTTCCAAATTCAAATTTTTGTTTTTTTTGTTGTTGTTAGATTGGCACAACTGTTTTCTATTTTGGCGCGGAGTTTGAGTTGCATCTGTTATTTATATTAAATACAGTGCTGTTTTTAGTTATATCATATCTAGTGTGTATTGCGAATTTCATAATGGACAAAAACATTGAACAAAGAGTTTGTCTTAAATTTTGCATCGCCAATGGAATTTCGTGTTCGGAGTCACTGAAAATGTTACAGAAGGCTTACGGTGATTCGACTTTATCAAAAACACGTGTTTATGAGTGGTACAAAGCGTTCAAAAGCGGTCGAGATGTGATGGAAGATTTGCCTCGCTCTGGTAGGCCATCAACGTCTGCAACTGAAGTTAACATCGCAAAAGTGAAGGAAATAGTGACTGAAAATCCTCATTCAACTTTGAGAGAGATAGCCGCCGAACTTTCTGTATCTCACGAGTCGATCCGTACTATTTTAACTAATCATTTGGGTATGAAACATGTTACCGCTCGGCTAGTCCCAAAAGACCTGAATTTTCTCCAAAAACTCAATCGCATGAGAGTCGCTGAGGACATGCTAGAACGAGTCAATTCCGACCCAACATTCATGAAACGCATTGTTACTGGTGACGAGACGTGGGTTTACGAGTTTGACATGCAAACTAGTCAACAAGCTTCGGAGTGGCGCTTCGTGGCACCCGTTTTCAATCGGTAGAAGACATAAAGGAGAATTCGCGCCGAGAACTGAATTCAATTCCGGAAACAGCGTTTAAAAAATGTTTTGATGATTGGATTATTCGTTGGCGTAAGTGTATCGTTTCTGAAGGAGCATACTTTGAAGGTGATAAAATAAATTTGGATGATTAACAAACAGTTTGTGTATTATTGATCTTTTCCCGGTACTTTCTTGACAGAGTAGTAAGTGTGTCATAGAAAACTAAAAACCGAAATGTTAGGTGATTCTAAGTCAAGAATTTGGAAAAGAATCTTAATCTTATAAGGAATTACAACCAATGCATTAAGCAACATGTGAAAATAGTCCAATCTCAATCTTAAACAATATAATGATAACTTTTAGTAAAAACATCACAACCAGTTCATAAAAGCAGAACCATATTGACCTTCTTGAGTAGTTCTTCATCAGGTTTGGCCAACATGAACATGGAGTAGCCTAGCCTTCCGAATGTCACCACCCAGAAGGTGGCCCTAATAGCAATGTTCATCTCACCGCTAGATCTTGCCCTCGTTTGTCCACACCTTGTGGTCGAGTTCTCGAGTCTTATGGTCTGCAATCCTCTCTCCTAAGGTGTAGTAACCTTCAAGGACCCAGTTGCAATTCTTGCGCATATACAGACGGAAATCTGATGATAAAATATTTTAATTATTAATTTTATCTATATTGAGACATGATTTATTTTAATGGAAAAACAAAAGTGTGATGCAACAGACAGAATGGAAATGAATACATCAGTTAAAGGCGAATTTTTTCAAAGTCCTGCCTAGCACATGTACCTACATTGACAGGAGTATAAAGTATATGCCTGTATGGCCAGTGTTTAGGCTGTGAATTGTCCAACATTTAAGTGGTTATTGAAACCTTTTATATTATGTATAGATGTGCGTGTATATGTTTGTTAAAAAACAAAACTGAGTTGGAAAAAAATCATTACACCAAACCTGTAGTTAATACAATAAGTTACAATGACCTAATTCTCAAATCATTCCATATTAAGCACTTATTTTATGACTACACTTTACATTACATTAAACATAAACAGAAAAAAAATAGTTTGATTTTATAAAATCGACATTAACCAGATTCACACATGTTATAAGTTACGCCCGGTATGGAGTATATTCTTGGTAAATATACAAAATTTACCATTAGTTATTTGGTCAAAGTCTAAAGTTACCGACTTCTGACACAATTTTCCGAAAAAACCATACCTACCTCTTTCTGTGTTTAGCTTAATATACACTCCGTACGAGACTGCAAATCCAAGCGCTTCGAGAATAAATACAGTTTTTAGAGTTTTGCCTACCCACTTAGAGTAAGAGGAAGGCTGTGGCTTCTTTACTAACATAATATAGAAGTAATGGAAGAAGACCAATATCTGCCTTTACGCGCAATATTTATTGAAATCATGAAATGATCTTATCAGGAAAGAAAGAACGAATGAAAGAAATGACCCGAGATGGCTGACGTATACTTCCTTTTTTTTAATGACAGTGATGTGCTCGTTTGGGTTGCCTGAATTAAAAAATAGGAGGAACATATGCACAAAAAAAAGACAAATCGTCCTACTTACTGTAGCATAATGTAGCAAGCATTTTGCCAAATGCAATTTAGCTTGCTTAGATGAAAATAAAAAGAGGAAGATACGTGACCGGCGCGCAGGCATGAGCACCTAAATATTTTGAGTCGGTTGTCCGGCCGCCACCGATCTGACAACACGTGCGACGTCGTCGTAATTGTGAGACATATGGTTATCTCACTTACGCGCACGACGTTAGTCCATCAATTTATCTCTATTGCTCCTTAGTGCATAATTACAGCTGTGTGTGTGGAATTTGCGAATGTAGGTGTCGCGGTTCGCATTATGTCAGTCAGTGTCTTGTATGTAGGGCAAAATGATTTTCCTTCGTACTTTATCGGAAAAGTTCGTATTTATCGTGCTCTCTCAATTAGCTTCAGTACCCATCTTACCACAGATTATAATGCATCTTACAGCCGTAAGGGTAAGTCGCATCAGCAGACCAATATATATATATATATATATATATATATATTGGTCTGCTGATGCGACTTACCCTTACGGCTGTAATATATATCTATATATATATATATATATATATATATATATATATATATATATATATATATATAGTGGCTAACACGCAATTCAAATATTCACTATAGTTTTGATTATATTTACAGTTTACTTATAAAAAAGTTGTATTACCATGCCGAAACCTCGAAAAAGGTTATTTTGCTGCATTTTATTTCAACGTAAGGAGAGTGTTTCGAATGACAATAAAAGTACTACATACTTACCTTACCTATGAGTGTATTTCTGTTTCTTAAGATGGTTATAACATCTCTATATTATACATTGCCATATGCTGTCATTTTTCATTTTGACATTGGACACTAAACAATAAAGTTCCATATTAATGGATATGAAAACAAACGTCACTCATTTAATACAATCATTGATTGACAGTTCGGGTGCCATCGTATTCCGATTGAGATCCGAGTTTTCCCGAAGGAAAATCATTTTGCACTACATTTGCACTACATCTGTAACGCCGATAACGTGTCTTCCCCTTTTGCTTTAATCTAAGTTAGCTTGACAAAAATGCCAAATAATCGGATGGTTCCCAAGGGAATAGCGATAAATGACTTCTACGTGGACGGAATTCCGGGGTTAAATCCCTTAAACCTAATAAACAAAATGTATGAGAGATGAGTAGCAAATAAACTCTACTAGTTTTTCTTTTCAAAACTAAAATAAGATACTTAAATCTTGAGTCTTGAGTATTTCCAATTGTTAATATTCGTCTTGTCCCATAAAATTTATACATTATTGTTAAATTTCATGGTCTTCCTCAAATTTGAGATGCAATGTTTATTAGAGAAATTTTGTTCCTTATGTATGATTGACCGTATCGATCGGTATCTTAAAAATACAGTGTGTTTATTTTCTACATTTGACGGGTTCGATTCCCAATTTTGGCAAGTGACTTTAAAACATCTATGAATGAAAATTTTCTTATTTCTGAAAATAAAGTAATGTTTCCTCTTAGTAAAATATTCTATCTTCAATATCTAGGATACTTCTCCATGTATGTACCAAGGCTTTTATTCCTTTTTTTTTTACGGATTGTATAGGTACGAGTTAGGTACCAAGCGATCTTACCAATCTTACGCAAGCCGTTTATAAATCGACCAGGGAATCGATATATTGGTGTGCAAGAAATAATGCACATGAAATTGATCAAAATTCATGGTGAAAAATAATAAAATGTATAAACTTACGCCATCATTCTTTCTTCGAACTTGATGCGTTTTGGTTTTTGCCGCACGCTATAAATTAATTTGTTCTAGGCCGGCCATACACAGTCTGAATCAGAATCTGAATTCAAATTATGAATTCATATTATTAATTCAGAAAGCACGGAATTGCATACAATTTAACTATTATCTACACGCATTCTGATTATTTCTGATTATGAATTTCTCAGATTGTTCTGTCAGAATGATACTAACATGCGTTATGAATTCAGAATAAGAAAATTCAGATTATGAATTCCTTTCCATACATTATCTATTGACGAGCACACACACTCTGGAATCAGATTATGAATTCAGTTGACATTGCAATAACAAGTATACCTACTAACGTTCGTGAGACAACTGATTAATCGGAATTTTTAAGACATGTGACAGACTATGTAAAGCCAGCCTTAGGAAGAGAAAAAAAGAAACAGTGATTGTCAAACTTTAATACACGCTGACAAACTTTGTTTTTTTTTTTTGAATAAATTTTTTATTTAGATTTTTTTTTCACACGGGTACCTGACGTTTCTTGGTCTTACCAGACTACAAAATATTCCTTGAATCTGTGGTGCAAAAGTTGAAAAAAAATTAAAAATAGAACATGACTTCTATGATTTTGGTATTTTAATTTACAATTTAATAATGTATCATTTATTAATACAAAGTTATTTAAATTTAAAATCGCACAATTTAGACATAAAATTTTGTTATATTTTTTTCTGTGGAAAAAGTAAATTGTTGTGGGTATCATTCTGATAATTGCCATATGTTACAAACCTTTGGAGTTAGATTATATTTAATCATCGTTGTTTTGTTTTATTTTAGTTTAATGGGGTAATTATGTTATACAATGTCTATATTTCGACTACAGAGATTAAGATTAGAAATTTAAAAAAAACATTTATTTTTAAAAAGGCAGGCCCTTACTTTACTTTTTAGAACAAGACTTCGTTAGGCCCCGTTTACATTAGCTTTTCTGAATAAGTTTCTACTTTCTTCTATTACGTTTTTAATGGGTCTCGTCGAAATTGATCCCCGAATCAGTAGGTACCCATAGAATGTAAAATTGCCCATTTTTTCTATACTTATTTTTTGCTCGCAAAATTCTGGACCAAGTAGGTATGGGTATGCAAGAAAAATAGAACTTGAAAGCGGAAATCATGTTTTTTTTTGCATTTACATAAATACTCAAAGGCCTTGACCTATCCTAAACGCCGCTCCGGACGAGCCCGCCTGCGCATCAACTACCGCTCGTGGTGTCGCGTTCATTATGCGGGCTGGTTTTTGGAAAATTAGCCAAATAGTAAACGATTGTTATATTTTTCATTCACTTGAAAATTGCACCGAACAATGTTGTTTGCTTCTCTGACGAAAATACTCTACACAATTTCAATTATCGATGGTACTCCTACTCGTAGAGTGTAAAACGACACTATTTTCTAACGCGCGATAAAAAGTACCTGTGCTAATGAGGCCATTAATTACAAATAGAAACAATTTATTATAAAAAGATAATATTTCACTTTATTACTATGATTAAACACGACCTAAGTAAGCAATAACATTATTAATAATCAAAAGTTGAATCATGGCATAATAACAGAATTCTTCTTTTTGAATAAATCCCTTTTCCTGGAGCCCCATGGATGCCCCGGCGTTATCAGGTTTCTTCGACGTTCAGCTAGAAAAACATAAGCAAGTTAAACACATTATTGTAGCGTCTGAGGCAAGTGCCTAGGAGGGCTCCAATATCGATGGAGCCTCCTAGTCCCTGCCATATCCCGCTATCCTATAGTAAGAGGACCCTATGACTATGACAGAGAACTAGTAAGTGTTTAGTATTAGATCTGAATAAATGCTCTAAAGATATCTAAAGCTAATAAATGATTCAAAACAAAATTGACGCACTGGCTTCGCGCACGTACGCACGTTGTTATAATATAGCATGTACAAAGAAAATATGTAATCAGCACGTGCGTGCACGAATTGTTCTTGAAATATATTGGTGTGCAAGAAATAATACACAAAAACACTTGAAATTGATCAAAATTCATGGTGAAAAATAATAAAATGTATAAAGGTACGCCATCTTTCTTCGAACTTGATGCGTTTTGATTTTTGCCGCACGCACATAGCACAACAAGGTAATTTCTTGGAGCTTCTTACTCTCCGAAGACGATTTTGATAATGCAAAATAATCGACTAAATATGTAGTTTTTATAAACATGCAAGATCATTGGATCTTATACCTCGGCAGAGGGGAAAGTCTGGGTAAGGCCTGTCCTGGTATAGATGGTCTAAGAATTGAAACCATCAAGTACCAAGATGTGACTTAAGTTTGCCGCCAGTTTAATACGGCATAATTCGTGTACAATCCATGGGCACGTTATTTCTACCCTTACATACATCCCTGCAAGATCATAAGGTTAGAAAGAGTTCGGTGTAACCCACCAGTGATTTCAGTGTTTTCCTCGTCTTCCGCGCAAGGCACCTCGCACTCTAAGCTCTCGAAGACTTCAAAGTTTTCTTTACAATATGGCGGCACTTCTTTCTTGCTCGTCTCTTTTTCCTGTAACGTTAAAATTCTAAATTTATTCCTGATTGTAATCTTATTAAGGCTTGCCTGGCTTGTTGTGTAGTGTTTTGTAGGAGGGTTATTGTATAGTACTACCAATGTCAGTCATGCATGTTTAATCGTTGAGGCACGTTGAGGACACTTTCACAATAAAGTAGTTAACGCTAAGTAATTACAAACAAAATTATATTGAAATATTATCATGGTCCTTCTGCGACAAGGTATTAGGTCACTCAACCGCACATTATTATGTAGAACAAAATGCTAAACGATGAATGGCTTACGTCAGGATTATACTTCTCCACAGCTTCCCCATCCACCAGGTGATACCTCTCACGGTGCTTGTACCCCCGCACGCGGCCGTCCTGACACAGCCCCAGGCAGGCGCTCCACTCTAACCACTGCGACAATGGACACTCTTCGGGCGCTTCGGGGTCTACCTCTATAGGCGATTCACTTGAGCTAAAATCATAATTTCTTTAATGCTTGCTGTACACACTCTCGGCGACTCCGCGAGACCCTGTCTGGGCCAGTGTCTCGGCGAGAGGCTGTTCAAGGCAGAGACGCGTCGAAGCAAAGCCATATACTATGGTGTGTGTGTGTGTGTGTGTACCTACTCTATTGGGGGTGACGCAAATGTGTACAGTCAAGGTCATAAATATGTGTACACTTTAGTACCTTGTCACTTTAATCGCTGTGACATTAATATATGGCAGTTTAAACATGACATTAAATAGACAAGGTACTAAATTGTACACATATTTAGGACTTTGACTGTACAGCCGGTATAAAAGCTTATTTTTACCAGTGATAAATATTAGATGGTATTATAATAGTACATTTCGATGCTAGTGCGGAAAGTATGTCATTACTTCACGAGTACCGAGATATCTTGCCATGAGCCGCAGGCGAGTGGCAAGACTCGGGACAAGTGAAGAATGACATTTCCGCACGTGTATCGAACGACGTTTTTTAACACAGTTGCGAAAAATTAAATCAATTTCAAACTCTGATTCACTCATTTTATACGCAACTTTTTGAAAACTTAAGATTGGTAAACAAATTCGTTGTAAGTTCGATCTTTCGCAGTGAACATTTTATACATTATGAAGAGGTGATTTTTTAGCTTTTATTCGACTAGAATGGATTTTGTTATTATTATTATTGAACCCACTTCAATGAAAGTTTTTTTTTCAAATGCATGTTCTATAAGACATAAACAATTGTAAATATAAAACATTGTACTATTATTTACCTAAGTATTGTTATTTACGATTACCTATTTGTGTATCGTATATTTATAAAAACAATATCGAATGTTGCCTTTGGAAACTTAAAAAATGCTTGCAGTAAGAAAAAACGCATGGCTTAAAGGACTTAGCATCCAGGCCATAATCATTAAATATCACTCATCAATAAGTAGTCATGAATTGGAACAAGTATAAATTTAAAAAAATTGGAAAAGTAAAAATCACTAGTTCGCGAAAACCAACTTTCCGCACGATATACAGCTACGAAAAGTACCACTTTTTGAGCAACTGTGTTAAAAACAAATATGATGGTATTCAGGTTATTCGACACTGCTCCAAACAGCCGAGCTTACGCGGAATAACCGTAATAACGGATGAACTGGTATCGTAGACAGGAATCGCCGCGTGATCCTAGCTTTAGTTAGACTTAAGATAGTAGTCCAATCGACTAACTTTGTTGCCTTCGCAAACCCCATACTTACCTAGTACAAGATTGCTCGCCCATTAGCGTTCATTCGAGCAGCATGTTTGATTAAAAGTGTGCGTGGACTTATAATAAACTTTATAGCGCGCCGTAAGAAGTGCAAGATGAAACTTACAGATTGAGCATGCACCTACGCGGAGATGAAAATATCATCACTCATCACGTTTTAAAAAAAATCTAGTATGCCGTGGAGCTATCAGACTAACGACAATTACACGTGTTTGGAGCTCATCCTAAAAAGCAATGATGCCGGTGAGTGCGAGAGTTAAAAGACAATGTCGGATTAAACAATCATAAGGAACAATTAGGAATACAGAACAGTGGCTCACCGGCCGCGGCCGTCGCTAGGTATGTCAGGGTTTTGATACCTGGAGGGGTCGTCAGGCTCTTGGCTGCCAGGATCAGGCTTCTCCTCCTTATTTTCGGAATCCGTGTTTTCTTCTATAACAATTGCATTTAAGTTTTTCTAAATAAATAAAAACACCTTATGTCATTCTTTGCTAGGGATCACGGACTTAATCTTATTAATCGTGTTCCATTTACAATTGCAAAAACAAATGTACAACATCTTTTT
The DNA here is from genome assembly GCA_963241965.1 of Tortrix viridana. NCBI lineage: Eukaryota > Metazoa > Arthropoda > Insecta > Lepidoptera > Tortricidae > Tortrix > Tortrix viridana. The sequence continues at coordinate 8,185,297 of OY725179.1, read as the reverse complement.
TAAAGCGAAATTTTAAAAATAGAAACACTGTCCGAAACGGATAAATTTTTCGTCAGTACAAATTGTCACTAAACATTTGGTTACAGAGAAAGAGAAGCACTACTTAAAGCGTTACAATGAAGTTTACTACTATGTCGTTCTTGCTAGGCCCGCGAGCTTTTATACGAACTCTGCAACTGAGTACATACATAGTTGGTAAATAGATTTTGACGCGGTGACAAAACCAAAGTAATAGCTACAAGATAAACATTGAATAACATCCCTCCGAGCAGTGCCGTCAATTTGCCATGTTAGATACTTATAGGTAATTTGTATTACCTAGCTGAGAAAAGTAGTATGTAGCTGAGGAAGACCTTTAAAATCCTATTTATTAATTAGTTTACCTGAAGTTTCCTCGCATTCTCTGTGATAGGTTTTAATCAGTTTGACGTGCAGCGTCCCAAATGGATGCAGGTCTTTCAGATCAGTTTCGTAAAATGGAGAGTTCTTGTCGTACGAACTCATTTGGACCCTCCCTACAGCATCTTGTGGATACGTCTCGATGTTCGCCGACTGATGAAGCAGAAATATGTAATTATTTTATTGATGGTTTTAAGTGTCTATAAGGAGATGATAACGTATCTAGGTATACATGCTCATGCCTGACTAATACACAATGGCAAAACTTCGAAATACGTCATTCCACATGGCTCGCTTATTCCTTAGAGATGCATCAGGAAAAGTAAGTTAAGAAAAATAAAGCTCCAGCATTACGACGAAAAAAATTATGCTACGCCACTGACTTGCCCAAATTATGTACGTTGGGCTAATAAACAATCCTTACCTAAGTCTTACGGCCGCACTCAGAGACGTCAATTAATTTTTAAGTTGGCTGTAACTTTCTTTGCTATAGCAATAAAATAAGACAACACGCCACTTTAACAAGCATTAAATTTAATTGACGTCTCTGAGTGCGGCCCTATTAGTCTTATTCTTACCTCGTATGAGACCCCGCTATCGGTACCTGCGTCCCACGGATATAAGTTAAGCTCTCTCTCCTGAAGCCAGGTGTTGTCGTCTTGGCAGAGCTCGAACCTGGTCACGCCCAGGAACCAGTCAGGAGATGGGTAAAGCGCCACAGCCGTCGTGATTAGATGATTAACATTGTCGGCTCTGAAGAACGCGCGGGTCGGTCTATCCATCTTCTTATAACCGTGGCCTTTGCCTTTGATTATGGTTCGAATACCGTCTCCGACCTGATGTATAAGGATGATTTCCGTTATATAGGAGCCACATTTTGCGAAGATTCGTGTTAGCATCCCTTTCTTTAACATAAATAAAGAAAGAGACCCTTATCACGAATATACCGAACCGAATCTCGCATATGTGGCCCAGGCATAAGAACGTTTTTGCGCCGTCTTTGAGAAAAGAGACCGAGTATTTTGTATTTCGGACCTAGCGCGGTACTCGGTAGTCATCTAGCCGCAACTGTAACTTTCTGTAATTCACCGTTTCAAATGTGTAGGGACTTATTATCGTCCAAGCGTTTTTAAACATTTGAATACCGACGTCCGTTGTAAACTGTTGTAATTAAATTAATAGTACGTAGAATCATATCCAGGCAAAAATTGCTATTTGGAACCTAAGAGACACCTATGTACGCTTATGTATATTATATTTTACCTACCTTTTCCCTAATCTCGGCTTCAAGTTTGCTGGTGTTGGCGCGCTCGGCCAAGTCGCGCACCCCCTCGGAGGCAAGGCTGCCGGGGGCCCACAGCACCAGGTCTGCCGCATGAGAAGCACCCACCAGGTCCCCGTAGCGGGGCAGCCATTCGGTCTCCGGGAATAGCCGGGGATGGGTGTTTCGCGTCCAGAGACCCGTGAACGTGATCTGACAAAAACGTTTTTTTGGTCAGCACAGCAAACGTCATGAGCTAGTGATTACTTTTGTACCTTGCCGCTTTAACGTCAAATTTTACCAACTATACCAAAATTGTGTACAAGTGAATGCGACAAGGTACTAAAGTTATCATCAATTTGACTTTGACTATACGTTCGGGCGAATGAATATGACTTTACTACTGTTCCTAAGAATTATATACATACATATAAATAACTATATGTTCAATTTGTGGAGAGGAAAGTTATAGTAGATTATTCAACAAGGGACTAAAGTAAGCCATTATGACACGAGACGAGATATATTTGGATGAAGTTCGAGTATCATTATGGCTTTATAGTTTTGAGTTAAACACTACTTTTCACTTCGATTGCGAGAAAATAAATTTTAATTTAAAATACCTAATAATTTCAAGACAGACGTAAAAATTTACATTTAATAGCGCTATCTTTTTTACTCTCAACCCAGCAGAAAGAGACAAAAACAAGGTTGATTTTGCGGTTAGAACATAACAAATACATAGTCCATAGACAACATTTCCGAAACGAAGACTGAGGCGGTGGAGGTTGTATGCCCAGCCGGCTCTCCACCGCGCACTCCGACGACAAGAGCAACATCATCAAATGGCAACTTGTATCTGGTTGTTTGTGGTTTTCCAAGGCTTTTATGAAAATTAAAAAGAAAATATTTTTTTTAATAGGGACTACAAGGATTGGTCGATTTTATATAGCTGTACTGTACCTATTCTGGTTGGTTGATACCAAATACAAACTTTTTTAAAGAGGTAAATTATTTAAAAAGTATACGTACCAAAAATAACCCAACGTTCCATTCATCATTTCCCTAGGCACTAAATGTACTACTTTAGTCCCGCTTGATAAGCCTATATGACACACTTTTTTAGCATGGGAAGGGAAAAATCTTTTTCAATTGTATAGAGCCCCAAGATTAGATGCGGCATGTATTCCCGACAAACAGACGATACTTAGGGTCTGTTTCACAATCGACAAGTAAATTCATCTGTCAAATAATGATAGCCCTCCTTGTCTATTTTCAAGTGTAAGAAAGGGAAAAGGCTTAATTTATTCGACAGATATGCTTTACTTAACGATTGTGAAACAGGCGGTTAATCTCATACCTACAAAATTGCCTACTAGTTCCAAAATAAGCGCCTAGGTATACCATACCTACTATTGTAAACAAGTACGTGTTTACCTATACCTAGGTATTTGAAAATAAATACATGTACCTCATACTTAGCTTCGTCACAGACTTTACAATCATAGTTGATATTTGGTGATACATCGTCCGGCTGTCGCATGTCCTCACACAGCTTCAAGGTTAGTGGTGCCCCGTCTTCGAACCAGACCTCTTGGCTCTCGGCGACCATGGCTCGCAGAGTCACGCACCCACTACCAGCGGGCGGAGCTTGCCAATATACCTGAAAGCGTACTCAAATTAACGTCAAAATGTCTCCAATTTAAAATGTGTTCGCTGAAACAGGAAGGAAGCTATTATTTTCATTATTGAGAACGTGGATATTTTAAATATTTTTAATTTAGAGACATAATATATATTTTTGCACATGAAGTTTGCTGTACGTAGGTACTATATAGCTGTAGTGTTTTTGATCACAGAGACACTCTATTAGGTAGGTACTTAATTTAACCCACATTTACGTAACCAGCAAACAACGGTGCGACGTAAAATTAAGTGGCGAGGCGTCATCGTGGAACCAACTCCGTAATCTCTTTATTTTTAAGGAGCTTGGAAAAGAACCGGTAACCGTACTGTCTGTAACTAGGTTTTGTATTTGAAACATATGCCCATTTCAAGAATATTAACCACGAATTCCTAATGTATGACCATTTAGGAATTATTTTTGATATGGCCATAAAAATCGCAACTCATCATGATAGAAGCTCTAGAAAAGTACCTACCTACGTGTAAGTACTTACCTCAACAGAAGTTTTCGGATAATGACTCGCTTGTTCAACTGAGTACAAGCATCGATCGCTGTACTTGCCAGTATCAGAGCTGTATGGTCTTATTTCCCCCGGACTTTGAGCCACGAGTCTTCTCGGGTTCCTAGGATCATGCTTCAGGTCACCTTCAGCTGTTATCATGAAGGCTGTGAATTGGGATCCGTCGTCTGTTTGCGTTAATTGAATCGTGTATGCTTGGTCTGGTAGGTAAGCACCGTCGTTGTCTAAAGCAAGTAGTTTGTATCGGCCGTCAGGAGCGGAGGCTTGAGTGGTAGATCCGTATGGTCTTCTGTCACACCGGAAACTCAACGCTTCATTTGGCATGCAAATCATAATTAGGAGGAACCATTTCTCAAACCTTCGTTTTGCCATTACTGACTCTGGAAATTATATTTGATTGATATTTAGTATTTCAAAGAGAAACGGTATCTCACTTAAATATTTCAGGCATTGCCAGAATTAACCATGAGCTAACTGAACCTCATTCAAAAAGATGGTTCTTGTTCGTTGTAGGAGTAATGGCTTTTTTTAAATGCGGCGTAGGATTCTTAAATTTGATTGTAGGTCCATCTTTGCGTAACTTGCTAACTTGTTAGGTGCCAACTTTCCGTGATGCCAGAAAAAACAATGTAATTAATAAAATTAGCATTGGTATATGTACTAAGAAGTGTGAGAAGAGTTAGAAAATTAAAACTTACGTAAAAACGTTGCAATGTAACTTGTGTTTAAGGAGCGACTAGATCGCGTGTCAGAACGATTAGTTAAAAGGAACAAAATGAAGTCAGCGGGCCGCGCGCGATGGTGGAATTATATATCCTACGCAGCAAACGTGACTCACTCGATCGAACGAGGATGACTTGACCCCTGCGTCGCTATGGGGGCATCGCCTACAACAATGGTATGGTATACCCAAAGATGAAGGAAAGATAGTCGCGTGAAAGTAACTTGGCAAAAATTGCACTACTTATTCGGAGTAATATTACCATATCTAATTTTAACCCAAAAACGGCTGATTAATATATAAGTTGGTTACTTGAGAATATGGTCGATCCACGTGTTATCACGTCACAACTCCGTTTTGCCAAGCTACAGAGTACAGCTACAGCTAAGGAAAATTATACAAACACCACGTTTTAACGGTTCTTCGGTGGAAAACGAATAAATACTAAGTTAAAGTTCGGTCAATGTACACTTATTTCTTTGACTTTTACAAACCTTGCGACGACGCTCAGTAATTAATCAGATTAATTACCTGTGTCTTTTTATGTCTTGCTTGCGAGTATAGTAAGTGTTTGAAATTGCGAAATACGGCTGTCACGGGATCATTCGACATTGACCAAATTATAAGAGGTCAAGATTCGATCGAGAGAATTCGCCTTGATTTCGTAAGGGAATAACACCACAGGACGTGTCGACGGGAAGACACACGATCCTACGCAATTACTTCACCACTCCAGCTAATGGATATTTATTGCTTACATTCTTGGGTAAACCCGATGGCCGCATAGTATTTCTATATTGTCATACAAAGAAATACATACACAAGAACAAGTTTCGAAACATAGGTAGGTATAATTACTTGCCTAACCTAAAAGCTTGCAAAAATCAAATTTAGGTACCTACTTATAATAAAACACGTTTATCGCTATTCCCGCGGAAACTAGAGAATATTATTTTCAATAGATAAAATACGAATCGGTTCATATTGCGATACTATAATTGTTATCGCCATAATTCAGCCTCCTTTCTTTTCTTGCTCGCCGCTTAGCCGCTAATAAAATTTTCAAATTTCTTTTTTTTTATTGATTTTGTTTTCATGTTTTGGGCTGACAGAGTATGTCAGATTCTCGCAATATACTATATTTTTACTAATTTCCAAAAATAACATAAAACCAGTGACCTGACAAACGAAAATAAACGAATCGACTGAGACGGAACTGACTGAACAAAATACGACTCCTGACTGCTCCGGCGAGCCGGACGCCTGCGGTAAAGCGGTGAGTTCTATCTTTTCCTTTCTATATTATTTTCACGCACGTCGTCATTTTTCGTTGGTCAGGGTTAGTAAGAGCTTTTCCGCCTTCTGGCCCACATAATCCAGGTCATAGGATCTGGTGGTCCTTCACCGCGCGCCCAATAATTGTAAAAGTAAGTTTAGTACCTAAGTTTGTCTGCGTGTTTGTTTGTTACGCTTTCACGACTAAATCACTAAAGCGATTTTATAGCAGCCTTGAACCTCGCTTTTATCCAGAAATCCATGGGCAAGAAAACCTCACGGATGAGCCGTGGGCCTTGACTTGTATTATATAATAATCATTTTATATGATTATTTGACGATGATTTCATGGAAAAGAGATGTGTGTGATTGATTAGAGAGTGTAAAATATATTAATACTAAGTTTAAAATTAAAACCGGCGCGCAATAAAATTCCACTACCAATCGCAAAAACCTTGAGTTGCAGCTATCGTTAGGACTACGGCTTTTCATTCATTGTTGCTATATAGTGCGGATGCCCTGTCGCGAGTATTGAGTTGAGTTGTGAATGAAGTTGGATTGTGAGAGAGGCGTTTAAAAAGAAACTGTCACAAATGTCACCCAGTGTCCTGTCATTTCCTGCTTGCTTTTGTATTGTATTCCGTTCCATTCATTTTTTTGCTTTGCCCAGTTTAATCTGTGAGTTTAATGGGAGGACAACGGGGCGCAGTGTTTGTGGAATTTGTAATTATAAACCAAGTTTCGTGTATTGCGTTCCTGACAAATGTTAAATAAATGTCTACTAAGCCATTAAAGATGCCAGTGTCAGCGACGAGAGATTCGACTATACTCAAGATTGCGGTGGAGATGCTAAATGCGCCAGATAAGGTGCCACAATTGATCGAGCTCGACCAGAGTCAGCCGTTATCTAGCATCATCCAGCTGCTTTGTAAGCCGTGGGGCCTGCTAGACCCAGACAACTACGCATTACAGTTCTCAGAAAGTAATAATCAAAACTATATCACCGAAAAGAATCGCAACGAGATCAAAAACGGTTCTGTACTACGGCTGGAGCAGTCGCCAGCTAAAACTGTGCAGGAAATCTTGTACAAAATTAACAATGGTAATGAAACAGAACAGGCTAATGCTCTTACTAAACTGTCTTCTTTGAGTAGCGACCTTACTTTCGCTCTCGAATTTATCAACAAAAAAGGCCTGACACTCATCATTAGTAACATTGAATCTGGAAAATTTAAAGGTACTTGTCTTAAACATGCTCTAGTTACATTTGTTGAGCTCATGGATCATGGTATAATATCCTGGGACATATTAGAAAATCAGTTTATTAATAAAGTTGCTAGTTTTGTCAGTAACCAAAGCACAACCCAAGATCCAAAAGTTGTCCAGTCATGTCTGTCTATTTTGGAAAACATTGTCCTGAACAGCTCTGGGAAGAATTCACAGGTGGAGAAAGAGATTACCATTCCGAGTCTGATCTCACAACTACAAAATTCAGGTCAGGATATCATCATACAACAGAACACCATAGCTCTCATGAATGCTATTCTGGCTAAGGCTGATCTGACAAAAAGGAAGATCATAGCTGCTACATTGTCATCAAAACAAGCCCGAAATGTAATTTATGACAATTTAGTAGGCGCTTTAGTGTCAGTCCAAGCTCAAGATACAGAATTAGCACACCAGCTGTATGTTTTACAAACACTTATGCTCGGTCTGCTTGAGCCAAAAATGAGACAACGGGCCGACTCTCAAGACCAAGAATCCCAGGAGAAAATCAAGGAACTGCGGAAAATTGCATTTGACAATGATAACAACTCAAACATAGAAGTCACAACAAGACGTCAGCTTGGTAGTTTTTCTAAGGATTTCAAAAAGCTTGGTTTTAAATGTGAGATTGATCCTATAAAAGACTTTAATGAAACCCCTCCTGGTGTATTGGCTCTGGATTGCATGTTGCACTTCGCAAGGAACTACTCAGAGGATTACACAAAGATTGTGCTAGAAAATAGCTGCAGAGCTGATGAACATGAATGCCCATTTGGTAAAACCAGTGTGGAGCTGGTGAAACAATTGTGCGACATACTACACATTGGCGAGCCACCAAGTGAACAAGGTCAAACATACCACCCTATGTTCTTCACCCATGACCATCCATTTGAAGAACTGTTCTGCATATGCATAGTTCTGCTTAATAAAACTTGGAAAGAGATGAGAGCAACCACAGAAGATTTTGTTAAAGTGTCTAGTGTGGTCCGAGAGCAAATCAGTAGGGCCCTCTCTGGCTCACCAACAGGTTTTGATAAATTTCGCCAAAGAGTCAATAAGCTAACTTATGCAGAAATCACACAAATTTGGCAAACAGAGAGGACTAATAGGGAAGTTTGGGAATCACATGCCAGGCCAATCGTAGAATTGAAAGAAAAAATTACACCTGAAATCATAGATTTGATTCAACAGCAAAGGTTGGGGGTCCTAGTTGGAGGCACCAGGTTTAAAAAATATTCATCTCGAGGCCAAAGAATCAAAGATAAGTTTTGGTACATCAGACTATCTCCTAACCATAAAGTATTGCACTATGGCGATTGTGACGAAAAAAGTACGCCAAGTTTAGAAGAGTTGGGAAATAAATTGTCAGTGGTTGACATTAAAAATGTTGTGGTTGGCAAAGATTGCCCACACATGAAAGACTTGAGAGGAAGGAAAATAAACCCAAACTTGGCTTTCTCCTTAATTCTGAAATCTGCTGAAGTGACTTCTCTAGATTTTGTGGCCCCAGATGAACAGATATTTGACTATTGGACTGATGGAGTTAATGCTCTCCTGAAGGAAAAGATGTCTAGTAAGTCATATGAGAATGACCTGGAAACTCTGTTGTCTATGGATATTAAGGTCAGGTTGCTTGATGCAGAGGGGATAGACATTCCTCAAGACCCACCCCCAATACCAGATGAACCTGAAGATTATGATTTCTACTATGATAATAATTAATATTTTAAGTATAATATCCAGATAATCACTTCCTACTGCATATTACTTCCAGGGGTTCTGAAATTTTCTAGTATTAGTAGTTGAATAAGTTTTAAGTGAAATATAAATATTTATTAACTTTGGGTATGATTGGCAGAATACGCTTGGCAGAATATTGATGTTTTAGTCAGCAGAGAAATGCATTTGTTCAGCAACTTATGGCCAGCTAAAATATTAAAATTTGATCAGCAATTAATTTCATATTGAGCTGCTCTAAAATCGATTAGAAAGCCATTTAAATATATTTGCTGCATTTTGTGAGACACATTAATTTAATAAAATTTCAGTTAGCAAAATTTTTTTTTAGTCAGCAAATAACGATTTATTTGGTAAGCATAAAATGAGCGCAACCTACTTACTTGCTGCATAAATTGAGCGCAACCTTGTTGCTGCGTAAAAGGAGCGCATTTTTTTTTCCTTTAATAATACATGTATTTAACTGTTTGTTAAATTAGTATGTGCTAGAAATCTTAGAAGTAAAATTTGGCCATCCAATGGAGATCGTGTACTCGACCGCTCAGAGCTTGCTCGTGAGCTTCTGGCTCCGCGCTTTGCAAAAACACCCTAGGGGTGGGGCTGACAAGACCAAGTGGAGACGGGGTGGAATTAAATGGCGGAATAATAAATTAAAATAAAATTCAAATTTGTAGTTAAATTGTTTAATTCTTAATAGAAACAAAATTATAGTCAATTAATCTATTAAATGGCTGACCATATGATTATTCTGCTGACCAATTTGACATTTCTGCTAACCACTTGAATTTTACTCATTACCAGTTAATCATTAATTGCTGGCCAATTAATCATTTTGCGGATCAATTCATTATTTTGTATTGCGATTATTTATTTAGCGGACACAATACTTTAAGCTTACCAAATATTGATTAATTTGCCGATAATGTTTGATTTAGTTGCGGACCAAGTGTTGCGCCCGATTATTTATTTATTTCCGACCAAAACAATGTATGATTTAACAGCTAATTTTTTATGCTAATCAAACAGAATATCTGCAAACCAAAAAATGTACTCCCATTAACTTTTAATTAATTTAAGTGAATGTAATCTGTATTTCCATTTTACCTACTGTGTATTGACTGAATTTTATCAGAACTTCCATTTAATAATAGTAAGCTAATAGTGGCCATATTCCATATTATATTTTATATACCAAAGATCACATTTAAAGAACAAGATTATATATTTTAAAATGTGCTTGTACAAATAAATGTTTTTTTTATAAATGAGGTCTTTTATTTTATCACAGAGACTGCGCCGGCGCGACTGCCGCACGAACAGCATCCCGCACGCTCGGATCGCGCCGAGCCCACAGAATAAGTACTTTAATAGAAAGATACCTGCTATAAGAAACAACAGACATATGTTTGTCGTTTTTCTATTTACGGCATTTATAACTGGTTAGAAAGAGATATCCTTATTATATATTATATATAGATATTCAACAAGGTTTTAAAAGACGACAAATGGCCCGCGATATGTCAATGTCAGCGATGGTACCGTCACACGAACCTCCAGTACCACAAAATCAAAGTCACACTGACATTAAATTTACTATTTGCAATACCTACCGCCGACTTTATAACCCGCCAGGCAAAGGAGAGTGGAGTTTTGCGCATATTAGTTAGTTTTTTAGTTTTGTGAATGTGCGCCGTGTACCGTGCGACGCGACTCTTCGTGTTCAGACGGGTCATAAAGATTGACGCGATCTATACCTAATTTTAGATTAATTCAGCAATCTTACAAAGTCAAGGGGTGTGGCTCTCTGCGTGGATTACTTATTTTATTTATTTACATCTCAAGTAGGTTTTATTGAAAGGCAAGTTGAATAGTTCAGACATTGATTTATTAAGTATCTACTGCATCTTGGACACCTCAAACTTGGTGTTGACGATCTCTTCGTCCGAGTCGAGCAGCGGCAGCGTGCTGGCGGGGATGTGCTCCTCGACCCAGCGCAGGTCGGCGTCCAGAGAGGGCTCCTCTCGCTCCGGCTTCGAGTCCTCGGTCCCCGAACCGCGCATTTTGACGCCGTACGCGTCGTTCACGAATTGTTCTTCTTCTTCTGAAATTGGATAAAGTTCACATGTACTTTCTTTCCTCAAGTAAGTCTAAATTGGGCATGATTGCGCACAGCGTGTCGTCGCCACAACGACCACAGATGGTGACAAATACAGTACAAATGACATATCCGGGCCTTCATACTATTTGTGTGAAAACAACATTATTTCCTTGAAATGTAGTTTGAGGTAGTTTATAACTAGAAATTGGGTATTCGGGCGCTTATTTACATAAAGTTTCGTGTTGCCGCTGATGTTGCATGTTATGGAAGTGGACTTAATTTTTTTATTTACTAGCGTCATTATTATAATAACTTGCTTGGTGACGTGACGTGAGTAATGACATAACTCAGGTACTTGCGGATCGGAAAAATCATGTTAAAAAATGGTAATGGCTTAATCGATTAAGTTTAATATCATCGTACATATTGAAAAAAAAACAGAAATGTTACATCTTAAGTATAAAATAATTTATTTTAAGAAGCCACCTCTACATAAACTTAGATTTTATCGACACTACGCAAACTTTAGGTAAATAAACGCCCGACTATCTCTATTTATAACATTAATGACCGTTTACACCAACGTTTAAGGGAGTCCTTAATCCTAAGAGTTCAGTACTCCATATGCAATGTTAAATGCATTCCACAATGTAAGTTTACACACGTTAGATTAACTCATTTGATGCCATCCCTATAGAATTGGAGATAACGGGCAAACCTTATCACTCGTTCACAAGAGCTTTTATTATGTGACAGTAGCACAAACTACTGTTAAAAAAAGTTCTATGTATAGGGTTTATACCATCATCTTCGTCATCAGCGTTGTCGAGCAGCGGCGTGAAGGCGTAGCGCTGGTTGTTGTTGGTAGGACGCCACAGAACCATGATGGCGGCGAGCACGCTCGCGAACAGGATGTGCCAGTACGCCTCGTCCATCCACACCTCCTTCCAATCCTGAAACGTATGATGTCACTCTATGAATTGAATAGTCATTTTTTTTTCTTAAATCGAAAACCGTTTAGGGAAAAGGGTCTATACAAAATAAACAAATGAAATCGCTGTTTAAACCTTTTCAACGCCATGTAAATTACAAAACGTCGGTGATAGTGCATTACCGCGTAGCTAACAAATTCAATAGGTAGTAAAAAGCACTTTACTGACTTACTTTGTAAGTTGCATTTTGCTCCTTCTCGTATTTGTTACGCGGCGCGGTATTGCTCTATTACCGACGAAAAGTCACTATTATACCAATGACAGCTCAAAGGCATCGCGAATTTCAACCTTACGGCTTCATACACAGGTCTATTTTACACTGTCAATAGGAATGAACGAAACCACACATACGAATACGTGTATAATAAAATTAGTACGATAAGTAACATTACTACAAATAAAGGAATTCATAATATGATTAAAAACTTTGCAAGATTATTGACTATAGCAATAACAGAATAATAATGGGTAATGAAATGAGTAGAAAGCGAACTTCATTTTTAAATATCTCACCATAACCCACTCGATTTTAAGATTTCATAACAGACGTTTCAGAATATTTAATAAATAATTGGTAAGCTTATTATACTTACAGTGATACAAGGTAGTACGCGGAAGGCTTTAATGGAATACAACATGAACACCACGGATGAGATCACGGCAAATATCAGCGTGTTCGTGAAGTGCCGATACAGGGACAGCTTTATAGAGTTTCTGTAAACAAATACAAATTAGTTGGCGGGAAGGTTTGGGCACGTTTAAAAGCTTTGCCGGAACATGCAAAAATGGGCTATTCCGGCCATTTTGTTACCACTTTTGTTGCCTTGTTACTGGTCAATACATTTCAAAATGGTAACAAAAGTGTGCACTGTGTGCCGGCAGAGTGCTATTGCTCCAAACCTATCGACTCGATTGCGTGATGTTTAGCACCACACCAACCGACTTCATCGATATTCATCGATGAACGCTAAAACTTACACATAAATCGACGAGTCTATCAATATCATCAATCTTGCTGTATAACGCATCACTTGATCATTTGTTCGAGCCCATCTTGCTTGTACATTGTAATCATATTATTGACGTTATAGCAACTATTATTGTCACTTGACTCAAGTGAATAAGAACTGCGATAACATCAACAACATGTTTACGATATCGAAGTAATATGGCCTAAAACAAAGAGAAATAGAAGACTTGATTGTTAACCTCGTCCCAAACTAAGCTCTAGGGTTGTGCCATGGGTACTAATAAATACAGAGGAAACACCCAAGACTCGAGAACAAATGCTCGCGTTGATCACACAAACACCCTTATCGGGAATCGAACCTGAGACCGCTGACAATAAAATAGATAAGATAGGTTTGTGTGTCTGTTTTTTGCTTATCTTATTATTTTATTTGATTAAGGGATTTTTGCCCATACTGCCAAGCAAGGCAGGGCATGAAAGGTTGCGTGCGATTTTTTTCTTTTTCTTTCTTTTTTTGTAATTTATATGTCTTTGTGTAAGTACCTTAAAAATTACGTAACCTTCCGTGGTTCACCTGATAGTTGCAATCCAACGAAACACTAGCGCTGACTTTAATGCCAGCATTCTTTTGGTGCGTATTAAATTTCTCTACCCTTTGTTGATGTTTGTCAAGAATAAATGTTTTTTTTTCTCACTTCGTAGGCAGGGTCACTACCAACTAGGTCACTAGGCTAACCGCGTCGTCTTATATTACCATATCGACTGGTACTGACCGCCTGAGCTGCAGCGTGCGCATGGTGTGCGCGAGCGACACGAACACCCACCAGCAGATGGCGCTGTCCAACAGAGACATCGGAGCTTCGGATAACAACAGGTCGCGGTTGGAATCGTCCGCCTGCAAAAAAAATAATGACAGAACCATCTCAACCTTACAAGGGTACATTTGGTGAATTAGGTGAAGCAGTAAGCGAGTAATTTCCGGGTAATCGGTACAATCTACTATTAAGTAGGGTAAACTAGTAAAAAGCCGTGGTAGCCTAATGTTTTGACCTGCCGACTCTTAAGCAGAGGGTCGTGGGTTCGAATCCGGGCTCGCACCTCTAAGTTTTTCGGAATTTATGTGTGAAATATAATTTGTAAATTCACTATGAGCTTTTCGGTGAAGGAAAACATCGTGAGGAAACCTGCACACACCTGCAAAGCAATTTGACGGTGTGTGCGAAGTTCCCAATCCGCACTGGGCCCGCGTGGGAACTATAGCCCAAACCCTCTCTTTGTGAGTGGAGGCCTGTGGCCAGCAGTGGGACGTATGTAGGCTGGATTATTATAATCGGTGTTTAGTTAGGTGGCGGACGGTCGGGGCTCACCTTGTGGTGCAGGCGCAGCCACGCCTCCACGGCGGCCAGCAGCGCCCACAGCGCGCCCGCGCCCGCCACGCGCTGCAGCGCCGGGCCCAGCCGCGGCCTGCGGACACAAGCGGCCGTCAGCGCCAGCGCCGCCCATCGCACTCCCACTCACTACTCGTATTGCTCACTTTCATAATAAACTAAACTATTAACTCTAAATGCATCTTGTACATCAATACACAGTTTATACGATTTACGACTATGTGCAACCTAGCTTATTAACTAATGTTATTGACCTTTCTGTAGTTATCTTAAAGAAAAAAGGTGTCCACTTTTTCCATTAAATTACTCACTCAATCTAAATATATGAAACAAAGTCGGGTTAGTTATACCATTTATATTATAATTTATAACTCAAGAACGACTAGAGCGATTTTAATGAAATTTCGCACACCGATAGTGTATTACATGGATTGACATATAGGATACTTTTTATCCCGGAAAATTGGATAGTTCCCGAGGGATAAGTGAAAAATGAGTACTACGCAAACAGAGTTGCGGGGAAAAGCTAGTTGTTTTTTAAAATAATTTCGTCTATTAGAAACAATAATAATAATATTAATAATGAGCCAGGCACTACTGTACATCCGGCCAGACCTTTAAAGTCATTCTTCGAGCGTTTCAACCGCCCGTCGTACTTCTAATTAACGAGTCACCTAATAATTGACCATATAGACAACTCAAGTCAATTTTAAAGCTTATTCCCAGCACAGGCCTGTATTATCTATGGTTTAGAATTTGGTTCTATATGAAATTTTGTGATATAATTAACAATTTCGGTGACTCGTTAATTAGAAGGACGACGGGCGGTTGAAACGTTCGGAGAATGACCGAATAATGTTATTTTCGCGTAACGTTATCTTTCATAACAATATCTTACCCTAATAGCGTTATAATAAAACATTATTCGTCACCTTATCTATAGCGGTATCCATTATACCGTTAAACAAAAACCTATACATATATCGATACTTCGGCATGCGATATAATAACGTTATAGACCATCTCTTCTTTTCTTAGTTTTTCAACTGTAAGGACGGTAGGTAGACAACAAGGAAATGGTAATAGCTGGCAACGTTGCGCAATGTATTGTGCCAGTCGCGCCGTGTGCCCAGCCAGAGTACCTACGAAGCAGCAACAGCGCGTAGTTCATAACATTATTATAACGCTATTTTATAGAGTTATGGTTCTCATTCCGTTATGATATGATATAATAACGTTATGAAGGAATATTGAATTTTTTTGAACGAAATTTTAAACACAAATGAAATATACAGTTATGATATCGTTTTTTTTTTATAACATTATAAAGGTTTGCGTCCGGCGTATGCTCGGTGCAGTCATAAAGTCTAGAGTAGAGTATGAAGCTTACTTGACGATCCCGAAGCCGAGCGAGACGATGATGACCAGCATGCGCGCCAGCGCGCGCTTCGCCACCGACACCCACTCGGCGAACATGTACGCTTCCGCGTTGAAAAGCCTGCGACGCATTAACACGCCTCTTGTCAATCGCATGTTACTCATTCATAAGTAATTATAGACGAGTAGATTTACACTCAAGCCATCTGATGGTAAGTACAATCTTAATCTGGATATTAGTTATAGCAACTAAAGCTGACAGTAACAACCGCAAGATCATTTGTCATTTAACTTACTACAGTTTGGTCAATGCAGTGATAGCCGGTATTTCGTAATTTAAAATTCTAACTATAATCGAGGAAATCATACACGGAAGGTAATTAGTTTCGTAGATTACTCCTAAGTAGGTACATCTATACTTACACTCTTTATAATATTAGTATAGATGACATCGGGTTGGTTTCCGGAATTCGACGTCTTGTGCCTATTTTCGCTAGGTTTGTTATATTAATGTTGTATTTATGAAATTTCAAAAAAAAAAGTGTAATATGTGTTTATACATATGAGCTGTCACCAGGCATCATTCTAGGTTGACCCAAATATAGTTGAAGTATCTAACAAAATCAAGAGACACGGTACGGTACCTACTGATCAACAACAAAGGAAGTTTTGTCAGAAGCGAGCTTAGTGTCTCTTACCCGGAGCGGGCGATGGCGGAGTAGACTGCGTAGTAGGTAGCGCTCTCCACCATACCGAGCAAGGCCACCCCACCGATCCAGTACTGGATGCGGAGAAGGTCGCGCCACTGCAGCGCGCACACTCCGAGCCACGCCGCGCACAGTATCGTGTATACTGCGCACATCACACCGAAAAACTGAAACACAAATTAGGTTGGCAAATAAGAGTTTGGAAAATAGAGGACGCTGTTCAAAACGAAATGTAAAATCACAATCAAAATATGTGTATTGCCTGATTGTAGGTAACAAGTATAAATAAATTATACGGATGACAAATTATTTGTGAGCGCATCACTACAATGCACCAAAATAGGTGTACAATAATTGTTACAAATAAATGTAGGTACAACAGTTATAAACTTCTATTACTTAAACAAAACTTTCTCGGATTCAAAACTAAACTACAAAGTCTTCGGCTGCGTCAAACCGCCAGTGTGGCGCGGCGCTAATACGTTAATTTTTATGGCCCAAATTACATAGAACTGGACGTTCTCTAACACAATCTATCAATCAATCCATTTTTCTACATACATGGTGACAAATACTCTGTTTTGTAAACATATACAACGTGAAAATCAGGTCCCACCACGCTCACGTCGCGCTGGCACAGCATGCTCTTAGCGCGGCGTTGGCATGATTCCCTCGCAATCTCGATCCAGATTGACACATGTTTGTAGTTTTGTGATACTGGCAACCTGTGTGTAGGTACTCACCGGTAAAAGAGGATAAATGGCAGCAGACAGGTAGCTGGTCCCCGAAATCATCTCCACATGGACAGTTCCGTTGAATTTCGTTGAGCTCTGCACAGCCATGGATAAAATGTAGATGCCTTCCGTTTTTATATTGAAGAGGGGCTGAATTTTCTAGAACAAAAGAAAGAAATGTTAGTATTGCGGGAACAAATCTTTCCAGCCCGTTTTGAGAGAGTTCCAGTGTTAATGGGCGGGGATTTTGTACACATACATGTAAATCAAATGACATTGCAATAAAGCTTAGCGAGTGTAGTTTGAGAACGAACAGTTTTTTTTTACTTCCCACATTCAGTTTTAACCGTTCAATAAAAACTGTCAGTTAAAACTACGCATGAGCCTTTTAAGGTATCTACAGGTTCATGGTTGGAGTCACAGGGACCTCGCCGCATTTTACTCTGTAACCACCGAATTTAATCTCGTTAAATAGTTCTCGATGCAAAGTTGCTGACTTTAAACGAAAAAACGTAATAAGAATGTACCAACAGACAGCCCCCGGCCCTGTAGTGAATATTTGAAATCAGAGACCAATAAATTTGAAATATTTTTTGTCTCCACCCGCCCAAAAATAATTGATTGATTAATTTAATTATTCGGTTTTAGGTAAATCAGTGTATTTCCATAAAATTACGAAATTTTAGGTCTGTAACTCATTCCGTTTACGATAGGTATAAGGACGAACGGTAGCAGTAGAGCTTCGTTTTGCTCTTTGGAACCAAAACGGGTGATTCTTCGAGCGTTTCAACTGCCCTCATTCCCGTGGCCGCATTAATGTCAAAATTCCCGTGGCCGCATTAATGTCAAAATTCCTGTAGCTTTGGATGGTATTTTCGGTTGTCTTGTAGAGTGCCCTGACTTCTACAAAATTTAACTGAAAATGCTTCCAAAGCTACAGGAATTTCGACATTAATTCGGCCACGGGAATGACGGCGGTGGAAACGCTCGAAGAATTGCCCAAACCATAATAAAAACCGGTCAAGTGTGAGTCTGATTCGCGCACCGAGGGTTCCGTACACATTTGGTCGGTTTTTTGCATTTGTTGTCTTTCTATAGGGCTTGTTCTATCATCATTTGACGCTTGTATGTATTACCGTTTTTACGATAGGTAATAATAATAATAACAAATACAAATACAATGACAAATAAAAAAAAAACGTGGAAAAAAAACGTTATTTGTATGGGGACTCCCCTATTATTTCAATTACTGACTTTTTATTATTTGTTTTACAGTTAAGAAATCCACCGTTATATCACATATTCTGAAAAAATTAACGGGCTATCTTTTATAGTTCAAAAGATACAGTTCTTTAAAGTTAGGACAGACAGACGGACGGACGGACGCACGGACGCACGGACGAACAGCGTAGGCTTAGTAATAGGGTCTGTTAGGCACCTTCCGGGTACGGAACCCTAAAAATTAGTTGTGATAGACAGTCGGCACCATGAGTAGTAGGTAATCAACCACTTTGATGGATGTCCATGTTTCCATGTCAGTAACATACAGTCAAGGTCAAAAATACAAATCGACGCAAAATTAAGAAATTACGTAATTTTCCGATTTTATTACTACAGTAACCAAATTGTGTACATTATATACGACGACCAATGCGAATTGACGACGCAGTTAGCTTAGTTGGTAGTGACCCTGCCTACGAAGCTAGCGGTCCCGGGTTCGAATCCCGGTATGGGCAAATATTTGTGTGATGAGTGCGAGTATTTGTTCCTGAGCCATGGATGTTTTCTATATATTTAAGTATGTATTTCTTTATATAAGTATGTATATCGTTGCCTGGTACCCATAGTACAAGCCTAGAGCTTAGTTTGGGACTAGGTCAATTTGTGTGAGATTGTCCCCTGATATTTATTTATTTTATATTGAAACTTTCAGTAAGCGATATACAGAATAACGTTATTGAAAGAACCAGTTCATAATTTACAACAGACTTATTACGCGAGTAAAACTTATTAAGGAAAACAATGCGTTACTTGTTTCAATGACTAATTTGTATCAATACGAGTAGGTACTTTGCTATCGCACAAATGGGCAGGGTATAGGAGAATAATGATAATTATAAGCACAAAAACAAATTCGACATTATCGAGTCGGTTTTCGGAATTTACTTAAATCAATCAATGCAAATTTTTGGTTCCTCATAATCTAAATTTCTATTCATCAATTTATGAACACACGAGGATGCAACACTATGTAAACTGCACACATTGGCCCAGTTTCTTTATTCCTATACAAACGCTAAACGTCGAGAACTTTCCATCCCATATTTCCCTCTGCAGTAACAATCGACGCTGAAAGCCCGCACACTTCAACTGAGCTGATAACGTTCGATAGTGCTAGTTCGTATTATTACTGATAGAAACTTGAACAACCCAGTCTGCAAACCTTAAAACTCATCATGAATAAGATAAAAACTAAATATATGCTTGTAAAACATCGTGTGCATAGGTTTTAACAACTACACACACAATGCATGTTTTAGGAGCTGCATACTCCATACTTTCATCTATACCAATAATTATAAAATGTGAAAGTAACTTTGTTTGTATCTATTCACAACATAACAGCTGAACGGATCTTAGGGCCGACTTCAAAAAGTTGGACATAAATAGTTAAGTGTAGTTAACCATACAAACAACGAAGGCGAAAAAGTTCAGTTGTGCGACGAAAAGTATTCTTACAATCGTATGGATAATTTTGGTCGTACAACGGAAAGTTTCATAGAACACTTAATTGCGTGAGTTAGCATCCCCAACTAGCGGACGAATTATGTATGGATAAAACTGCGGTTCGCACCGCGACATTCATATCAGACAGGAAACAAAGGCACGATGCCTGGACACGATACAATAGCGGATGAATACGGGTACCTATATTATAGTTTGTTCCAATTAAAACGACGAAAGGCACTTAAAACCAACAATTACCAACATCTATTGTTTAATTGTTATCTTCAAGTAGGGTAGTAAAACAATTACGCAGGTGTATCGGTAGGCCCAAAGTTTACTGTGAACAAACAATCTTGATAGTTTTGATGTTGTTTGTCGGTATTACGACGGTACGACGGTATCCACGAAGCAGAGATGGGCATTATTCGAATAAAAAATAATTCGTAATATTTTTATTCGCGAATAATTTATTCGTCGAATAATTTATTTGCGAATGATTTATTCGCGAATAAATTATCCGCGAATGAATCATTCGACTACTTTTCGAATAACGAATAACTTATTTGTTATTATATTCGGATAAATTTACGAAAAATATTTGACGTTTTTTGGTTATTCCATTCAAATAACTAACACGAATTAGAAATATTTGTAGACCAAACAAATAATCCATCCATGCCATTGTTCGCCATTGTACATGTTAATCCTAAGTTCATGTACGTACATATTTGTTAATTGTTTTGTGCAATAAAAAGTACACACACATAACATAAATAATACATACATACATACATAAATAATAGAAGAATGTCTTATGTAAGGCGAAAATTTGCTTAGTCCGTTCTGTTAGAATGTACAAACAACATCTTTCAGTTTAGTTATCAATTTTCGAGAAAAATGGAGCAGGTATTCCAGTACATAATAATTATTCGTGGCAATTCATTCGACGAATAAATTATTCGCGAATAAAATTATTCGCAAATAAATAATTCGACGAATAATTTATTCGAATAAGAATAATCATTCGAGAATTTCATTCGTTATTCGCGAATAATTTGGTTATTCTTATTCGTTATTCGAATATATTTTGCCCATCTCTGCACGAAGTGAGTTTCTAAAATAATAATTAAATACTGTGTCAATATCACTTTGTACAATTTTAGATTTACACAATGAAAGATTTATAATAAACGTAGTTGGATGCTGTTACGCAAAAATGTGTTTAACCATAATAATTTAACAATAAAATATTAACCCAAATGATGGATCCTGTAGGTTGACATTTTATTGCTAACTAATTGTGGGTTGACACATTTTTGCGTAACAGCGTCCAGTTGACACTGAGACATCATCCGAGACAGAATAATTATTGTTTGTAAATTCAAATTAACGACATTTTATATTATACTGGATATCAGCCATAAGAATATGTAATATGTGTATAAGTGTTGATTTTTTGTGTATTATTTATTAATTCTAGTAAATATTCTTAGTAAACATTCTATAGTAAATATTCTTAAGAGGCAGTGGGCGGGACACATCGCTCGCAGAACAGATGGCCGCTGGGGCCGAAGAGTTCTCGAATGGCGTCCGCGTACTGAAAGACGCAGCGTGGGCAGAACTCCAACAAGGTGGACCGACGACGTGGTTAAGATTGCGGGAAACCGATGGATGCAAGCGGCGCAGGACCGGTCCTTGTGGCAAACCTTGGGGGAGGCCTATGTCCAGCAGTGGACGCCTTTCGGCTGAAATGATGATGATGAAACATTCTATGGATGTTACACTACTGAAGGCTGATCCCGCAACAACGATTGTGACGTCAAGTTTTGTTCATTTCATTAATGCCTGCTTGTGTGAATACACAATCGTTCGTTACAGGCTAACCTGCCGAGCATTAGGCTTCGTATCATGATAAATGCCGAAGTAACCTACTCGCAATTCCGGTCTCTCGAAATAAGTAAAAGGTCATCACACTCGATCATTGCAAGTGGCACACGAAGGGTTCCGTACTATCGTACAAAGATCGAAAAAAAAAGGCAGAAAAAATCGTTTCTTGTATGGCCCCCTTTCATTCTTTATTTTATTTTATTTTTGTTATTTGTTGTTACTTATAGCGGCAATTCGACTGTCTACCTGTTACAGTTCACGAGATACAGCCCGCTGACAGACGGACGGACAGACAGCGGAGGCTTAGTAATAGGGTTCCGTTGGCACCCTTTGATACGGAACCCTAAAATGGACACGCTCGTAGTGGATGTTAGGATACATTTTTTATTTATATATCTCCAGATATTTACTCCTTATTGGAGAATTGCATATTATGCATTTTTACCCGACTGCGCGAAGCAAAAAAAGGGTTATGTAGTTAACAGTGTATGTATGTATGTGACCGAAAATCGAATGTTCCTCTCTAGCTCCTAAACTATCGGACCGGTTTTAATAAATGGAATGTCATGATTTGTCAAAAACGTGCCAGTCATAGGCTATATAAACATTTGAAGGGTGCGTGCTTCATACTAGTCGTCGGTCGGGGTTTAGTTTTTGAGGTTAGGTTATAAATAAAAATTAAAAGAACAGGAAGATTTAATTGTAACTTTCTATACAATATATTGATATTGTATTGAATACAATGATTGAATTGTAAATGTTTTTTTTTGACTACTTTATGTAATCAATTATTAGCGTATTTATCCTCAACTTCATTAAGACATTGAAGCATTAAGTCCGCCATTTGTACCTGTGCGTTTTTTTTCTTCATGTTTTGTTGCTTTA
Organism: Tortrix viridana; assembly: GCA_963241965.1. NCBI lineage: Eukaryota > Metazoa > Arthropoda > Insecta > Lepidoptera > Tortricidae > Tortrix > Tortrix viridana. The sequence goes on along the minus strand of OY725179.1, from coordinate 8,162,666 downwards.
TTTTATCTTTGTATATTTTTGTCTTCTGTGTAGTGAATAAATGTAGTTCTTTCTTTCTTTCTTTCTACTTTGTCTATCGTGCAATAAGTTGAAATAAATACAAAAATCATTACTTTCATTTCGTTTCCATATTGAGATATCGTCAATTCCAACGTTTAATCCCAAAAAATTACACTACCTATTGCAACCAATCATTGATCATGATCATCCATCACAAAAGCTTAAAACTTTTCATTAAAAGTAAATGCATGGACTTACGGAAGGTACAGCAACAGAAGCATCTTTCTTGGCAGAGTCGTCCAAGGCAGCTTCATCGCTAATGATTATCGAGTGTCCGCTTTGACACGAAATCCGACGTTCGCCGTTAGCATGCGGGATCACGGTTCGGTTCCCCGCACCGTTTGAAGGTTTTGTGCAAGTTACAACACGCTGGAACAGGAATAGCACTTGGCTCACTTTTATTAATGCTAAACCTCGACCATATTAAGGCCGGCCCTCCTATCGTCCGGGGGCGCGGGAGGGGAACGCGCTCGATCAATCAGATAGCGTCACGGCATGTTGTTTTCAGTGTGAGCAATTGGCGGGTGTTATAGCGGTCGACTAAACGAGAAAATCAACTTCGTAGTATTGCTACTAGCACGCGGACTATGGACCAATTAAAATATTAGCTGATATGGCAGCCTTGATATAATTTTCTGTATTGCCTTAAGGGTAAATTTGTAGGAAATACGATTAGGCGTTGAATTCACCTTGATTGATTTCTGACCAGTAAATCAATAAAATAATGATGCATGCCATCAATATAAAGTTAAAAACCGATTCAGGAATTTTGGAATAGTGCCACGCCACTAGTTATTAAAAGCTGCAAAATAAAATGTTTACCTTTTCAAAATAATGGAAGTAGTCAGGAGAGCATGAGCTTTGTTCCCAACGATATGATAATGTTATGTTAGAGTCAACATTGCCACAACCAACTGGAAAGAAAAATATAGATATACATATAATACCTAGAAATGAATTTGGCCTACGCTTGTAACGATCCAACCGGAAACGGTTGTGTTGTTCTAGTGTTGCCATACAAAGAGTTTATTGTCTGTCCGAATTGTCGTCACAGTGTTTTTATAAATTAAGTAAGTTTATGTTTAGCTCTTAAGCAACTCTACAACATTATGCATATCATACTTACCATTACCACCCATGATTTGTTTAAATGACAAATTGGACTATGCGATGTCTCACTAACTGCCGCACTTAGAGACGTCAATTAATTTTTAAGTTTGACTAAAGTTGCTGCATCTTATTCTATTGATATAGCAAAAAACTGTGACAGCAGCCACTTTAATCAAACTTAAAAGTTAATTGCGTTTCTGAGTGCGGCCGTATTTTCGTACCGTATGCAAACTATATGTGGTGGTGGTAAGTGGAGCTGCAAAGCTTAATGAAACTATACTATTAACACATCATCAGCAGCTGCAAATACACAGACAACAAAAATTTAATAACAATAAACTCACAATAGGCTATTCATTGTCAGCATAATAAAGTGTAAATAGAAAAATAACTCACATATTATTTCAAATACAAATTACAAAATACATTCTTAAATGTATTTAAAATATAAAATACCAAATAATTTCATTAAAACTTGAATTACAAAAGAGGATTGCAAAAAAAAGTATTTTTATGAATATGTTAGAAATTCATGTATGTATTTGAAATATAAAATACATACAAAATACATGTAACTGAGGTATTTATGTAACCATTTTGTCATGAAAAGGTAAGAAACAAACATATATTTTGCATTTATAATATTAGTAAAGAAGTATGGATAAGTACTACTTCTCAATACTTATTCAATAAAATCAATATCTATAAGACTCATTTGCTCTCACTCTGTGTGTAGGTAGGATTTGTGTCAATCAAACCATCAAGTACCTATTTCTCCATATAATTGTTCATCATTGTCTAGTAGGTATGAACTACTTAACACATTCAGCGCCAGCAACCCGCTAGTTGGGTTCTCTGTTCGTAGGCAGTTTTCGCTACAAAGCGGAAAAACGCTGGAATCGGTTACGAGCGTAGCGCGTAGCACTGCGTGGCAGCGAATGTGTTAAGAACTATAAATATCTGACTATGTATGTTTAATACAATAAATATTATGAATATGAATATAAATATAAACTTGATTTAGGACTACCTATTTAAGAAACCCATTTCCATGATGATTAGTCATTGAGTTTAGGCTCAAAAGTCCAGACTCAAGGTTTGCCAAAGAGCAATGGAGTGTAGCATACTGGGTGTCTGAAGATCCGATAGAATGAGGAATTCAGAGCTACACTACAGAACTGGTATTACCAATGTTGGGGAGAAGACTGCCAAGTTAAAGTGGGACTGGGCTGGACATGTCTGCTGCATGTACAATGGGAGATGGGCCAAAAATACCACCAATTGCATCCAAACAATGCACATCATAGAACAGGTAGAAAAGGAGATGGCAGGTTAACCTAGATAAGCGCGCTCTGGACAGGGACGAGTGGAGAAAAAGAGGGAAGACCTTTGCCCGGCAGTGGGACACAAAAGCAAGCCAATATTAAAAAAATAAGAAAGAGAGCCTTAATGTTGGGGCCAGTGCAAAATTCTAAATCCACACTAGGCCTATGCTGGAACCAATAGGAAATTATATTAACAATAATGTGTATTCCTTCAGTAACTACCTATAACTTGGCTGGTTCAAGTTTATATAATGCCTGACATTCTTAATGGTTGTTTTGCTACTGCTGCTGTGATCACAAGTGTGAAATACCTAGTAGACTTCCATGTTATCATGGTAAAAAGTAAAATCACCATAACCCACATTAGAGAATACTAAACTATTTCAATTCCTGAGATTTATATATTTTATGAATAAAAATAACTTACCTGTAACTACAACTCTCGAATCTTTAAACAAAGACTTGGCCAAGGTAAAATCACACAGTTCCTAGAATAAACAAAATTATAAATAAGTACCTACAACGAGAAAATATGATATGCATCTGAAGAGCAACAATCAGGTCAAGCAGAAGTCAGCAATTTACTAAACGCTGCGATAACAGCAATTTAGCTTTAAAATAATTAAACTAATGCATCAATAATGAGGGCGGCACTCAAGAGTAATAAATAACATACACAATATATTTGTATATGTTTCATCTGTAAATATTCATTTTCACAGCTTTGTCACTGACCTTTATTATTACATGCATTTAGTTAGGCATTAATAAGTGTAAATACAACATATTTTTTTACCCCATTAAGCGGTAAATCCCATTTTCCGACATCGGAAAAACCTAATGATACTTTGACGATCGTTAAAACTATTACAATGAGACGCCGTAACATCTTGAGTGGTATTAAATCAATAAAAGAAACTATAATTTATTTTATTATCGAACTATCACCCTCAAACCGCATTTTTCTTTTATTCGAATAATAGTTACACTTTTTCCATGGATTTCATAAATACGAGGCACAAAAATCTCTCACACGGATATTTGACATAACAATTTTTTTTTTGTTTACTTCTCCTTTCGGCATAGGTAACTATGCCCATGTTGCCATAATTTTAGCTTTATTAACCAGGCGCTTAGCTCATCTTGTATGTTCTCGCTTGTCGCTCAGTGCGTCTCTGTCTTTACAGACAGAGATCCGAACAACAAAGCATGAGGTTGGCAAAAAAAAGTTTGGGGGAAACGAGAGCGCTATTCGGAATGATAATTAATAACGTGATCCAATTTTTAGCCAACGTCCAGCAATGACGTCTAATGTGGTGGTTGCCACTTGAGAATATTGTAATTCCATCCGGGGAGCGTTAGCTGCTTCCCTTTCTGGCGATTAAATTATTCAAAAGGCATCGTTTTGTTAAGAAGGTGCCCAAGAGTAAACGCATGAGACCAGGGCCCGTATTATACATTTTCTTTATAAACTTAGGCCCGATTTTATAAAGACCCCTCAGTAAATATGTCGGATATTAGTAAATTCCTCAAATTTTTGATATTCCTAATCGGAATTTGATCTATCGGATCCTTAATAAATTTAATATTAAAAATAAGCTACCAGCTCTTAGAATAGGTGATTTGCATAGGCAATGACGCCAATGACACAACCCTAGGGTAAACGATAGAGCACGTGTTATACGTCAAAGAGAGAAGGCATGATTAGGAATCGGTTCATAAAAACACCGGTTTTGTTAGAGAGTGATTATTCTGTACTTTAGTAGAAGAAGAAGAAGAAAACGTTTATCCACAACAACGAACACATTAAGAAATTAAAATAAAGGTACACAGCAAAGTTGTCGCGAAACGGTCCCAACTTAGCTTGTGCTGGCTGTAAATCCAACGCTGGTCTTCCGTTGAGCAGTGATCGGAATAGGTAGTGTATAATTAGGTACCTAAACTTGACGCTTGTTCATTCATGCGTGAGTGAGATGGGAACACATTATTGAATGAACATGCATCAAGTTTAGGTAAATATACTCTAGCTATTCCGATCACTGGTTGAGATGAGACCGCTCGGTGAGAACACGGAAGGTGACACCAAAAATACATTTACATTTCAAGTGACAGACAAAACATGAAACATCAATAGCAAAAAAAAAAGGAAAAGAAAAGAAAAACTACTGTTGTTGTTTACTGTTGTTGGCTACACTATTATCTATCTATTCTGTGTTATTAGCTATGTCCACACCTGTGCGCTTTCCTGTTGAACTTGCCCTCTCAACTTTCGTATTGCGTCAAGCGCATGCAATACGAGGTTGACACTGAATCTTCAATAAAATCCAATGTTTTGACTTTATCTTCCGCCATTTTTTTTTAAATGTTGCACGTCAACCCAACCCAACGGACGGATCAGCATGCGCTACGGGGATGCGCTGATATCAAACCAGTTTGAGCGCATGTGTTATTTCATGCGCTGTGGTTGCAGAGGCCTGCGTCAGAGGAAAGCGCAAGTTGACCATGAAAGCGCACAGGTGTAGACATAGCTAATCTGTGTTTTCCACCGGCGAAGCAAGACGAGGCGATGGGAGGGAATTTGACATCTGCATAGTAAAATGTCCTGCTGATCCTGCTCGGCTGCGGTGGAAATAGTCTGGATGGGCGAGACGAGAATTAAAGCTTCTCATTTTGTCCATTATAATTATGAGTACCTACAAAAAAAACCTTCGTTTTATTTAACAACCATTTATAGTAACTTACAGAATAATGTAGCAACTTTTCAATTTAGGAGTTGGCAATTGGCAACACTTAGTTTGTGTTTGACATCTTCCAGACATGGTTAGATGGTTAGTTTCGTGTCAAAATATTTTTGTTGTGTTTTACGTATTTTTCTTTGAAAACGGCTTAAAATGTATCAATTGTGAAAAAAATAACTGTTATCCTTGAATGACACGGAAAATCATACAGCAATATTATTTGGGTACGGAGATAATGTATTCTGTGATGTGATAGTCGATGGTGCGCCTTAGTCATTAGTCATGTCCGATTGTGCGCTGGTGTCCAGTGTAAGCGAACACGATGCCAGCATGGACGTGGGGGGCGACAAGTCTCTCTTCGAGCCCACTGTGGATATGATGGTGAATGACTTCGACGACGAGCGCACATTGGACGAAGAAGAAGCGTTGGCGGCGGGCGAGCAACAGGACCCCAAGGCCGAGCTGAGTAGCCTGCAGCAAGAAGGAGACATGCCCCTGGACGAGCTGTTGGCGCTGTACGGCCTTGACAAGAGTATGGACAAGCCGGCACCAGAACCCGCTCCTGAGCCTGTTCCGGAGGAAACAGAGAAACCAGAGTCAGAATTACAACAACTGTACAATGAGAACACGAGCCCCGAGGCCACGAGGTGCCTTCGCTCCGGCTCGCGACCTCCTTCTGAAGAAGAAGATGACTATGACTACAGTCCTGAAGAAGATGACTGGAAGAAAACTATCATGGTTGGTAGTGATTATCAAGCAGGTATTCCAGAGGGCTTGTGTAGCTATGATGATGCACTACCCTATGAAAATGAAGATAAGTTGCTTTGGAATCCTAGTGTGTTAGATGAGAATGAAATTGAAGACTACATGAGGAGGAATTGTGCACTGAACTCTCCAAGTGGTGTTGATGCAGTGCCTAAAGGTAAGCAGTTGCGTGATGATGAGGAAGCTTTATTCCTGCTCCAGCAATGCGGTCACAATGTTGAGGAAGCTCTAAGACGCCGTCGCATATCAGCCCAAACCCCTGCACATGTAAGTCTGTGGTCAGAAGAAGAATGTCGAAATTTCGAAAATGGTCTTAAAGCTCATGGCAAAGATTTTCACTTAATCAGACAGAACAAGGTACGCACCCGATCTGTTGGTGAACTCGTTCAGTTCTATTATATCTGGAAGAAAACTGAACGTCATGACATATTTGCTAACAAAGCTAGGTTAGAAAAGAAGAAGTACACTTTACATCCTGGCCATACAGATTATATGGACAGATTTTTGGAAGAGCAGGAAGCTACGAGTGGGGGTGGAACTGTAAGACCAGCTTCTCCATCTCCAATGATGGTCTTTGCTCCATCTTCAGATGCCCAGCCAGATCCCCTTGCATTAGGTGAGAAGGAAGTATTCTCACAGATGAATCACTCCACTCCTCCGAGAACTATGTCCACAGAAGATCAAGACCATGATATGGGCTCGTAATCCTTGTACACAGCAGGGTCACAGTCACATTGCATTGTTGCTTGTACAAACCATGCTGAAATTTAGTAGTATTGATTTTTGAAAATCTTAATAGAATTTTATGCTTTTATGGAATAGCTTAAAATTGAGATGTTTTTCGAGACTTCTTCCTGTCAGTTTAAAGGTTAGTAGTAGAGTTGCAGGGTGTCCATCTGGGTTCCGGCCTAAATGTTTACTTTCTAGCTAGATATGGGGTGGTGATGTAGTATCCAGCCATAGACTGGACTGGGTAGTTGATTATAGCTTAGATCAGTTAAAGAATGATAGGTAAATGACCATCAAACAATGACAGCAAATCACATTCGTCACAATTTATAATTTATTCCATACATCCCCAAGTTACCACACTTGCTGCTACCTCTTCCTGAAGCATTAACAGGTGCCTTATGATGCAGATGCATTACTCGTACAACATCTTGGAAAAACAAGCATTTTTTATGATTATTGAACTCACCTTGACCTTTTCTCCAGGTTGATCTGGGAACTGAAGGGTTGAGTCTGAAGCCTTTGCGTTTGTCAAAGCAATAGGTATATAGATCAAATCACTCCAATTCTAATTCTAGACTTGCAAAGTATATAAAAGTCAATAGCTTATTGATAATTAATAGTGAAGAAACTATGTTATGTTGACTAAAGGGCCACTGGCATACAAAAAAAGATAAATCTAGATTTAGTCTTAAAAGTGTCGGTATCATACCCAACCGAAGGGTGCCTAGCGGGACCCTGTTATAAAGCCTACGCTTTCTGTCCATCCGTCCGTCCGTCTGTCCTAACTTTAAAGAGCTGTATCTTATCTTCTGAACCTTAGTGTTGTTTTTTTTTGTAGGAAATGTGAACTAACAGTGGATTTAGGGAGTCCCCATACAAGAAACATATTTTTTATTTTTTTATTTTTACTATCGTAAAAACGGTAATACATACAAGTGTCTAATTTGGTGTGATTATAAAACAAACCCTATAGAAAAACAACAAATACTAAAAACCGGCCAAATGTGTACGGAACACTCAGTGCGCGAGTCCGATTCGCACTTAACCGGTTTGTTATTTAAGTAAGTTATCTAATTACTGCTAATGAAATTGTAATGTGATTTTTTTTAATTTGTACTATATTTTAGTATTTTTAACTTTCTATGAAATATTTAAAATATGTAAAAAAGAGGGCTTGTTTATAGTAATTTTGTAACTTTTGCGGTAATTAAATAATGTAATCAATTTAATAAATATGTAACAAAATCGAGAACAGAATGATGTATTGGACCTTATTACAATGGAACAAGGTGAAAAAATTTATAAAACAGAAAGATGTATAATCTTTCTGTTCTCGACTGTACATCAAATCAAGATATTACACAAAGTTATAGGTAATATATAAGAAAGTCTTAGTACAAAGACGACCTTATCCCTTTTAGGGCTTTGTCTGCATTGTTTTGTAGATATGCTATAATCAGTGATAAACATTTGAATGATTAACCAACATTAAATAGACAAAAACCCCTGACAAAATTGTGGCCCCACTTTTAGACCTAATAACTTTTAAAATGGCCCAACTGTGTTTTACCAAACAGCTAAGAACACTCAACTCACTAAACAAAAAAGAAATTAGGTCAAAATCGGTTCATCTGTTTGGGGGCTACGATGTCACAGACAGATACACAGATACACACTTATATCTGTTTTGTGTCAGGGGTTAAAAAGTAATGTGTAATGTTCCATCTAAAACCTGGTGTCATTGCTTAGTTTTGATTTAAATAAAAGCTGCAAGTGGCCCTTGGTAAGACTAATAGCTAATTTACATCGTTATGTTATTAAGATAGCCAGTCCAAACATTTAATTATACAGTATGGTAGAACACATTATCCACTACAAGTAACTGGATCCAGTTGAATGTAAACAGCTATGATGGTCCTTTGGGTCACTATAAAGTAAGGTAAGGATAGCTGTTAAGGTTGTATAATTAAGGATGCTGATAAACAGTTATGTGTCAATGATTTAGGGAGGTCGCACACCGCGACATGTGGCCGCTTGTCGCGTTTGCAACACGCGCTACAGAAGCGATGCAGTAGCGATACAATCGCTTTATATCGATACAAACGCGCGACTACATCGCTACAAAACGTCATTTCATCATTTTCTTCTCTACTTTCGTTTTTCAGCAATCCGATTTCTGAATGTGTTATTAAAAATGGTTCATTTTTTAAATAACTAACTTCTTTCTTTTGTCAATTATAAAAAGTAAAGCCTATAAGTACCTTACTTCTGTAAGATTTTTTGCGAGTGTTATTCGTGCTTAAGACATAAGTACATAACATAATATTATTAATTTCATAATACTATTTATATTTAAAAGAAAGATAACAAGGGTTTCAGAAATATAATTTAAAAAAATACCTATATATGTGTGTATGTAATTCCGTATATTTTGACATGCAATGCTTTATTGAATAAATAAACTAAACGACTTCAGTGTTGATAGGTATTGGGTGTTAATGTAAACTTAAAAATGTAGGCTCAGAAAGACTGGGCTTACTAAGCAGAAAAATGATTTGATTGAATTTGTGTTCTCGTACAAACTCGTAAGCTTTTATAGTAATAGGTAATGAAATAATAGGCTTCAAGAGAAAAAGTTTAATGCGTCGACATTTCAACCTTGTAACTCTTTAAGAGTTTATTATACTATTATTTTTTTATAATTCCTATGTAGGATGTAGGAAGATGTATTCGCAGTTAGGATTCGATTTCCTACTACCGGCTACCTACTTATAATCAAGAATAGATATTTGTGTATGTGAAGTAGATATGGGTGTGGCGCAGTGTCATTTTATAATTGAATTTAAGTAAGCGTTAGCTCAGAAGATCAGACGGGGGTTTCCATTAAGATATTTATCGTAGGCAATCTTAGGTGAGAAACACACGGAGCGGTGCGGCCACAGATCAGACACACTCGTTTTCGCGAGCCCTGGCATCACTCCCGTCAGCGTTTGCGCACTGCCTCCGAATCCGAATCCGAGAAATGCCGGTCCGAGGTCCGAATCTAGACTAGATCCGAATTCCGTCATCCGAGTTCACATACAAATGGTACTACAGCTGCGAACATTTCTCGGATTCGGATCGGACGCACGCAGTGCGCAAACGCTCTAAAGCGCGTCACAGACAGCTATAGTATAATTATATATCTCGTATTTTCTTACATTCTATAATCCAAAATCCTGCATAAACGTGTTTCTTTCTTAAGGTGTACGAAAGCAGAGGAAAAGTTTTGTATTTTCTTAAAACTGCATAATTAAATCAAAATGTTTACCGAACATTCCTCGCGTGTGTTATATTTACACGTGGACATTGTTTAAGCTGGAACGTCAGCAAGGCGTGAAAGGGTGTGAAAGCTTTATCCCTCAATATGTGTATGGAAACACAAAATTAGTTAACTGTTTTGTCCACACGTCAAACTTCTTTGGTAGAGTCGAGTCGGGTCGGCGCACGCCAGGCGTGATTAAATTTAGGTGAAATTAAATTTAGTGTCCAAACTTTGGAGGTTAAATTAGTAAGTCATACTGACCAACTTTCACTATGGGACCAATCCCGAAATCGCGGGAAAAAATCGACCCTCCCATACAAAACATCGTCAGCTGACTAGCCAAAATGTATGGGAGGGTCGATTTTTTTTTCGCGATTTCGGGGTTGGTCCCATAGTGAAAGTTGGTCAGTATGACTTACCATTTAACCCCCCATTAGTCACAATCATCATCATCATCAGTCACTGAATTTAATTACACCCTGTATTTTATTTAAATTATGATATTATAGTGTCACTTGCCGCGTTCATCTTATGTGAGCCGCAGCCGTCTCGTTCTCAACGCGCTGCGTCGCTATTGACCGTTCGATCGATGTAAGCTTGTCAGTATTGCTGGAGCCACATTGCAGGATTCAGCACACATTCGCGTTGGTGTCTCTTTCTTTCTTCATGTTAACCCACACCACACACTGCTGAGTTTCGATCGGGCGTTTGTCCTTATTCATTTTTGCAAAGTATGTGTTCCATAGAAGCGGAGACGAGCGGTGCGGAGAGGAGCTGTGTAGGAATCGACCATTCACATTGGTTGTAATCCACATCTCGTCTCCGCTTGACTGTTTCCATTGAAGCGGAGCGGACACGAGATGTGGATTACAACTAATGTGATTGGTCGATTCCTACACAGCTCCTCTCCGCACCGCTCGTCTCCGCTTCTATGGAAGGGCAGCCTTAAGCAGGAGACGCTGACAAGAATGTTTCTTGAATACCTACTGTAGGTAGGTGTGGCTCGGCATATCAAACAATAGTAAAGCTGCGTTTTGGGGAAGTTTTGCTATCGAGCCAATTACAATTTCTATTGAAACTGTACGCGCCAATTAGGGCCTGCGCAAACCGGCGGAGCGCAGCGCAGATCACTTTAAATTTATCAATGTATGTATGTATGTGTATGTATGTATGTGTTCTTTTCTATTTTAATTACAATAAGGTATAAATTTAGAGCCGCAGCCGCAGAGTGGAAATCCCCCGTGATGCTCCGAGGTCGGTCTCAGAGCATTCAAATTTATTGTAATTAAAATAGGGAAGAATATACATTGATAAATTTAAAGTGATCTGCGCTGCGCTCCGCCGGTTTGCGCAGGGCCTTACAGTCCATTGGCGTGACGCGCTCTTGTCGCCTGTACTTGCTCGGCGAGACACCACGAGACAAGCCGAAGGCGCGCTCGGTCTTAAAAATCCTCTCGCGTAGACAAGGTCTCAAACGAGTCTCGCGGGTCTATTCCCCCTACATTAAACTTACCAAATAACTAAAGCTAAATACTGACAATAAGCAAAAGTTGGGTCAATAGAAAAGGCAAATAATGTAAACAAATTAGTACGTAGGTACTGTTACACACATAACCTTAAATGTTCATCGAGATTGTTATATTCATAAAAATGTATAATTAATCGTTATTTAATCTTAAATTTAATTTGAAAGTACGTGATTATGGAGTAATAATCGTAAATGGTTTCGATTGGATTGTTTACCATTTCTATTGACTCCAACTTTAGTGGAAAAACAGACCGTCGCGAGCGTGTTGTGTATTTCAATAGAATTAATCACACGCGTCGCGTCGCGACCCGTTCGTTATTTGTGTGCGAATTGTGCTGGATTTTGTTTTTTTTTACCTATTTGTACCTACGTAGTTAACTTTATGTGTAGGTATAAGTTGTGTTATAGGTATAACGGCCGCACTCAGAGACGTCAATTAACTTTTAAGTTTCATTAAAGTTGCTGCGTCTTATTCTATTGCTGTAGCAAAGGCAGTGACAGCAGCTACTTTAATGAAACTTAAAACTTAATTGACGTGTCTGAGGGCGGCAGTTAGTCTTGAAAATCCTTGATTCATTGTCATACCTACTTAAATCGAATTTGTATTTCATTTTTGTTGATCGTAAGTTTTAAACATTATCGAATGGAATGATAGTAGAATTAGAAAGTAGGTAAAAATATCATAAATGAAATATGTACCTACCTATGTAATAAGTTTCTATGAGTACAATATGTGATTAAGTAAATTATGCTAATAATTATGTTTTGATAATTTTATTAATAAAGGGAAATCGCGTTGGTTACAAAAAAATATGTGTACGCAATATGGAAAATTATAGGTGGTGTAAAATTAAAAAATAAATAATTAAACAGAGCAAGTCACAGTTGATAATTATGTTTTATTTTCAGCCTTATCACCATCATCCTAATATAACCTAACGACACACATCTTACTGCCGAGTAGGAGACAACCCTGACAACCAGCTACTCCAGCGCCGTCACCATCAGTTAGCGGAACTTTAATCTGACACCGCATCATCGCGCTATCGGAGTTTCCCCAGTCGGTTGCATGTGCATATGATTCCTATCTTCTACCCTGCCCATCCAAGATTTCCATTACATTTTTTAGGGTGGACAGGGTGGAAGATGGGAATCGCCCAACTTGAATGAATTAGGGCGGGCGTACGCTAAAATGCGCGGGTGCACGGAGCGAGCGTCCCTCTCCGGACGTTTAAACATACAAAAATCCGTTCCTCGCGCGCAGGCCAGTGCGCTGGTCATAAAATGTTTCAATACAGACCCGCCAATCGTGCCTGCGCGCGTTTATTATACTACTTATTAGCTGTAACAGACGATCGAACATGTACGCTTCAAACCACGAACTTGATACGTGCTCGCGCAACAGACGACGTTTCATTTCCGCTCCGAGCAACCGTACTTTATAGCCTGAAAAAAAAAGTAACTGCCGCACTCAAGAGACGTCAATAAATTTTTAAGGTTGATTAAAGTTGCTGCGTCTTTAAACATTTTGGGGGTTAAATCAGTAAGTTATACTGACCAACTTTCACTATGGGACCAACCCCGAAATCGCGAAAAAAAATTTGACCCTCCCATACTGTCAGCTGACTAGCCAAAATGTATGGGATGGTCAATTTTTTTTTCGCGATTTCGGGGTTGGTCCCATAGTGAAAGTTGATCAGTATGACTTACTGATTTAACCCCCAAAACGTTTAAGACGAATAAAAAAACACCCATACATAAACAACCAAACATAAGATCAGCCCTTCACGCCCTTTATTTCCCCGATTGTTGGCAGCTGCCAATTTAATATTATAGCAACACTGATTAAATAATCAACGTTACACTGGCCGATGTAGAAAGGGATAAAAAGCATAAGCGACGCCATTCAAGGTCACTTTTTTCAAGGCATTGTTTGCATTGCGGTCTCCAGTGTCTTATATAAGCTTATTTTTTCATATAGTGCAGTTTCTATGAAGAAAAGAAGTTTCTAGAACTCGTGCAAAAAATGAGGGCGCTGTTCGGAATGAAATTCGCAACATGATTCAAGGATTACTCTAACCTGTGCTGTGCTGGTTGCCATTTGAAAATATTGTAGTTCCAGCTGTCACCACACGCTCGACTTTTTTGCCAATTTATTTTTAAGCTGATGGCCTAGAAGCCAAAACTTTAATAAATTAAAAAAAAAACTGCATGCCTGTCAAATTAAATCTGTCAAAATGACTACGTTCTCGGCTTATGATGATATTTTTTGGTATATATTACACACGATTCTTTAACTGTTTTTCCTCTAACGAAAAAGAAGAAGTGCAATTAATCATTTTACTAATCCTAGCAGTTTATATATTTTTAAATCTCGATTAATATTTACTCAAATATTTTGTTATTATAACTTTCGATATAATAAAACATCAAATATATTGGAGAAAAGGTCCTATAAGGTAGACCAAATTATGGCAGAGACATTTGAAAACATGACCGAGAAAGAAGTACTCAACGATTTTAAAGAAAGCTACTTAAAAGTCAGAAAATTACTTGATGAGGAGAGCAAAAATGATCCGGAAACCGAACCTTACTTATCTAAATATAAAGCTAAAGACTTGCTGTTAAATATGCGCGAATCTTTAAATAAATTGAAAGATACGCCGACTGTTTTGGATAGGGTTAAGCTCGAGGCTATGATGGGAACAGTGCTCTTGAATATTGGTATTATTCACATGGACACTGAAGAGTTTTCGGCCAGTGAGAATGTTCTTACTGAAGCAGTGCAACTCCTTTCTGACAACTATTTGAAGCCTGAAGTTACTACGACTCTATTGAATGTTTATAATAATTTGGGTATTTTATGGTCAAGTAGGGATGACCCTGAGAAAGCTAAAACATTTTTACTAAAAGCTAAAGGGCTGTATGAGTCTTTTAAATGCACTTTGCAAATGCCGCTTCCCATTGAGCAAGTGATTGGAACTCTTGAAGAAGCACCAGTAACTGATTTCATGATCCTGGAGAAAGCTCATACTTTGACTCTTTATTACTTAGCCCAAGTGTATGGTACTTTAAAAGAAACCTTGAAGTCGGCAGTCTACTGCCATGTAACATTGCGTAGGCAATTGCAGTATTCTGACTATGAGCCTATAGATTGGTCTCTAAACTCTGCTACTTTGTCTCAGTTCTTTGCTGAACAGAATGGGTTTTTCCAGTCTCGCCACCACTTAGCTGCGGCATCAACAGTTCTTGATAGATATGAAGAAAAGTTGATGGTATCCGCTAGTAATGATGATGCATTCTTAGCTAAGGTGGAGACTCTTAAGCACAGGTCAGCAGATGTGGCCCGGTGTTGGGCTAAGTACTGCCTGCTACTCATGTCTGCCTCCAAGTCTAGGCTAATGAGCGATGATGAAAGAAGCCCAGATGCTATCACTGGTAAGTTACAAAAAATATTTACATCTTATGAAATTTTAACTTTTTTTGATATTTTTAAATTGACAAATAAGTAATTACTGCTAAAATTTGGTCCTACCCTTTGGTATTATAATTAAACATAAAGCACTAACTTATTTTGGGTTACATTTTCTGCTGTATTATTTTCTATCACTGGTGTCACTGGTGCCGAATGTGTTGAATATTGATAGTTCATTTAATTAAATCTTGCATGGTTTCAGATATGTCAAATTTAAAATTGGAAGATGATGAAAATATCTGTGGTGGTGACTTCAAAAAACTAATATTCCCTGACTTAGATGTCTCTGTGTTTGAGAAAAATATTACTGACAAATTCCTTCTTACTTACCAAGATGCAAGAGAGGTATTTCTTAGCTGCCAAACCTGGCTAAATAAAGCCAAAGAGTATTACAAGTTGGACACCCTGGCATCTGATCACATTGAGCTTATTCAAGACAGTTCCCAAGCATACAGTTATTTGGCATTTTTTGAGGATGATGATGAGAGACGTGCAAAAATGTACAAACGTCGTATTGATATGATTGAAGAATTAATAAAGGAAGTCAACCCAACATATTACTTGCAGTATTGCAGACAACTCTGGTATGAATTGGGCGAGGTTTACACTGACCTTCTGAACATAAAATTGAGTAAGATCAATGTTTCAAGTGAGAGGCCTACACCTCATGCACTAAAGAAGATAAATACTTTGAGTGAAAAGAGTTTAGAAATGTATGATCACTTTATAGATTCTATAAAGGATAAAAATGGAAAGATGCCATATAAATTAGAGAGTGATCTTGTGAGGCCTGTAATAAGTGCTTATGCATTTATTGGCAGAAATAGTATGAAAAGAATTGCAGTGGATAAGAATGCCCAACTTACTAATATTAAAAAGAGTCTTGACTCATATCAAGCTGTGGTTGACATCTGCAAGAATGATCATGATGCTGCTCTCATGATGCAAGAGGAGTACAGTTTATGCAAGGATATGGTTCAGATATTGCCAATCAAAATTAAAAAGTTGCAAATGGAACAAATCCAGTAAATGCTAGTTTGTAGATGTGTATTTTTCCGCACAGCTTTGCTATTGCTCTCCTTAGTTAGCCTCATTTAGATTACAATACTATTCACCATACAATTACTGTATTTGCAGTGTCTGTGTGTAAACATGGGTGTCTCTAATGTATATATCCCAAGTGGCTTGGCATTCACACTGGAGGCATTTTGTGTGTACATACACTGATTGTATAGTGTAGCAAAAGTAAGGTACATACTTTTATAAAATAGTATCTTTTACTGCAAGTATGAAATGTTTGACATTTTGACTAGTCGCAAACAGTGGCATCTACAAGTCGACACACGTAAAAAGGTCTCCGAGCCGCTAGTGGAGGGGATATGTTTACACACGCTGTCAACAGACAAACCATTCTGCCATTTGTACGGTTTATATTTGATTGTATTGTGCAAAGAAGTTTAAATAAATAAATAATAAATAAACTGATAGTGGGGCAGCAAAGCAGAGCGGTCGGAGCGGTTTGCATTCCCTCCGACTTCATACCGCCAATTTGGTCCATAATTCGCTTATTGCGCAGGTAGGTAGCTCAGAACTCTTTTTACGTGAGTCGTGTCGACTTGTACTCCTGTCGTCTCGCCTCCCTCAACATCTGACGCTAGCTCTACACACTCGTCGAGGCAAGGCGAGGCAGGCTTGCCATCCTTCTCAGACATATAATAAGTTAGAAAAGGACGGCATATCCACCTCGCCTTGCCTCGACGAGTGTGTAGAGCTAGCGTGACACCCCGCGGGACGGCCGCGCGTGAAGAATAACAACATGGCTAGCCAGGGCTCGGAAACGTTATTTGAAATAACGTTTTTAAAACGTTTCAAACGGTTATTTATACAACATTTTGTTCTGAACGAAAACGAAACGAGAACGTTTTCAAAAACCGGTTTAATCCACAGGACACGGCGGCGCCTCGCGCAGCCTTTTTTGCCATCCGAAACACGCGGGACGTTTTTTGACTAGTGAATTGAAAAAATAATAGTTATTTATGCAACTGGCGCATAATGAAGTCTCTAAAGATACCGAGTGCCATGATGATGGTAATGACAGGCACGAGTATATTTAGAGCTTATTATGTACCGTTGCATACATACGTTTTTCTACAAGCTTAAAATAAACAATGGCTAACTTTTTTTTGTATGGGTAAATTTCAACAGTGCACGATTTTATGCCAATTTCGGTGGCGAGATGAAAAGTTTTTTTTTTAGGAAAAATGTTTTGCCGATAATTTGTTAAAAGTATTTCAAATTGGAATTTATAATGCGATATTATTATTCGTAAAACTTTAGAAGATATTGAGAATAATTATTTGAGCTGACCACCTGAATTTAATTGATGTGCCACCTCAATTTAAACGCCACCTAAATTAATTTTTATAACATAATCTAATTTTGGATATTATTAACTACTAATCAATATATTAATAAAATAATTCTCATAAATCGAAAAATAAATCAGTAGTTAGCTTTTGTTGGCAACCTCTCCAAAATTTCCGAAATTATTTATTGGTACCACCATAATGTTGTAAAAAAAATGCTAACTGATCCTGCTGGGCAGTTTCTGAAACAAGTAAAGAAAGCCACGCGGCGTGGCCGAGAAATACTAAATAAATAACTGACTGAATGAAATTCTTAATATTCGTAGTTTCGTACCGAACAACCCAGTAAATGGAAAAAAACGGTTAAAAACGTTTTATTGAACAAAAACGATAAAAAACCTGATCCTGTTCAAAAACGTTTTCCATAACGTTCCGTTCGAACGAAACCGAAACAAATCGTTTTTTAGGTATTTAAGACGAAACCGTTTCGAAAAATATACCGTTATCCGAGCCCTGTGGCTAGTCATATTAGAAAAAGAGCCATATGGATATCCTAATTTAAAAAAAGAAGCTAACCATAGAGCTGTACATAGAACCCAGGACAGATAAGTATTGAAAGTCAACATTGCCATTGTTTTTTCTTTTAAAAAATACCAAAAACTTAAAATAGTATAAAGCCCTGCAGAATAAAAAAAACATACAAAAAACAAACATTTTGAGCAACTGTATAAGAAATAATAATAAACTATAACGTTTTAAGGCTTTGCTAAGTTAGCACATGTATTGAAACTAGTAAATTATTTGTTATAGATTCTGATGCATCTGATACATGTATTTAATTTTTTTGCAAAATTGAGATTTAAATTACATTATTACATTTATTACCGATAAAATATACATAATATTCTTGTATTTAATTAAAGTATTATTGACTGATGTATTGTATAAATGTAAAACTTGCTGAACGAAACGAAACGGCGCGTTTCTTTTTATGCCATCATACTCCAGCGGGCGTGTCTTTAATGGTCGTTTTTATCGATGTGGAGAAACGTGGATAATAGTAAACTTAGATGAATAATCAAGGTTCATCCCTAAAAAAAATGCCATCCTATCATGCTGGGCAGTTTCTGAGAAATAACCCTTCAAAAATTCGAAAATAAGGGTTTCTTGGCAACATTGAAGGTCGTTTTTCAAATAAGCTCGCCAATTTTGGATGCGAAAAAAATGTATTACTTACACCACACACGTATATCCGCCCTTGGGGGTGGCGGAGGGGGTCGGTACCACATAAAAAGCCAGATTACCACTCGCCATCCGGTTGCCTCTCCGATGAAATTTCAAGTGCCATTGCCTTGAATAGTCTATATATAAAACCATCCCTACAGTCGGCCAACGGACACGCTAGACAGAGCAATCGTGCGGGGCTCGCGGGGCGAGAGAGGGGCGGTAGCGAGCTGAAGCTTGGGAACACGCCGTTCAGGAGTGGCGCATTGACACATGTTATTTATTACTTGTGTTTCTGAGTTGAAGACTGAGTGGTTGAAGGGGGTATGTATTCAAAACGTTGCGAGTTAAATAGTGACTTAACAACTTCACTTATGCTTTAAAAATGTAGATCGAATCAAAGTGACGTACCTTCATCCACTAACGTCTTCAGTTATAATGGTTCATATTGTGCTGTTAGAGACTACGTTAATACTGGTACCCTTCATACAAGTACTACCACTCAACGAATATGGATATAAAAAAATAAATAAATATCAGGGACTATCTCACAAAATTGACCTAGTTCCAAACTAAGCTCTAGGCTTGTGCTATGTGTACCAGGCAACGATACACATACTTATATAGTGAAATACATACTTAAATATATAGAAAACATCCATGACTCAGGAACAAATACTCGCGCTCATCACACAAATATTTGCCCATACCGGGATTCGAACCCAGGACCGCTAGCTTCGTAGGCAGGGTCACTACCAACTAGGCTAACCGCGTAGTCAACAGACAGATATGGAACAGACTAGTAGACTAAGTAAAAATAAATAAATAAATGTGACAACCCTGCGGCAATAACGAAAGGCGGCATTTCGCGTTGTCCCACTGTAACTTTTTACGCTAAAGAGAGGCTGTATAGGTTTCTGCTATTGCACAGGAGTCCATAGACTTAGCTCTTTTTAGGGTTCCGTACCAAAATGGTAAAAAAGGAACTCTTCTGGTGAGACTTCGTTGTCTGTCTGTCTGTATGTCACAGCAGTTTTTCTCAGTAACTACACAAGCTATCAACTTGAATTTTGGCATAGTTGTATACTGTAACTTGCTTGCCCGCATCTGTTTTTAGTAAAAAAAAACATGAAATTAATTTTAAAAATTATTGTCATCCTAAAGATCAAGGGACTGCGGTTCTTTTATTTTTATTTCCTCTAATATTTTAGAAATATTTTTTTTAGTTATTAAGTTGACATTTGTAAACTAATGACCGACAAGCTTGTTGCCTTCGTACTTAATGAAAAAGAAGAAAAAACTCACTTTTATATCTGTTATTGTCAAGTCAAATCCCTTTAGTCGCATGTCGACCCGTTCGCAATTTGTCCCGTTCGCAATTCGTTCCGTTTGCTATTCGTCCCGTTCGCAATTGGTCCCGTTTGCATATCGTCCCGTAAACGTACCTCGTCCCGGTCGCCCTTCGCCCCGTTAGCAAATCGTCCCGTAAACGCACCTCGTCCCGTTCGCAATTCGTCCCATTAGCAAATCGTCCCACAATTCATATTATTATTAATATTATTATTAAATATTATTATTAATATTATTATTCTGCCGAAGTGTTCCTATTTTAATTTAGTGAAATAAATTTAAATTATAAAATTTCTGTGTATACATATATAATTGGACGTAGCTTAGGAAAAAGGATCCAACTCACAAAGTAAATGCATTTAAATTTGAATTCTATTGTTGTCAATATTGTGTCAAATTCTATAGCTATGTCCACACCTGTGCGCTTTCATGTTCAACTTGCGCTTTCAAATTTCGATTCGTCTTGCGTAAAGCGCATTAAATATTGATTGCTTTAAGACGCATGCAGCTTATTGTCTACACCTGTGCGCTTGACGCATGCAGCGTACGTATCAACCCAACGGTGACGGATCAGCGTGCGCTACGGGCATGCGCTGCTGTCAAACCAGTTTGAGCGCATGCGTTATGGCATGCGCTGTGGTTGCAGAGGCATGCGTCAGAGAAAAGCGCAAGTTGAACATGAAAGCGCAAAGGTGTAGACATAGCTTATAAGTGTGAAATGGTTGAACTGGATCCTTTTCCCTAAGCTACGTCCAATTACATAAAGAGAGAAGTCCTGGATTGACTGACTGAATGACTGCAACTGACAAATTGCAATAGGGGCAAATTGCGGATGGGGCGAGTCGCATTTGCGGGACGATTTGCTAAAGGGACGAATTGCGAACGGGACGAGGTGCGTTTACGGGACGATTTGCTAACGGGACGAATTGCGAACGGGACGAAGTGCGAATGGGACGAGGTGCGTTTACGGGACGATTTGCTAAAGGGACGAATTGCAAACGGGACAAATTGCGAACGGGACAAATTGCAAACGGGACGACATGCGACTAAAGGGTCAAATCAAAGTTAACAAGTGTTCTAGGTTACCTGAAGTCCGGATCCTCTCATAGAAAGTCAAAATTTATTTATCACCGAACATTTCCCCGGCGTGTCTAATGTCAAGTTGTCATTGGCGAAATACATCTTGCCACAATAGATGTGAAAGCCATTAAAAAAAAAAGTGAACAAACGATTCAATTCAACGGCTCTTTTCTATTGTGCGGGCAGATTCTAGAAACCTGCCAAACATAGATATGAACACTATTCTAGAATATTTTCACGCTAGCGACAAGCACAATGTTGCTGAAATTAGAGGTGTGAAAAGAAAACACTCCTGTCCTTGACACATACCCTTATACCCCTTCTATACGGTCGGGCGGTTGGGCCAACCGAGAAGGACGCAGCTATCTGTCAGAATGAGATAGTAATATTTACATCTCGTTCCTACAAATAGCTGCATCCCTCTCGGTTGGCCCAACCACCCGACCGTATAGAAGGGGTATTATAATCTGTGTCCTTGACTTGACAATGACAGATATAGAAGTGACAGTTTTTTTCTTTTTCATTAAGTACGAAGGCAACAAGCTTGTCGGTCATTAAAGTGTACAAATGTCAACTTAATAACTAAAAAATATATTTCTTAAATATTAGAGGAAATAAAAATAAAAGAGCCGCAGTTCCTTGATCTTTAGGATGACGACTAAGTATCAAAAAAAATATAAACATCTCATCCAAAAACTTTACTTAGCCAATTTTCGTCCCGCCCATCCAGACTATTTCCACCGCAGCTGTGCGCTCCTCGCTCGCTTCTCCTCGAAGGTGGAAAAACACCTTAATAGGTACCAGCGAGCCATCAAATTATAAATTGTAATTGCCGCCGCTGCAATAGCCCGGATGGGCAGAGATGTACCAACTTATGTTCAAGCAAGTGCTTCCAAGTGCTTCGCCCTTCAATTTTAATTTCGTTCGTTACAGAAGTTTCACATTATTTGTATTTATTTGTAATCGCAATATTTTGATAATTTTGAAAAAAGTTGTATTACAATACAAACAATTTTTGCCTTCGCGTTGACTTTGACTTCGTTCAAATTTTAATAACAACTTATTGTTTCGTATTTCTTTAAATTTTATGGCTGTGTATTTGTAATGAAATGAAATCAAAATATTTTTTGCTAATTTCCGTCAACAGCTTATTGATAATAAATAAAACATTTCCCATTTGAACAATTTATTTGTAATAAATAAAACATTTCCCATTTTAACACTACAGAAAAAAGGTTAGTTAAGGAAAACTGTTCAAAAAATCAAATTAAGGCCTCTATTCTACTTTATACTTGATGAGTATGAGTGAATGAGTCACAGTATAGGTAGCCAGCTTCTAATTCGGATGACAAAGAAAACACAACAGCATACTTAACACTAGGCACTTTTATATTGACGAAAAACTTTACCTTACACACAGATACGTATTACAGTACCCGAGTATAGAGAAAAGCCTATAGCGGAGCAGAGACCGATTCGAGTGGCCATTATAGCAAAAAGGGGAAGTGAAGCCTTTTTGTCATAGACTAGAGCAAACGACAACAATTGACAAATTATGTGCTATTTTTAATTAATAATTCCAGAGGTGCTTTAACTTCATGTAAGCATGCCTAGTACCTATCATAATATTAATTTCAACAGTTCTACCCCTATTGCAATCGCTCTATGGAGGTAACCTTAACAATACGATAACAATAGGGGTAAAGACAAAGTAGAATAAGGGCCTGGGTTTTATGTTTTTCTTTAAGGGCTATTGCACTGTATATTACTAAATATTGCTATATAATTTTATTCGAATTAATAGGAACTTATATTTTTGGCCGTAAAATGTAGTCGACGAACCGAAGGGAAGCTTCAGTCTCAAGCACAGACAGACTACTTATATACCAGGCGTTTTATTATAGAGATTATTTATGTACCTATGGTAATGTTAATTGACCTACTTATGCCTTGCCGGCAGAACACTTCTAATTAAAAAATGAGAACTGATATACCTACTGATGCCTAATTTCAAAGTGTACATACATACATATATTAATGTTTGAATTTCACATTATAAATGACATTATTTTTTATTAAGAAGTAAAATTTTGTATTACCTAAACTTCTATGACCGCTGTAGAATGATTCAATATACCTACTTAAGTAGTACTTATTGCTCAGTAGTCGAGTTACCTGAAGAACAGAAGTAGAGTTTGGCAAAATAGAGTTGGGTGTTGGCAATTGGCAATATCATCCAATGTCGACCCAATGACTTTGCTGCTTAATGTGGTGACTCGAACATTATGTAAGTAGTTTTACATATCACACTATCACTCTTTTGACAAGTTATCCTAAATTTGAAAATGCGTCCATTTCACTCGTCACGTCGTTCTTAAGTCAAAAGGAATACCTATCTTCCTATTACGGTTACGTTTGTGTAGTGTTTTTAATCCACGACACGCCCCACTAAGTAGGTAGATAGGTACTTCATTTTGCTTACATTGACGCAACGACGCAACCTACAGATGATATTATTATACCTACGATATAATTATAATTGTCTGTAGTAAAACATAAGGTCCTTGGGTGTAATATATTTATGTAGTTGTAACTAAGTACTGGCTTCAGCTCGAGCCAGAATAAAATACTATGACGTGGTATTAAGTATGAGTCAATTTGGAATGGAACGACGTTATTTTTCATAAACAATAAAAACACGGGTTGCGCGGATGTCCACTTTTCCAGTCACATGTCCCAAACCATGCATTGTAACTTACGTAACAATGGGCATGAGCTAATATTACATTTGAGATAACACCTGTTATGTTATTTGGAACACAGCCATCAAAATTCGCAATCAATGGATTTTCCTCTTCTCCTTTCCAAAACTAGCACTAATTGATCTTGGGATGAGATTGAAAATTATGTAGTGTAAAAGTAATATTAGTAGAGCTAGTGATCCTAGTAATGTAGCGACTACGTCTAGAAGGGCGTATTCGTGGAAAGCTAGGTGTTTAGCCTTTGAGTGGAGCGGGGACTGGGGCCCCCAGCGCAGCACCCGCTCCGTCCAGTACACGGCTGTGTCCAAGGGGTCGGTTAATCTGTCGCGCCAGATCTGAGACGCTCGCCGGGCGCTTACGCGCATTCTGAAATGAGACAAAATGTTGTAAGTCATATAATACTTACATAACACAAACCTGTCAGTTAGGTACAGTCAAGGTTATAAATGAAGATACGTTCAGAGTGTCGAAAATATGTAACCACGACCTTTTTACGGCGACATAAGATCGTGGTTACATATTTTGAGGCTTTATACGTATCTATGTTTATAACCTTGACTGTACTACACGTGTGACTTGGTCGTGTAGTCAAATAAAGGTGTTTAAAAGTGCTCGCCTATTGGATTTTACAGTTTCATACCCAAAAGGTGCCAACGGAACCCTATTACTAAGCCTCCACTGTCCGTCCGTTCGTCCGCTTGTTTGTCAGCGGGCTGCAATATCTCATGAACCATAATAGGTAGACAGTTGAAATTTTCACAGAGTATGTATTTCTATTGCGGCTCTAACAACAAATAATAAAAATAACAAGGAACGTGATTTTATCGGCGTTTTTTGCTCGACCTTACTAATTGCTGTATCTCTTGTTTTATGTACGATGGTACGGAACCCTTCTTGTGCAAGTCTGACTCGCATTGCACTTGGCCGGTTTTTGTTTTTTCCAATACCGTGACGTCTCCGGCGTGGCCAGTGCCCGTGCTTCTCGTGAAAAAGACATTCCGTATCAGTGGCGGATTTACACATTTCCCAAGTAAGTACTTATCTATAAGCTAATAATTATTATTTGGATTGACGTAAATTGTAGTGCGTTCGACTTTGTCAATTCCGTACATTTTGAAACTACATATATATATAAGTAAGCTGTCGTAGAGTGCAACTTAGCTAGCCCCACCCAGCTGGACGTCGGCAAAACATTGCAGAATTTTCAGCATTTAGTTAGTCATCATTCACCAATAAAGCGTCCGCAAAAGTTGTTATTGCATTCGATTATATTCTGTGAACTGGATTAGGTGTGTGTAAAAACGAAAAAAGACTCTTATAAAATTGGAGTAGAGTCTATTTGTCGATGTATCACAGTTAGATCGGATCGGATGACCGGAACGCTTCGCTAAATGCAAAGTACCTACTTACAATAATATCTTAATTATCACGTCACTATATAAGACAACACGTAACTCGTAGGTACAGCAATAATTGAAAATAATTAACAAGGAAACGTGAGCGCCATAATGAGAAACTATTACACCTTCATTTGCTATGAAAAGCATGCATCCTTTGAAAATAAAAATCACGAGTGTAGGAAATGACGTGAAGAAAATGATGGCGAAGGACTTAATAACATGGAATTTGTGCCATCTTGATTCTGAATTTTGATCCAAACCAACCTAGGTAAATACTGATGTAGGTATGTATAAATAGACCACCGTAACATGTCAGATTCATAAGTTATCACAGACTTGTCAGGACTCTAGAATATTTTTGGGATGGGGACGAAGAGGATATAGTGGGTATGTCCCATGGGATTTCACTTCCTATGGGTACCTAGTTCACACTCTATATTAGATACTGTATAGATACTCACTCGGCAGTAAGCACGCTTAACAGGCCATCGAGCAGCGATACTTCCGACAGATCAGCATACGACAGCACCTTGGCCAGGCCCGCCGCCTCTGCTGCTGCGGCATTCTGAGGCTGGTCTCCAAAGAAGGGCACCACTAGCATTGGTTTGCCGGCCGATATGGCTTCCGTCATGCCTAGGAGGCCTCCGTGCGCGATGAATGCGAGCACTTTCCTGTGGTCTGGAATGAGAAAGTGTTTTAAGGTTTTCTAGTGGGCTAGTTTGGGAAGTGAGGCGTAGGTAGCGAAAATGACAAAAGGAAAAAGTATAGTTAATTGTCGACGCCACCACCTAATAACACCCTGCCATAAGTCATTTTCTATAGCGACGATATCATTGGCTATGAACCTTTATCGCACAGTGCATCTCTCTCTCTCTCTCTCTCCCTAACTAGGTAGTAGGTATTAAAGAAATAGAGGAAATGAAAGATAGAATGTAGGTCACCTATCCTCGTACTATTTGCGCTATAGAGGTTAGATAGTTATCTAATATGTTTGTATCGGCCAACTGAAGCCGTATCTAGGTACATATCAGCTGGCAGTATTCACCGCCCACTATGGCTATTTAATTTATGGCCGAACTCAGAGACGTCAATTAAGTTTTAAGTTTCATTAAAGTAGCTGCTGTCACCTTCTTTGCTATAGAATAAGACGCAGCAACTTTAATGAAACTTGAAAATTAATTGACCTCTCTGAGTGCGGCAGTAAGTGGATAACAGCACCGATTCTCATTTTGTCTATAGAAAACTGCTAAGTACTGTAACGCGTCTCGACGATCGTAGAGTCAAACGCGGGTACGGGTTCGTTTCAAATTGATTTATTTAGTTAAATTACAAATTTTATTGTATGAGGCTCATACATTCAAATCCACACGATAACTGACACACCATTTTAAATCGAATCGGGGCAATTCTTCGAGCGTTTCAACCGCCGTCATTCCCGTGACCGCATTGATGTCGAAATTCTTGTAGCTTTGGAAGCATTTTCAGTTAAATTTCGTAGAAGTCAGGGCACGCTACAAGATAACCGAAAATAACATCCAAAGCTACAGGAATTTCGACGTTAATGCGGCCACGGGAATGACGGCGGTTGAAACGCTCGAAGAATTACGACATTCCTTCTTAAAATATAAAACTTTCAAATACTGCCCACTATTAATGCAGCCAGTACGCTTCACAGCGAACCTTCACAGTACCTACCTAGGTACTTTGTATGAAGATGCGTTAGCATAAATTCTCAAATCGGTGCTGATAGATATGTGATTCGGGCCAAGATACCATTGCAAGCCCTCGTTGGGACGTGGACCGTTATCCACTCTCTATATAGATGTGATTCAGGCCTAAAGCCCTTCGGTCTATTACAAACGCCATAATGTTTGTGAGACAACGTTTTTGGTGGCTAAATAAGCTGATTTGGAAGTGATAAATATTAGTCGAGCACAAGCCTCGCAAGAGAAGTTTGCATTGAGCGGTGTTGAGCAAAGGTGGGCCAACGCCATAGTTCCAACAATATACATATGACTCGCCGCTCGCCGATGACTTTTCTTTGGACTACATTCATCAAATGCTTATTTCGGACAATACTTAGGTATTTCGATAATCTTGACTTTGAAAGAAATTCCGAGTCCTAAAATCTTTGTTGATGCTGCGGCTACATTTGCGGGCTTTAGCAAAGGTTCGTCTTTACATATCTTTCATTCTTTACGTTAGAGACAAAGACACCAAAATGAATCTCCTTCCAGAGAGTCCGTAACATGTCGGGCCGATCCTGACGATTATTCATAAGTTGTGTAAACCTCACGAATCCATAAGTTTATTATGGCACCTAGTTGGAAACCTTACCGACACATCATGTTACCAGTATTATTTATAATGAGAACACAATATTTTCCCGTTTTGATATCGGATCTTTCTTATAAATCGATTGATTATAAATTTACGATGAAAGATAACTGGCGCGCACGTTTTTCCATAGAAATGATTGTCAATGCGCCCGCAATGTTTAGCGCTTCCTGACGTTAGTGTTCTTAATTATTAATATAGGTAGGTACTTATTAGGATTTACCCTTGAATTAGCGACATTCATTTCATCGACAGGCATTTCCACGTGCAGGAGTTATAATTTTTTGGAGATTTGCGCGTGACATTGACATTTGACACAAACGTTTACTTGTTAATTTGGTGTCAACTTCTGAATTAACCATTGCAGCCAAATGTTTGTAAAGGGTGCGCCTTTTTTCACTTAACTTTTTAAGTCCCTCCTATTACCGGAAGTCCGAAAATATTTCTCATAACATTTAATATCATAACGATCACTCTTCATAAAAATATTTAATACTAACGATCGAAACTCATAATCATCAGAATTAATTATCATTAATCATACACCTTGTTTTCATATACTAATATTTGTTTTCATATATTTTCTTATACTAACGATCGAAACTCCTAATCATTCTAATTCATAACGAAGGTCTCTGTTAGGTACGACGACGAGCGAAGCGGGAGAAGTGTTGGTAGAACTGCGACGCGACCCTACAGCGCGCGAGCCGAGCGAGTGAAGCGAGCGTGCTGCGGTAGCGGTCGACAAAGCGCCAAAACCAAACATATTTTTTAACTAAAGTCGGATGAAGGAAACAGTTATGAAAAAAAAAATCATGAGTTCAAACATGTTCTTAGTAATGACAGTATTAAGAAAAAAATATGATAACTGTCTGTTATGAGCTCCGTTGGTAGTAGGATTTAACAATTTATGAACAAAAAAAGTATGAGGAAAAAAATAAGAAGAGTGATTGATTATTATGTATACAAATCGGTACCTAGTAAAACAAAAAAATAGGAATAAGAATTTTATGTGAGTCAATATGGACCCGTTTGTAAAATATAGGCAAAAACAATCGCTGTCTTTTTATTGATCTAGTCCTAAATTATATAAGGTCTAGTCTACAGTCAGCATTTTAAATAGCTTTGCATTTTCGCCCTGTACGCTGTACCATTTTTTTACCTATACCTATAACAAATTCGTGTAGCGAATCAAACATATTATGACGTTAAAGCGACATAAGACGCTAAATTGTATAGCTATTTATGATGCTGACTGTACTATCAGACAACGATAAGCATACTTAAATAGAAAAATACATAGAAAACATCCTCAGAGACTCAGGTACAAATACTCGCGTTCATCACACAATTAATTACCCTTACCGGGAGTCGAAATCGGGACCGCTAGCTTCGTAATTAACAACTAGCTAGGCTAATCGCATTGTCATTCATAAAACGAGTAAAATGGCCGATGAGCGAAGTCCTACTTACTTAGCAACTCCAACTGCGGTATCCATCGGACCTTCATAATGTTGCCAGTAATGGTGCCCTCCTCGTCCGAGTCTTCATACTTCCAGATGACTCTCTGCCGCAGCTTGGAGAGAGCACTGACTATGATATCCTCCCGGTACTTGGGAATGGAGGCGGTCTTGATCAGGGAACCGAAGCTGAAGAGCACCACACCTTCGGTAGACTCGTTTAGGAATCTTTCGATGTGCTGGAAAGGAATTAACATTAGAAGGATTAAATAATATGGGTATCAATCAGAAATACTTTTTTTTCCTTTTTATATCTGCCATCGGCTATTCTAGCCATAATCAGATGGTAGGTTTAAAAAAATGTATTTTTATAGGTGGCGTTAAATTGAACTCCACCACCATGTTATGTGACGCTTAGCTTCTATAGAATTTGCCAAGTTTTTAGCCTTGGTATGCAACCTCTGTCGTTTAACAGGTCCCTGGCTAGTACATTGGAGTGTCTTTGGAGCCTATCGTTATACTTTTTACAGTATTCGTTCACTTCTTGCTTTACAGTTGGAAGTTCAGTATAATCATGTATCTCACTATTCCTTATGAACCATGGTGCACAGGTTATTAGTCTTAGTATTTTATTTTGGAGTCTTTGCAGTATTTCTAAGTTAGACTTCTGGCTGATCCCCAGAGTTGGATGCCATATGTCCATGTGGGTTTTATAATGGACTTGTAGGTATATCAACAGCTTGTTGTTGAGAGTTAGGGAAGGAGGTAGAATCAGAAATATGAGTTACAAAATTCTAATATTGACTGAAGCTAAAACTTAAATTTTTTCCCGGCTCCAAGGGAAAATTCGAAAAGGAGGGAAAAATCTTCGAGACTCGATTCCCGTGATTTACGTAGGTACCTACAAGTTTGTGCAGAACTCTCGTTGCGCGAGTCCGACTCGCACTTGACCGGCTTTTTCTAAATAAACCCAGACAAAAATGTGCATAGGCGTGGTTAGTAGAGACGTGTTTAAACAACATAATTATGTTTGTCGTTTATTGTACAAATCCTACATTGACGTTCATACTTATGTACGTGTTAATATTCTTACAGCCGCCGCACTCAGAGACGTCAATTAAGTTTTAAGTTTGATTAAAGTAGCTGCTGTCCCTTTCTTTGCTATAGCAATAGAATAAGACGCAGCAACTTTAATGAAACTTAAAAAATAATTGACGTCTCCGAGTGCGGCAGTTAGTGATTTATTTTCAGCCCTTGGCTTGCTCGCGTGGCCAAAAATAAACAGTAGTGTGTTCGACACGTTGCGCTTACCATGATTGTGTAGCTATACTAAATTAGCTACGAGTAACTTAATTATAACACACACGGGACAATTACACATACCTAATTGAAAATGGTCGTTGTAATGTTTAAACATGAACTTAAGTTAAAATCCGTTATTTATTATATAAATAAATATCACAGGAAGACCTCACAAAAATCGAACTAGTGCCAAACTAAGTTCTCGGCTTGTATTATGGGTATTTAGTGGTATTAGACAACGATATAAATACTTATACAGGATGTTCTATATTTAGAGGTCCACAACTAACCTGCGTATAGATGTCTTTGCACTATCTAAACAGCCTAATATATGGGTCTAGTAAAAGTCGAACAGTTTTCGAGATAATTAATGTAATACGCAAGTACCTACTTACTGTAATTTCTATTTTGTATTTCAAATACTTCTCATGAACATATTTCGTATTTTATATTGTTAATACATTAAGAATGTATTTTATAATTTGTATTTGAAATACTAAGTATCAGGTAGGTACAATGCCCAGGCCTGTGGGTGGATAACGCTGAAAGCGAGAACAATGTTTACAAATTGTTTTTCATTATCACGCTTAACAAGCCGAAACTGACGCTGACAAAATAACGAATCATTTTGCAAAGATTATTTCAGATCAATGACCGCGTTATTTTTTTAATGCTCTCGATTTGAAAATTTGGTAGAGTTATTATTGATTAGTTAGGTACTTACCTGAAATTATAATAACATTTGAAAAAAAAAACTTTTTACTTATTGCAAAAATTTTGGTCGAATCGGTGGGTGAAAATTTCAAAGGGTTACTAGTTTAGCTGCCGCACTCAGAGATGTCAATTAATTTTTAAATTTGATTAATGTTACTGCGTCTTATTCTATTGCTATAGCAAGGAAAGTGACAGCAGCAACTTTAATCAAACTTATAAGTTAATTGACGTTTCTGAATGCGGCCATAAAGTGGGGTATCATATAAACAACCGGGCAAGAGCATGTTAGACCATGTTCAGTGTAGGGTTCCGGCCATTACTGCAAACACAAAAAACGATCACCAAACTCCTTAAATATTAGTAGTATAAACATTTTAGTCGCCCGTAACTTAAGAAACAATGAAGTCTATTTAGTCGTGATAGTTTTCCTAATACCTATTTTCGTTTTATGTAAGTACTTTAATTTAAGATATTTCCCAGAATTTTAGTATTTTTAGTATGGCTGTAGGGAGTGGGGACACGTGACTCTAGCAGAAATGACACTTTTTGAGTTCAATATCTATTTCCTAAACGGTCCCCATAATCTAAAAAATGATAATAACATACACATTATGAGCATAATAAGTATTAAGAGCTATGCATTGTATCTAAATCGATGGTACATGGTAAAAAAAAATCTTGTACCTTATCTTTGCCTTGGTATTTTTTTCTTTGTGCGCGTTAAAAACATCTATATGTACTTAAATATAATATTTCAGCTTTGTGATACTTATATTATAATTTCCGAGAAAAACTGAGTGTGATATACATAAGGACGGACATGGCGAAGCTGTAAGGGTTCCCAATTTGACTACGAAATCCCCTAAAAACCTATATCCGGACGTCTGGTAACCTCAATTAAAAAAAAAGCCGGTCAAGTGCGAGTCGGACTCGCGCACCGAGGGTTCCGCACAAAATTGTAGGCATGTAAATAGTTCATAAATCGTGGGAATACCATATAAACAAAGTCCAGTATAAACTGACACGCAATAAGTATGCACTTTAGTACTTAGTGAGTCTCAGCTTATACTGGACTTTTTTTTTATGTGATGTAACTATAAATCAACGGTTTTAGGATTTTTTCCTTTACTTGTGCTATAAGACATAGCTTCTTGCAAAATTTCATGATTCTAAGTCAACGGGAAGTACCCTATAGGTTTTGATTCCCTTGAGATTCCCTTCAATATGCGGCGTAAACGGCCGTATCTTTTAATTGCGTTGACTTAGATGTTTGATTTTTTTCACTGATCCAAGGGACTGCAGACTTATGTATTTGATATTAATTTCAACTTGATACCTCCACGCGTTCCTGAGAAAAAAGGTCTTGACAGACACACAGACAGACGGACAACAAAGTGATCCTATAAGGGTTCCGTTTTGTTCTTCGAGGTACGGAACCCTAAAAACAATAGTTTGTTGGTACTACCTTTATAAAAATTAAATCTAATGCATTGGTAACAAGCATCGAACCGCACAGGGCCCTTAGCCAAGATGTCCATCGATAACTAGCGTTTCTATCCGTTTCGTTTTTAAACCAATCGCGTCACTGGTAGATCACGTCATACGAAGAGTCACGTGATCTACCAGTGACGCGATTGGTTTAAAAACGAAACGGATAGAAACGCTAGTTAGCGATGGGCATCTTGGCTAAGGGCCCAGCTGCGTTTTACTCTCGGACTAAAAGATGCTGTTAGGCCCACTTTTATCCTCGTGTGTTCAAACCACGAATCTAGGTATCGTAAACTATGCAGAGTCACGCTGACGGCAATAAAACGCACTTAACAAGGAATCAATGGCATTGTTCTAATCAACCAGGTCAATGAAGTCAAGTGTGTGGAAGTAGGACCGATAACGCTCGTGGTCTCGTATCATTCGCGACGATGTTTGAATATTAGATGTAAGTATAGTCTTTAAAGGGTAACCGACGTAAAAGTTGTTAGTGCGGTTTCAGCCGTGTTGAAAAAATAGACAAGTTTACGTTTTCAGGGTTCCGTAGTCAAACTAGGAATCCTTATAGTTTCGCCATGTCCGTCTGTCTGTCCGTCTGTCCGCAACTTAGCTCAAACTCTTAGTACCTAGTAGGAAGCTATTATTTGGCATGAATTAAATTAGTTATATACCTAGTTTGGCATTAATATACTATTTGACGGCGTGACTGCCGTCAAATGGTACCCTACACGTAAAGTGGGGATGTTTTTTTTTCTCGTCTACTCCATAGTGTGGGGTCTCATTGGATACTCATACTCATACTCATACTCATTTATTTATAATATCAAAATATTACATGTCAATTTATAGGTCTTTTAAAAATATTGAGGGTTTGTTAGAGTCGCGTGTCTACTAAAAATCTGAAATATCTTAATGAATGCGCATATAACGAATTTAAAAGGAAAAGTATCACAACTAAGAAGACATTGGTTCTTGAGTTACAGGCGACTAAAATATTTATACCTAGGGAAAATCACCTATGATAACATTGATAATTTTAAATAGAAAATTAGTTAATAATATGTGAAAAAGTTCACGGTATTTGGGCATTGTTGTTTGTGTTTGTAAGAATGGCGACGGCACACTACACTGAGCATGGTCCGACATGGCTTGTACTATGATTTGATTTGATTGTACTACCTATTACATAGACAACGATAAACATACTACCTAGTCATAATATTGAAGTGATACTAAAGACAACGGTGCAGGCAGACAGGCCTTGATGGGTATCTCTCAGCATATTATTATCTCCGTTATTTACTTAGTTATTGATTACTAGCTTTCCACTCGCGACTTCGTGTACGGAGAGTCAGTACTTTCAATAAAAAGTACAAAAAGGGGTACATTTTTCGAAAAAAAATGTAACGTTTCTCAAACATTTGTTCGCTTTTTAGTGTTTGTTTAGTAGTTAAGGGATGTTCCCGAACGTTTCAGACTATTCACGAACATTCCACCACATTCGAGTGTTCTGGAATGTTCAACAATGATCTGGGATGTTATACGGGATGTTTCCGAACGTTCCAGACTATTCCCGAACATTCCACAAAATTCAAGTGTGCTGGAATGTTCTGCAATGATCTGGGATGTTCCGGAACGTTCCAGACTATTCCCAAACACCAAGACAAGCACATCCACAAGATTCGAGAGTGTTCTAGAATGTTACACAATGATCTGGGTAGTTACGGGATGTTCCCGAAAGTTCCAAACTATTGCCGCCCGACCGAATCCAAATAATCTGGGATGTTAGGCGTCCATTAGATGTTAGGTTTTGCGTCAGTCAATTCAATCAGTCACGATTGATGGTGCATGACACAACAATCAAAATATCAGGATAATGATCATGCAAACATCATTCATCGCATTAGACGGTAGGTTATCCGTCAGTCACAGCTGTGACTGTGGCAAAACTGACAGCAAAACCTACCGTCTAATGGATGCCTTACGGGATATTCCCGAACCTCTCAGACTATTCCCGAACATTCCAGAACATACCGAAACATTCTGGAATGTTGTGGAATACTCTCGAATGTTCTGGAGTCTTATAGAAATTTCTACAGGGCGAAACTTCCAGCCCTTACATCTTCAAAAGCACGCCCTTCAGGTAAAAACGGGAACCTTCTTCATGGACGGGAGATAGAGGGCTACCACACCATATAACTCACTTGATGGTACCGGGACTCATTTCTGAGTTTTAGCGGCACGCATATTGTACACTTTCTTTTATAATATATATTGATGATTACGCGTAAGTCAAGTAGATATATTAATAATAATAATAACATTAGCTGGATAAAGTAACCGTGCCGAGCGGCGGCGTGAGCGAAAATCTGCCTTTTCATTATTTTTCTTAATAGGTAGCATAATTTAAAGTCGCCTTTTCCGTCTGTTGGTTATATTCAATATTAATGCAGTTTTTACTATAATTTGGAGAAATTCTTCCAAAATTTTGCTATTTAAGCGGCTCTTAATTGAAGATATAAAACAATCCTTTTACATTTAGGTCTCATGCTCGGTTCATTAATTTTTTATCTCTTATTGTTTAATGAAACTGAAAACCTGATAAAAACGTTAAAGAAACAAAACCACATTGATTTTTTATTAATTCAGGTTAGGTTAGGTTAGGTTTGTTAATAAAGTATACCTACTATAGGTAGTCAAATACAATCAAATGTGTTAAATCAGATTTAAGTCTTAGTTATTTGTATTTTGTAAGTATTTATTAATTGAAGTATTCTTTATAAATAAAAGTGGTAGGTAAGTATTATTCGTTATTTAAAATGAAATTATCAAAATTCAAATGAATATCATTATTATATGAATAAAAACACAAACCGATATATTAGTACGTACCTAGCAGGTACGACAATTGGATTTATATTGGAACAGTAATAAGGAATAATAACTCCCGGCCAAAATTGTTACGAATAACAATACATTGACGCTCACACCTACAAAGCACGCTTGAACAGTTAGGAAAAAAAAGCTGAAACTAATGCGCGTTGGAAATAACTTTGAGTAACTGCCAAGAGCTTCACTCGATGATTTATCTAACCGTAAACCAGTGAATGTTACAGTTAACGTTCGGTAGGCCGTTAGCCGCTGGCGAGTGCGGTAGGACAGAAAGTAACGCTTTAATTGACCGTTGGTTCAAGTTCAATATTAATAAGTAATGCACGGCATGGAGAAGGCACAGAGCACACGGCCCACCAGAAATAATAAAAAAAAACCGGTCAAGTGCGAGTCGGACTCGCGCACCGAGGGTTGAAAATGAAATGAAAAAATTTAATTTAAATTTTTTCATTTCATTTTCATTCAGAATGTTTCACAAGTTATATTTTTTTAGAAAAAAACATTTATTTGGTGGCTTTATTCATGGCTTACACTTACACGTTTATAAAATCAGACAAATAGTAGCTAACATAATTTGTTCTAAAATAGTACAATTTTAAACAATAATATAGTTGGCAATGCAGGGGATGATGTCCCCGGGTTTTGTATGAAAAATGTGCATTTTCCCCTGAGTTACCAGGGTTTTTCGAAAATTAAGAAATATTTGAGGTGTCTAAGATGTGGGACCTGTAAATTTGCAGGTCTAATTTTAATATTCATGAAATTATTATTAATCATCAAGGAAAGTTTTAGTGCCGCAAAAGAAAAGGAGTAGGTACCTTGTTATTTGATTCACCCATTTCTCATAAAACGTTAAATTTTGAACACTTTATTTTATTTTTCCCGTAAAATATAAATTAAATTTTTCAGATTTTTTGGTTCATAAACTTCGGAGATAAGCGGGGAACGGTAATTTTTTGTACATTTTTGGCTATAAATCAAAAAGAAAATTATAAAAAAAATGTTTTAAATGTGCAGATTAAGTCCTTTCATATGACATGACACCCGATTTAAAATTACTTCAAATCATTTTAATTTTTCAACCCCCCATTCTAGAACCCTTTTCAATTATTTACAAAATTAATTCATTTTTTTTACTAAAAACAGATGCGGTCAAGCAAGTTATACAACTATGCCAAATTTCAAGTTGATAGCATCTCTAGTTGCTGAGAAAAACTGCTGTAACATACAGACGGACGGACAGACAGAAAACGAAGTCTCACCATAAGGGTTCCTTTTTTACCATTTTTGTACGGAGCCCTAAAAAACCGGTTGAAATGAATAGAGGCGTTCTATCTAAGTCCTCAGGCTTGGCAACGCATTACGTCGGCATTACGATCTCCAAAAACCATAAATAATAGATAATTTTCTATTTAAAGCAGATTTTCAGTAGGTATAAACATTTCATATAAGATTTTTTGCATTTGTAGTTTTGGCTGGTGGACACGCAACGCAACTCTAGCGAAAATTACACTTTTACAGCTCAATATTTCCTAATAGGTTCCCCAGATCTAAAAATTGATATTAACATACCTACACATAATGGATTTTTAAGAGCTATCCATCGACACCTCATTTGATATTGGAAAAATAAATTCACCCTTGCTTCAGTTTGAGAGGATTTTTTTTATTGTTCTGTGTACGCCGTATAATATCTTACGTGTACAAAATATCAGCTTTATAACTTTAATAGTTTCTGAGAAAAAGTGAGTGTGACATACAGACAGATAGACGGACATGACGAAACTATACTACCCTCATAAAAAGAAAAGGCACATGTGCAAACGAATTGGTATTGCACATGCGACCTTTATTAACCTACACAGGGTTTAATATGCTTCTGTGAATAATTCGCAGATGTGCCTTTTTTTCTTACGAGGGCAGTATAAGTGTTCCTAGTTTGACTATGAAACCCTAATAATAAGTGACCTTTGAGGCCCGTGAACGTGGTACCTATCTTGAGATTGCAAATGCGTTGCCCAGCCTGATACTAAGATGGAATGTCTATGCTAGAAATTTGATGACATAGAGCTTAGATGGCTGCCGTTCATGTATGCTCAATGTCATCAAATTTCTAGCCTGTGACACTCATTAACCCTAGTGATAAGGTACTCTTTCATAGCTTTACGTACTTTAAGTACTTATATGAAAATAGGTTAGCCTGTATGAATGATCAATAATAATTTATCAATATACGTAAATTATCCAGTGAAATAATCAGCGGTTTGTATGTCGTTCTGCGAATAAACTCTTATCGAAGACCCGCCGATGCGACTGCCAGTGCAGAAACCAGAGTAGGTAACCGCATCTGGTTATATGTTTACTCGAACAAGGAAAACCGCGGGAAAAGTATATAAATAGCTGACCCGACAGACGTTGTCCAGTCCCTATTTTTTCCTAACAACTTTTTCTAAAAACCTTTTTCGATCGGACTATGACGAACATTAAAAAATAGTCAAATAAATTTTAGTTGTATGACTTCGATAGTTTCTGAGAAAAAGTGTATATCTGCGACGACGGTTCACTAATGTTTTTTAGTAAAAACGTTTCCGAGTGATTCCCATTTGTTCTATGGAACAATGACGTCATAGGACAAAATTGAATATATTTTCCCAAATAGTCCTATAGAACTACATACTAGCTTTTTACCCCAGCTTACTTACCAGTGACGCAATAGAACAAAATAAGACTTCTCTTTTCCCACATCATAAAACAACATAGTAATTGTATTACCGCCGATAAAAAATTTCAAATCTGTTAGCAGCTTCAAACATAGGTTAAAACAGCATCTTTTAGACCAACAAAGGGCATTAAGTCTAGGGCATAACAAACAAGCGCTTCCTTTATACATTATATATATTAATATTTATTTATCTTTATCTGCTCCATTTATTTCCCTTCATTTGTCATTGTTTTTATTTAACAGTATCTCTTAGTACCACTTAATCATTTTTATTTCCTGCAATTTATGTTATTTACTTATAAAGGTTATATGAGTCTAGTTACGTCTTTATTGAATCTCCTGTCTTAGTATAATATAATTGTAATTGTAATCTTAATACGTAAATCACAGTATGCTGTCCCAAACTACCTCCTGGCTCCCCTGAAAACCAGCTAGGCTGACAACTTCATGTCAACCATATTGCTGAGTGGAGACCAATTCGGCGCACATCATCATTGTTTCAACCTTGGTAAAAAAGTGTCCGTGTTAGGTGATAAAAAATATGAACCAGTTTTATGATGTTATTGTGTTTTTTACTCTGTACCCATAATATGTTGATGTGTCTGCTGAATAAACGATTTTCTATTCTATTCTATTCTATTCTATTCTATTCTATTCTATTTCCTAGTTATTCTATATTAAAAAAAAACATATTTTTAGTATTTTACCTGACGTAACTTTAGTCGATTTTAATTCCGTGGAGTGACGTAATGTTACAAGGAATAGTTTAACACTTTCCGAGGATTGGGCATCGACTTCACGGATTTAAATTATTGGGATGGTTGTCAAGTCGAAACAAATATGCATTATGTTTTGAGTTTAGTTGTTTATTTTTAATTATTTTTTTTTCTATTGTATTTACAACCTCGCACCAAAACAATTGAAAATTTTGCGAGGGAATGTTAATCAACATTTTTTTTAATTGTGATGGCTGCATTAAGCAGGAACAAACTCTACTTGGCCTCGACCACGTTTCTCTATTATTATGTCCTCAAAATTGAGAATGCACTCTTTGGGTTGCGTGTCTATTTTTATAGAGTAAAGTTATTTCACAATTGTCAGACTAATTGTCAGTGCTTTCAAGTGGCCAGCAAGATAAAGTAAAGAGTGTTTATTAGTACCTATAGATAAACGTACAAAGAGTGTGCTCACTTTTTACTGGTAAATGTCAATTCCATAGTAACAAATGAAAATGAATATTCCCATGTATTCTATAGAACAACGTGATACACTGCCATATCATTTTGTTCCATGGCATAACAGTTCTATAGAACAAATGATAATCCGGAATCCTAAATGTTCTATGGAATAATTAGGAAGTTAAAATATCATTTTGTCCTATGACGTCATTGTTCTATGGAACAAATGGGAATCACTCACGTTTCCCAAACTGATTTATTTCACATTTTCACAAAAATATCATTTGGCACGCCGCTTTTTGTTCCCGAAACTGTAAATATTTCAGGATTTTTATAAAACTAACCTAACCTAACGGGTTCTACAAGATGGTCCTGAAATATTTACAGTTTCCGAAAAAAAGCGGTTTGCCAAATTATATTTTTGTGAAATGAATCAGTTTGTGAAACGTTTTTTGGTAAAATGACCGTCTTGGACATACAGACAGTCGGTCGGACATGGCGAAACTATAAGAGAAACTTGAAACAAATCTTTTTAGGGTTCCTTAGGGTTCCGTACCAAAATGGTAAAAAAGGAACCCTTATGGTGAGACTTCGTTCTCTGTCAGTCTGTATGTCACAGCAGTTTTTCTCAGCAACTACACTTGTACAAGCTATCAACTTGAAAGGAGAATGGACAAAAGTGGCCCAAATGGCGTCGGGCTATGAAACTGACTTTATTTGAAAATTCATTAATTGAGCTTACTTTCCTTCTATGGGCACAAAAAAATCTATCCCGGGCGAAAAAAGTTACAGACTACTACTTATTTTAAAGCCATTTTACCTGTTACTTTGATCAAATCCGTTTTGAGGGTAGTTGCCCAACGTTTGTGATCTTGGACTTTGTTTGATTTGTTTACTCGATTATTTTAGCGCGTCAAAAGTGTCAAAACAGACTTGTCACACTGCTTCTGGATCGGACTTGAAAGATGTTGCCTAGTGCTGGCATTGTATGTTTAATATGTAATCGCTCAGTGTTACGGAGAGAAAGGCATAATGTTACCCGGAATCTGTTTAATTCTAACCCAGGCATCGCAGCACACATATACTTGCATCAATTGCACCTCGACAAGTAAGTAAAAGCTTTAGTTACCTATACTATGCACAGTTACAGAATACCAATAGAAGAGACACGCTTAACAAATTACAGAAAACGGTCAATACATAGACATATCCTCTTAGAGGAGTAAAAGTCATTACTTGAGTAAAAGTAATTACTCAAGCAACGATTTTTATTCTATAGTTAAGCTATTGCTTAAAAACAGAAATGTCAAAAGTTATCTTAGCCAAGTAATAGTCACCATTTTCTTTACTTAAGTAAATGCTTAAGCATTTACTTCTGCTTACGATTAGGTACGACGCTTGTCAATATTTCGAGGTTACCTATATTTAATTAAATGGAATCTTTGGACAGAATCGAAGAAACTTTTACTGTTGTAGACTATTTGGATAATTATATTTTTGGGGAAATAGAAATTAGAAACCCCAAAGTTTACTTTCGTGATGTGGATCCATTTCATGATTATTCGGAAGATTTTTTGAATGAATAGAAATGAGGTTTCGTTTCTCCAAGAACATAGTGATGCATGTGATTTTACTGAAAATTATTGACTCTTTACAATCGGAGACCCAAAATGGGCTTCCTATAAGTCCACTGTGTCAGTTGCTAACTGCCTTACGTTATTATGCCACTGGCACCTTCCAGATTGTACACGGAGACATCATGCGTATTTCTCAATCGACGGTGTGTTACATAGTAAAGAGAGTTAGTCGAGCATTGGCCTTGCTAATGCCCGAGTTTATTAAGTTCCCTGCAAATTTGAGGAAAACAAAGGAAGACTTTGAAAAGCTTGGTTGCGTAGGCAGAGCACCTGGACTGAAAAATATTGTGGGAGCAATCGATTACACACACATTAAAATCAAGAAGCCTAGAGATATTGTCCATACAGAACAGTATAGGAACAGGAAAGGTTATTTTTCATTAAATGTTCAAGTAGTTGGTGGGCCTAATTTAATGATCTATAATATAGTAGTAGCTTCATACTTTTGAATGATATTTAGAAATAACTCCTTTTCCAGACTCGAGAATGGTTTTTTTCTGTCTACATCCGTCATCATTACATCCGAATCAATTAATTACGAAGTGTAAAGATTGAAGAATTCAACTCGCTAACGAAATTTTTTTGACACAATACCTAACAGATAACAAATATCATATAGGTAATCCTACTTAATAAAAATATCACTTGTCAGTAAACAATTTAAGGCTAAGAACTAAACATTTAAATTGAGTAGGGTAATTTCGTGTCAAACGTTTCATTTTTGCAAATTTTGGTTTTATGTTCAAAGAAAGTAAAATTAATAAAAAGTATCTTTTACAGTTAAAATTACTTATTAAAACGATAATTTTATCAGAATTATTGATTAATATGAAATCAGACGTTGTAATGCTAGCTTTTGCTAAAATAATCTACACCTCACATTTTTCTTTTCATGAAACGAAACGCAGTAAAGAAATGTTGCCAGACAGAAACAATCGGCAAGCGTCGTCTTACTTTAAGCAATTGCTTAAGTAAGTAACGTGTATTACTTAACTATAGAATAAGATTTTGTACTGAATAATTCTATCACCAAGTAATGACTTAATTGAGAAGTTACTTAGCAACAAGTAATGACTTCTTTATAAATACGGGTGTTATTAGACTAAAGCAAAAGGGGAAGACACGTTATCGCTGTACAAGACACTGACATAATGCGTGCCGCAACACCTACTTACATTCGCAAATTCCACACACACAGCTATAAACATGCACAAAGGAGCAATAGAGATAAATTGATGGACTAACGTCGTGCGCGTAATTGATACAGCCATATGTCTCACAATAATGACGACGTCGCACGTGTTGACAGATCGGTGACGGCTGGACAACTGACTCCAACATAGGCGCTCAGCGCCTATATTTAGGTGCTCAAGCCCGCGCGCCGGTCACGTATCTTTGTCTTTTTGTTTTCATCTAAGTATATTCTCCACCAAATCTCGAGATTTTCGGGTTTACTTACTTATTAGGTTGCGAGTGTTATATTTGCATTTAAATAGTATTTTAATATATTTTTTTTAATTAATTCCATATCGCACTGTACTACCTAGAAAATGAAAATTATGACAAATAATTCATGCGGGTCATAAAACATTCTGTGCTAGGCCTTCTGATGTCCAAACGTAGGCAACTACCTATAACATAATAATTTTGCCAAACGAAATAGATTTGATCAAAGAAACAGGGCCCTCATTCTACATTGTCTTTTCCCCAATTGTTATCGTATTGTCAACGTGGTGACAGCTTTTATTGACTTGCCTGTAAACGCGATCGAGTCAAAAACAATACGGTTGCAATAGGGTAAATAAGTAGGTATTATGCCCTGTAACTTTTTTCTCCCGGGATAGATATGTTTGTGCCCATAGAAGGAAAGTAAGCTCAATTAATGAACTTTCACTTGAAATCAAATTCATAGCCCGATGCCATTTGGGCCAGAGTCCATACAAAAATGTCCGATCTCCTTTAGGAGATGCTAAAGCATAGTTGCTTGTCCGCATCTGTTTTTAGTAAAAAAAATATGAAATCAATTTTATAAATAATTGAAAAGGGGTCTAGAATGGGGGGTTGAAAAATGAAAGTGATTTGATGATAGCAAGTGAGGTGTCATAATATGAAACGGCTCAATGCTGCACATTTCAAAACAATTTTTTTTTATTTTCAGTGACGTACTTTTTGATTTATAGCCAAAAATGTTCAAAGAATTACCTTTCCCCGCCTTTATCTCCGAAGTTTATGAACCGAAAAATCGGAAAAATTCCTAACTTATTGATAATTACTTATATTTTACGGAAAAATAAAACGAAGTGTTCAAATTTATAGTTTTCGAGAAATTGACAAAAAACTTTAAATATCTGTACTAAAATTTAGGTAAGTCAAAATGGACCTTATTGCATACGATTAAAGTACCGACATAAAAAGATATTTCTGAAGTACGGACTTAAATACGGAACCCTCGGTGCGCGAGTCCAACTCGCACTTGGCAGGCTTTTTTTAATATTTAGTCAAAGATTTCTGTTGAGTTTTGTTAAATAAAAAAGATATTTTTTTTTGCTTTCTTTGCGCTTTGTATTCGCGGCAAAGTTATTAAATGTCTATTGTGTATTTCCTGTGAAATGATCCAATTTCCATCGTCGTGTTGTTTTGCTTCAGGCAGGTCGCAGTCGGTGACATCGCAAATTAGCTAAGTGTGTCGCGGTCAAAGGTTATGCTTCAAAAGATACAACGAATCAGGATTCCTCGCCATTTCATGTTCATGGTCTATGCCATTTCATGTCAAATGCCTATGTGAGTACACACTTACACAACGGTTTCAGTGGTAACTACCTACCGTTCAACACGAATGGATATCTAGCATACAAGAGAATGCATATTTCTTGATTATTTTCAATTTCAATCATGTTAGGCAAGCAGGTTTAAAAACTTCGCTTCGACCGATAAGAAACAGCAGTCAGCTGCGTAAAAGAAATAAACTGTTTCGCTTAAAGTGATATTCGTAGGAGGTTTGTGATCTAAGTTTATTTTATAAATAAGTATTTAACTTTTTTTTTGCATTGCTCAGTTTAATAAGTAAACTTCTGCAATTTTATAATAAAAATAATTTGCGATATATGTAGGCGATACTCCTATGGA
Source organism: Tortrix viridana (assembly GCA_963241965.1). NCBI lineage: Eukaryota > Metazoa > Arthropoda > Insecta > Lepidoptera > Tortricidae > Tortrix > Tortrix viridana. The sequence continues at coordinate 8,118,591 of OY725179.1, read as the reverse complement.
CATTGTCAACATTTTACAAAGTATTTGTCAGTCAGGCAAGATAGACACTCACCGGCGGTATTGGTTTTCTGGTCTGATCCAGGTGCATGCCACCAACCTCCACCACACCCGGCAGCAGAGGTTTCACCCCATTCAAACCAAAGAAACTGTTTAATAACACCAAAGATGTATTCCTCCCCAGCTCTGCCAGATCCGGTATCTTCCTGCCGTAATGCTTCTCGATGATCTCCTGCTCTTTCAATTGTATTTCGTATCTGTACCACCATTTAAAGTAATATTGTGCGAACGTGTTTTCCAGCCGTTCCGCGAATGTCATTTGGTCACTGAAAGGCGTGCTGATGGTATGTACGTACGAAGGATTGTCACTTACGCCGATGCGAGGTGGCGACCACGGCATCATTCCACTCGACAGAACGGCTACAATAGGCGCCTGTATATTATAAACATGGATTAAACCCAGCATGCAATCACTGTTAAAGTTCTCCACTAACACTAAGTCGTAATTTTTCTTCAGGGCATTCGTTAAAGCCGGCCAATCTACGAGTCTCCGACACACGTCCAAAGCCATATCAGCTAACGGACTAAATTCCATAATTGCTTTTATAATCCGCTCCACACCCAAATAGCTTAATAACGTCTTCGGGGTTTCGTAGAGCCCTAGATCTATAGTCTCTATGCCTATAGGAGCGATCCCTTCGAGACTGACGTCGGTGTAGTTAGCCGGTGGGTTTTTGAGCGGGAAGAAGGATACTGTGGTGACATGGTGTCCGCGCTCTGCTAGTCTTTTCAAGAGCGGTTCGAAGACCATCTGGTGGCTCTTTCCTGTGTGTGGGAACAGGCCCAGTATGCGCGCTGAGAGCACATAATTGGTGAATGAAAGCGCGACGGCGAGTAAGATGAGCGCGCGCATCGCGAATCGCGACAGTACTCGGCGTCGGGTCGAAGGAGACTGGCGTGTTTACCGAGTCTACCGACACGACCCTTGCGTCGACGCATGTATGTATGACTGGGGCGCTATTTTCAGCTTTGGCGACGTCCGATAGGGTAACGTCCATTAACTGAATTACACTTGAAAGAGGACAAGGCTTCCGGTGGACGGTAATCGCGCGATCATATTGCGATTATGGTGTTTTATGGTTTGATGCAACGTATTCCATATGCATCCGTAAGAATAAAATATACCTATATGGAAATTAAAAATGTATGTTAGTCTGTAGGTATTTTAAAATAATTATTTTGCAGAACACAGATTGCTACCGTGAAAGAAAACTTAATTAATAATAGTACTTAGCATGATATTACTTTAAGTAATTATTTTTACAAGTTAGTGTGGCAGTTTAAAAATATTAAAGCGACATGGTGCTAAGTGTACATTGCAGCTACTGTACTACGACCAACGCTATCTTTCTTAAAGGTTTAATTTATTTCAAATAAATATACGTAAAATAGAAAGGTAAGTACATATTGTAGACATAACTAACTATCTATTGTTTTAAATTATCTAAAACAACTACATTGCGAACACAAAAGGATTGGTTTCAAAAGAAAATTATTTACTTACCTAGAAGATAATTTATTGTATTCAAGACAGACTTTATGCATTTTGAAATAAACTATTATATTTCTCATTTTACGATGTTTATTTTATTACTGTGACGTAAAAATGAGTTACATAAGCAGTTAAGTAGGCAAAAGTCTGTAAATAGAGATGATCTCTATTCAAGCATAAGGCGGTGGCATTCTGGGCTTTATTAATAAACTGAGTTATTGAAAAGAAAGAAACATTTCTAGACTGGTATCTATTGAATGAAATGTCCGCCTCAAGACGCTTCAGTAATGACAGTTTTCTATGAACTGACATTTTCTTTGAGGTATCTTGAGACGGGTATCTGACTCAAAATAAATCAATTACCTACCACACTTTTTCACTCCTTCACATAGTTCACATTTTAATTGTCACATTTTTAAGGGTAGTTATTTTATCCATATAATTTCAGTCTTGATATTTATTCCAAGGTTTTTTATACAAAAGATATCAACGCATGACATTTAAATAGTTTTAACTAAAAAAAATCAAGTGCGAGTCGGACTTGCGCACCAAGGATTCCGTATTTAAGTCCGTACATCAAAAATATACCTTTTTATGTACTTTAATTGTATGCAATAAGGCCCATTTTGATTTGCCTACATTTTAGAATAGATCTTTAAAGTTTTTTGACAATTTCTCGAAAACTATACATTTTTAACACTTCGTTTTATTTTTCCCGTAAAATATAAGTAATTATCTATAAGTTAGGAATTTTTCAGATTTTTCGGTTCATAAACATCGGAGATAGGAGGGGAAACGGTAATTTTTTGAAAATTTTTGATTATAAATCAAAAAGTACGTCACGGAAAATTAGAAAAATAATAGTTTTGAAATGTGCAGATTGAGCTCTTTCATATGACACGCCACTTGCTATCAAATCAATTTCATCTTTCAACCCCCCTTTTCAATTATTTATAAAATAAATTTCATCAAAAACAGATGCGGGCAAGCAAGTTATACAACTATACTAGGTCACATTTCAAGTTGATAGCTTGTGTAGTTGCTGAGAAAAACTGATAAGGGTTCCTTTTTTACCATTTTGGTGCGGAACAGAACCCTAAAAACCGGACAAGAGCACGTCGGACCATGCTCAGTGACCTCAGTGTAGGGTTCCGTCGCTATTCTTACAAACACAAACAACAATCTCCGGGGCACGTGACTCTAACAAAAATTCACAAACGGATCCCTTAATCGAAAAATTGTTTTAGGTACATCCGACGACACCCCACACCATGGGGTAGACGAGAAAAAAAACCTTCCCCACTTTAGGTAGGTACCCTAAAAAAACAAAAACACACACACACCACATACATCCATCCATTACAAGTTAAATACAAGCTTGTATGACGGTCTTGCCCATCCATAGAGTAAAAAAATACTATGACAGGTACTTAACTCCAAAACGCATTTTTAGGGTTCCGTAGTCAAACTAGGAACTCTTAGTTGTGCCACGAGCGTGGCGGTGCCACGAGTGGCGCATTGAACGATGATGTGCGCCACACCGTGGAGGAGTGTGCCAGTTGGGGGCCTCGGAGGTCCCTGCTCACTAACATCTCACCATGACTTCTCGCTGTCGAGCTTGTTCGACGCCATGCTCGGCAGCCGAGAGGCATGAAGGGCGGTAGCATCCTTCTGCGAACCAGTCATCTCGCTGAAGGAGGAAGCGGAGCGAGCCAGAGACCAGTGCCCTCGCTGATCCGCTCCGCAGACGACGGGGGGGAAGGGCTAGGCGCCGTTATGCGCATCTCCTCCGCATTTTCGGCACCACTCTACACGCAGTCGTTTCTGGTCTTCCGTTAAATCATGCGGTATCCAGCAAAGGCATCATCGGTATCGAGTGCAAAGCTTCCGAACCTTCAGTTGCTCATGCAAAATGTTTTGCACTTGACTCATTCCTATGCCTAATACAGTACGAATTTGCTGACAGGTAATGTTTTTGTCTGTCTCAATTAGTTGTCGCACGGTATCGACATTAGTTTTAGTAACCGCAGTCACCGGCCGACCTTCACGTAGGTACATCGTCATCTCGTCCACGTCTAAATTCTCCGAACCACGAATACACAGAGCTACGAGATGGGGCTTCATCATTAAACGCCAGTTGAAGTCTCTGGCAACTCTCTTGTCGACTTTAAGCCGCAGCGAAAATCGTAAAAAATCATTGAGCGAAAATTTTCACGAGTTAGTTTCGACACATAATAGCGACACACAATTCTCTGAACCCCGCCAAATTGAAAAAACAAATGACATGACAGTCTCGTAAATTGAAAAGTACCTAATATGTTCATAGAGAGTTCCATTTTCAAATTCTGTTATTGCTTTTTTAATTTATTTATTGTAAGTGGCTATAGTTCCAGAAACTTTCAGTATGCCCCACGTGTTGCAGTAAATTACTGATTTGATTACCTACTCATTTTGAAAAATGGCTGTTCAGCACATTTGACTTCTTGTTCGTTCTAAAGAAAAATCGGATGAATCAAGGTCATCTACAAAGCGCAAAGACATAATTTCTCAACAGTACTACGTACATACCTACGTATACGTAGGTACTACATACATTTTTGTTTCATAATGACACTGAGTCCGTGCGTGTGCGAATATCAATAAATTTGAATAAATTAAAATTGTATCTTGCTATGGAAATATAAAATTAACATTTTTAGTGTATCTACCTACTTACCTAGTTAGTCTTCGAGCAGCGTAAAGATTTAGAAGAAGCGGAGAAACAGACAGACAGGCAGACGCTGAGCGACTTTAATTTATACTAAATATACTTAGAGATAATGAGTCTACCGGCGCTTTCCAAGAGATCACTGTTAGGAGAACCGCCGTAAGGACCTCAACAGCCATTAGTTAGGTAATTGTGTATTTGACTTATCTGACGATCATTTTATTTGCTGACCGTACTAGATGCCATGAAAACGTACATTTAATAAGTAGCGAAGTTTAATTGTTAAGCAACACCAGTAGAACACATTAAGACACTGGAAAGAGCTCAGATTGTTAATAGGTAAGTAGATATTTTTCATTAATGTCTGCACAGGTCTCTTTCCCTTTTACCATTTCGAGTTTCGAAAGTAACTTTACTTACAAGGCGCGACGCGAGTGAAGGAACTTTTATCAATCATTTTACTCCCATAATCGAAGTTCAAAGTTACGTTCACCTGCGCCTTTCTCTCGTTTACTTATTAACTGGACAGTAAAAGGGATAAAGCCTACGAAGTGTAGTATTTTGTAATAATCTGATTGAGCACAAATCTACCTATACATATAAATAGGCCCTCGCCGTGTTAGCTGCAGGTCCTGCAGCAGGTAAAAGATTTTTGCTTACGGAGAGAAAATATTTCTCAGAATGTGATTGATTGTGTATCGATAGCTATGTCACACAAGTGCGCTTTCACGTTAATCTTGCGTTTTCCTGACGCATGCCTCTGCCAACCACAGCGCATGCAATAACGCATGCGCTTAAACTGGTTTGACAGTAGCGCACGCTGATCCGTCACCGTTGGGTTGACGTGCAACATTTTGCAAATAAAATGGCGGAAGGTAAAGTCAAAACATTGGATTTTATTGAAGATTCAGTGTCACCCTCGTATTGCTTGCGCTTGACGCAAGACGAATTGAAAGTTGAAATCGCAAGATGAACATGAAAGCGGACTTGTGTGGACATAGCTGATCAGTTTCTTTTGGATTATTTTTCGGAACTACTTAAGTAGGTACCTACCTAATACATACAAGGTGTCTTAGAACTAAGCGCTCTTATAACGCAATATAATTTATTTATTTAAATTAGCTTTTTAATAAGTATGTTTATTACTTTTATTCGTTTAGGGGTAGGTTAGTTATTAATACTTTAATGATACTTAACTATTCTTGGGATGGGTAGGTAGGTACCAAATTAAATAGACACTAGCTCGGCTAGAAAAGAAGACTCGACAAGTAAGTATGAACCATTTTGCGGATTTATATTTTAGTGGTAAAGGGGGCTTTTTGTACCTACTATTTTTTTCTGGACATCTTGTATTGTGGAGTGTCGGAAATAAACAGTTGGCAAATTAAATTTAAATGGTGCAAGAAATTAAGAAGCGGAATGGCGCTTACTCAAAACCTTTATAGGTAAGGTAAATATGGTGTATGGTGTAGAAACTCATCATGTGGACAGCAGCACGGAGATTCTTTTCATAGGCCCACGATGAATAATTCTGAACAATTAGAGTTCCGGACTAAAAGAGCAAAGTAGAGGTAAAAAAAATGCATTAAGTAGGTACACCACAGTTAGCACAGTAAATCAAGAAGGCATATGTACATATTTTGGACCGTTGTAAAGGGGTTACTTTAAGCTGATATTTTTATACAGAGTTGTAAGAAATCCCGTCCTGAAGATGACTATAATGGTACAGAACATACTTACATATATGTATATTACAGCCCTAATTATTATGGTGGTATATCCTTTTAAGAGATAAGTTCGCCTTTGTGTACTACAAAGTATTTTTCATTTAAGTATGTATTTCTCTATATAAGTAGGTAAGTACAGTCAAGGTCATAAATATGTGTACATTTTAGTACCTTGTTTATTTAATGTCATGTTTAAACTGCCATATATGAATGTCATGGCGATTAAAGTGACAAGGTACTAAACGTGTACACATATATATATAACTGTACAAGCCTAGAGCTTAGTTTGGGACTGTCAGTTTGTCTCACACAATTGTCCCCTGATACCTAGTTTTATTTATGTAATTTTAATATTTGTATAATGTAGCTGATATAGTACGTAGGTACAATGTTTACATACCTGCATATATATATCTATAGCTTTTCAAGAGTTTAAAAAACGAGGGCACTGTTCAGAGTGATACTAAAACTGCTGCTTAATGTGGTGCACGGTGACCGCTAGTGAATATTGTAGTTCTACCTGTCACCACGTATCTTTTCTGCTAAGCTTCGTTTCATGCATGAAAGAAGCAATAAATTCTGTGAGGAGATATCAGAGGTTAACTGCGAAACTGTAAAAACGCATAAGAGTGGATAACCACTGTTATGCACTAGTTAATAAATCTTTAACAAACTACTGGGAAAGGTAAGATTTATATTATGTAGACACTTGACATGATAAAGATAAGACATCTACGGAGAATAGAAGAGTTAACAACCGATAAGATTAACAAAAACGTTGCCATATCATTGCTTGCAGACTGGCGCATTCAATGGGTTAATTAAAATCATAATAAAACTAAGGGCCGCTTGCACCATCTGCGTTAAATATTTTTTGTCTTAAACGTATTTAATGACATGACATTTCCATACATTTTCACACAAATTAAACTGATTTAAGACTTAAACATATTTAACGCAAATGTTGCAAGCGGCGGTAAGGTTACTTTCATAAATAATTAGCAGTAATTTTTATTATAAAAAAACCTCTTCGTTCACAAACATTCCACTAGCATCATAAGTATAATAACAAAGTACAACCTACCTATAACCTACCCTGATAGATCACTGCTAGTTCGCTAGAAATACAACAGACTGTCCAACAAGTTAGAGCGCGACCGTCCCGTGTCAGGCTGACGGAGGTGGCTTGACCTCTGTCAGTAAGCAAGTACGTGGCTTCCCCTCCCCACCACACAGCCCTCCTCCGCTAACACCTACGACGGTCACGAATGAACTTGTTGCATTATAAGGACACCAACAATGGCAAAAAGGAACTTGCATGATTTAATGCTTAAAATATCGAGTATACTAATTTATTCACAATACAATGAATCAGTGTTAAACACTTCCAGTTGACAGGCACCAGAAATGGAAACTTAACTCTTAATTCGAACATAATATTATAATTAATTAAATTTCACATAATAAATTAATGAAGTACCCTTGTCTTCTTTTAAATAAGAATCAAGTCCAACATCGGTCCATGTCCATTACTGGTGCCATTATTTTACTTATTTATTAATGTCAGATGATAAATAAACTTTAAGTATACATTTTTTGTGGATCAACTGACTTTTTCTTTTAAAGTTGTTAAATTTCTAGTTTTAGTCCACATGTTTTCTAGATTTTATTGTAATTAAGGCTTTGTCGGGATCGTCAGAATAAGTAACCATTAGAAATGCATGTTGCTAGGGAGGGAACCAGCTAAAAAGACTCTTCAAAACAAAACAATTACTTTGAAGCTAATCTACCAGAACCAATAAGGGTGTTATTACCAAATTACGGATATTTTCACTCGAAGTCCGTCTTTTACTTAATTTCCATAAACCAAGAGAATTGAACAACAATTTATGGGTTGAATAACATCAAGGGGCTTTAATTATTTACTGTATGATATTTACTTTATTTTAATTATTTTATCCGGCGTTTAACTGAGACATCTAAAATTATTAAAAATATATCCGTACATTAAATCAAAATTTAATGTGCAATTCAGACTTCAAGGACTGTTTTGACAACCGGAAACTGGACTATTCCTGCATACTTTTCTTTTTTTCTCCCGTGCAGGCTATGATTTGCAAGGAGCATACAGGCATATCAGTGAAGTCATACTGAACTAGTATAGATAAAAAAAATATATATTTTTGGAATCCTGGCCCTTAGTTACCCAAATGGGATTGGATTTAGCATCAGTTGCAATTTTGAAATGTTGTCAATTAGGTACCTTAATAACTTAATAGTTTGAGTATTAATCAGAGCATAAAAATATGTTGATTATACTTTACAAATGGACAAGAAATTAAACCTTACAGGTGAAAACCCTTTATAACATAAGATGGGGCTGTGAAGAGTGCGTTTTTGCATTTTATCCTTGTTTTCAGTACATTATAATTAAAACCAGATTGTTCATTATTTTCCCATATTACACAATATTGCAGATACCATAACTTAATTTGTATGGAAGATTAATTATTTTGTAATTTTAAAGTTTGTTCAAAACAATGCAAGTACTAAATACAGTTTATATTATTACTTAGGATATTACTTGATCTTATCAATACACCATAAGATTAACTAACAGTACCTATCAGGAATGTGGCTCCACAATATAAGAAGTTTGTTCTTCACACTACATATTTGACTTAGGAAGTGCTAATAAGAAAGTTGACTACTTCTGAATCTGTTAAATTTCATAAAACTAGCTACAAGATTAGAATTATTATGAATAAATCATTTAATTTGCAACATGAAAAAAAATGAATAAAATATTTTTACTAAATATGTTGGTACAATATATCAGGAGATTGCACAAACTTGTTGATTATTTAAATATGTATAAAACATGTGTTTTTAAACCATATAAAACTATAATCATACATAAATTTAATTCAAAATATAAACAAATCAGAAGAGTCTACTTTCCTATTTTAAACAACAGAAATTTTACTTATTGTTAAGTTATTCAAATTAAACTGCAATCAACACCACAATCATCCTGAAATAAAAAATGGCAAGAGTTAATAAGACTTTTCTGAAAAAGACAATTTTTTTTAAATATAATTTAGTACATCCATTTCTTGGCAATGCCACACTGAAACCATTTTTATGATGATTCTTTGTATTTCTATTAAATGGATATTATATAATTATAGAATGTGAAAATCTGAATACAATTAGAATATACATACATATACATTAACATATTTAGTTAGGAAAGGAATTAAGAAAATCTAGGTGTTGTAATGAGAGTATTTTTAAAGTCTCCTTGTAACCACACTTGATTTAATCCAGTAAAACACTCCTGTAATCTACAGTCCATGAGCACTTAGAATAACATTCGGATTTTAGAAATATAGGTACTCCGGGTATCAGCGGTAACACGCGAATGTGATACTGCTGTTCTGCTTTCTTATTAACTCACAAAACTTTTTAAACTTACTGTAAAAAGTTAAGGAGACAATAAGCATCTATATAAAATATTTTTTAATTTAATGGCATAATGCCACTAAATTAACTAGCTTCTGCCCGCGACTTCTTCCGCGTTGAATTTAAAATTGGGTCTGGAGAGAAATGAAACATGTTGCTACACGCCTTACACCATTTATAGCAGGTCATGACCGGCCTTACCCAGTCTTTCCCCTCTGCCGAGGTATGACATCAAATGATCTTGCATGTTTATAAAAACTACCCATTTAGTCGATAAATCAATTGTCAATAAATATTAAATGAAACCTAACCTAATGACCTAATAGTTATGGTGGTATTAACTACTCTATATAGCAAGGCCAAAAGGATGATTGAAAACTTTGGGTGTGGGAGTGCAACTAAATCCATAAGACATTGTCATTTTTATTACACAATTAAGTCTGATTTTACCCAAAACCTGAATGTTATTCTAAGTGCTCACGGACTGTAGTTACTTTTTTTTTATTCCCAGGTTATTGAGCACTCTAATCAATCTTAACTTGGCACAAGCAAAGTACTCAGTTGCTACAATCAATAATTATAAATAAGATTTTTTAATGACCTGCATATGTGTTGAGTGAATCGAAAAAATGTATGGCTGTGATCCAAGTCCTAATCACTCTTGCATCAGGGATGCCATGTTAATTGAGCTACTAGTCCTAGACTTACCCATATAAGTACAAGAAGAATGATAGCAGGTAGAAGGCCAATTTAATCCAGCCTTCCCTTTGGCAAACTGTCAAGACATCAGAATTCATAATACTTGTGGGATCATACAGGCCAGGCCCCGACATCACTGGGCGCGTTCGATATCTGCATTGCAAAACAAACGGATGACTCAGTCACTAAACTTCATCTTTAATTAGCATTCTTGTCACCAAAACATAACCCCACTTTAACTTACCTGTGTATGTGATACAAAATCAAAGGCACGTTTATCAATAGCGAAAACCATTCTCCTGACAGCAAGAACAGTACGTTTATCAACAAGTGTAGTAAATACTCGGGCAGCACAAGCTGAAAACAGAAAAAGAGGTTAATCCAAAGCCATCGGCAGATTTTCTACGACATAGTAATACTAACTGGGTTAAGGCTGTTGCATTGATCAATTGGGTTTTTGTAATCGGTCTTGAGCTCATCGAAGGCTATCACATGGAATATTGAGAAAAATATAAGGAATGCATCTATTATAAGGGCTATAATATACGAGAAGGCAGGAAAGCTAAACGCCATTTTTACAAAGTGTGAAAACTGACAGATAGCTAGAATGACATTTGTCTGTCATTTGCTGTGGCTGTGCTGTGGTAGGTACCTCCTACCCACATATCACAGACTACTAAGAGGTACTACGCCACATATGCTCGCTCGTCATCGTTATAAGCTATGTTTACACCAGTGCGCTTTCACGTTCATCTTGCGATTTCCTCTGACACATGCCTCTGCAACCACAGCGCATGCAATAACGCTTTTGCTCAAACTGGTTTCACAGCAGCGCATGCCCGTAGCGCACGCTGATCCGTCACCGTTGGGTTGACGTGCAACATTTTGCAAATAAAATGGCGGAAGATAAAGTCAAAACATTGGATTTTATTGAAGATTCAGTGTTACATGATCATGCGACCCTTATTTTAAAATTGGAACATTATGGTCTACCAAATAATGCTCTAAGACTTATGTCTTCTTACCTCAGTGATAGAACACAAACGGTTGTTGTAAACAATACGCAGTCTGCTGGCGCTGCCGTTAAATTAGATGTGCCCCAGGGCTCTATATTAGGTCCTTTCTTATTTTTGGTTTATATCAATGGCTTACCACCCATAGTAGATACACTTTGTGATATTGTACTATTTGCTGATGATACATCACTCATTTTCAAGGTAGACCGAAAATCCGTCGACTACAGTAGGATAAACGCCGCGCTTGTTAAAGTGCTTAATTGGTTTACGAGTAACAACCTACTACTCAATGCTAAGAAAACTAAATGTGTTAGGTTTCTTTTGCCTAATGTTAAACCGGTAAATTCTAGTATTTTTCTTAATGGCGAGTGTTTAGAAATGGTAGATAAGGCACTTTTCTTAGGCATAACTATAGACAATAATTTGCAATGGAGTCCCCATATAGCAGTTCTAGCAGGCAAATTAAGTAAGGCCGCTTACGCCGTTAGGTCGTGACATTGTTATATTTTTACTAAAAAAATGACTAACTGTTGAGTTTCTTGCGGCGCTTCTTCTCAGCAGTGGTCTCCTCTTGGGAAGCGCTGGTAGATTTTGACGCGTAAAAGTGCCCGTGCGGCCTACTTACTGAATAAATATCTTTTATCTTTTTTTTATCTTTTATCTACACTCGTATTGCATGCGCTTGACGAAAGTCTAATTGAAAGTTGAAAGCGCAAGATGAACATGAAAGCGCACTGGTGTGGACATAGCTATCGGTAGGTAGCATAATGCTGGGGTTACACTAACGGGACACGCCGATAAAAATCAACGTCTATCGCCTTATGCATACTACGCATAAGGCGATTGACGTTGATTTTTAACGGCGTTTCCCGTTAGTGTGGCCCCAGCATATGGCGGTAGACGTTGGTAATTAACAGCGTTTCCCGTTAGTTTGACCCTGGCATATACACTCTCGCCCTCACCCGCCCGCACTCAGCGTTCCATTCATAATTAATTAATGCTTTCTCCAAGAAAATGTAAAGCATTTTTGTTTAACATCGTCTTACTCAAATATTGCGGTTGGAAAACGTGAGTAAAATAATGTTTTTAATTTTGTTATTTTTCTGTTAGAACTATCGTCTATAAAAAATGTATTTTGGAAAGGGGCAATATTATTTATACAACCACAGAAGTAGAATATTCATAAAAGGATTTCATATTATAAATAGCATACTTGAAAAGTATATCTGTCGCATACATTTTAAACCGGGTTGATAACACGATACAATTTTACGACCTATTTGACTAGATTAGCAATCAAATTGTGTAGTGTGGATAGAAATTGGTACGTGTGGACGAACAATCCGACACACGATTCAATTTGATTGCCTAATTTAACACACACACACGCACAAGTCAACGCATGTAAAAAGAGCTTTCTGAAGTTGCTGCATTCGCTGCGCAGTAGCAAAATATCGGTATTGGGGCATCCATATGATACAATTTTACGACCAATTTCATGTCTTGCAGGTTGATTAAATTGTTGAATAACTTCTAAGTTACGCAGATTCTCCACTCTGTATCCAACTTTTAATTTTAGGTCGTTTTGAAAAAATCAGAGGCATTATGCCTCTGATTTTTTCAAGGCGAGGCCTTCACACGCTCAGTGTAGTAACTCTTATTTAATCTGTGGCTCAGTTTACATATAGCCTGACAAAAAAGAGTGTGCAATAAATGAGGGCGGAATGAAATTTACAATATGATCCAAGGTTTACTTCTGACCTGGTGCTGGTTGCCATTTGAAAATATTTTAGTTCCAACTTTCACCACGATGCAGCGGACATGTACGATCGTCGGTTGCGATTATGTAACTCTAGGGTAAATCGGTAGATTCTTCCTCGATTGAGAGACGTATCGGTAGATCGGTAGAACATTAAAAAGAATACAGATTGACTACGTCATAAAATTGACCAACTAGCGTCCACACCACCCGATTTGATTGGACACAATCGAATCGAGCGGTCCCGAGCAACCGATGACCTTCAATTTCATATCTGTCCACACTACACAATTTGATTACCAATCTAGTCAAATAGGTCGTAAAGTTGAATCATGTGGATGCACCATTATATTGCAGCGCGTTTCGGCTTAAATCGGCGTGTCACATCGAGTTCAAAACCGAGGTCAGCGCGGCCCCAAAACCCTAATAGTTTACAATTTTGACGTATTATGGGCCCATCTCACGATCGGCCATGATGGACGAGTATGAGGGACGAAGTTATGCGTTAGAATGAGAAACAAGACAATCTAGCTTGCTCTAAACCATAATTTCGTCCCTCATGCTCGCGGGCAATTATTCGAGTGTTTCAACCGCCGTCATTCCCGTGGCCGCATTAATGATGAAAATCCTGTAGCTTTGGAAGCATTTTCAGTTAAATTATGTAGAAGTTAGGGCACTCTACAAGATAACCGAAAATAGCATCCAAAGTTACAGGAATTTTGACATTATTGCGGTCACGGGAATGACGGCGGTTGAAACGCTCGAAGAATTTTACCCGCTTATCATGGCTGATTGTGAAACAGGGCCATTAGATAAAACTGCAATTATTTATTACACAGTCAAACAATACGCAGCAATATTGTTTGACTGTGTAATAAATAAACTTGTCATGGGTACATTAGTGCTGAAATGGCCGTTTTTATAATAGCGAATATGCTGTATTTTTTGCTTTACTAAAAAGTCATTAATAATACAAACAGAAAAAATATTTTTCGAATACCTATGAAAATTTCAAAACCAAGATAATTATAAGCCATTAAAAAATTGTTTCTGTTTCTAGCAAAACGGAATTTAGTATGTTTTATAGTTACAGACTTGCACTTGCCCATACTGACCGATCTAAATGTGCCAACCTGTATATACGAGGGCCGTTCCGAAAGTTTTTTGCTGTGCCAGTATTAATCGTATTTTTTTTTTTTTGTTGATACATTCATAAAACAAATTTTATTACGAGCAACTTTACCAAAAATAATGGTGAAAAAAGTTTCTTTATTTTTTTATATTTAATTTTCACAGAGAGTCGTTTTCTATGAAATTTTAATTTTCGGTGGAAAAATCAGCATTTTGGTATTTGATTCTGATGATATTACCCGTGATGGAATCGTCAGTATTTTTAGTATATTTGAGCAGCTTGTTTTACTCTGTTCCCAAATATACACAGTACTGCACAAAATGTTTTCATTGAAAGTCATTGAATTTTCCTGGGACTCTAATTTAGACATGTCTTCAAAGCATGTTTCCTCCATATTCTAATATCGAATATTTAAGGAAACGTATGGTTTAAAATAGGACTAATGAACCACACGTTTTGTTATCTTTATGTTGGGGCAAATTAAAAGGTTACTATTTTTTGAGACCGTATTCATTTTCGCAAAAATTTAACGCAGAAATACGTCGCTTGCAGATTTTGCATAGCGTTAACACTTCTCGTATTAGAAAAATCGTAAACAAAAAACGAAGTACATAATTTATATCTATGATTTTTGGGCACAATGTTTATATTGAAATTTGCCTAAAATGTATATCAACAATATTAATATATTTCAATAAATGTCGACACAGCTAAAAACTTTCGGAACGGTCCTCGTACGTACCTAGGCGTGTGTCGTACAGTCAGCATCAAATAGATAGGAACAGCGAAAGCGGCGAAATATATCGCAACACACCTTTATTACTATAGGAATAAGAATGTGTTGAGATATATAATAAAGTGACATCAATTTTGTGCCTCTCAGTATCTCACTATATTATGACGTGGTTTAGTAGGGTCACAAAAACAAAGTATTCACCAATACATTTAATAATGAGAGAACTCGGAGAAACACATTTCCATAAAGACCAGACTGACATTGGACTGACATTATGTTTAATAGTTGACGTTTTGTATTTTCAACTAAACTCCAGAGGTCGCTGTCGTCTATGAAAATGGGAACCATTTTAAGTGTGCCCCCTAGTTCTGTGATGCAGACGAGTACAGCGTGTGCTAGACGGTTTGAAACCACGGTTTCAAACCAAGTGACCTCGGTAGTTTGAAACCACTGTCTACATGGTTTCAAACTACCGAGGTCACTTGGTTTGAAACCGTCTAGCACACGCTTACGAAATTATTTGGGTGTGGTAATACAGATCACACCCAAACGAAACACTCAGACGAAAGAAAGTTTTAACGCATTACATTAAAACATATTTTTGTTTGTGACAGAGAACTGTCATTTTGTTATCATCTGTCGTGGCTGGCTCACATATATCCAACTCATTGTAAAATAATCCTGACGAATTGGGTTGAGCAGTCGGTGAAGTGATTAAACTACATTTTTTTTCAATTAAATTCGAAGATATATAGCGCCATTTGACAGTTTAGTTCGGTTATTTTAATTCTGTCGTGTTGTAACTTACCTTGTATTTTGTGTCATTTTTGCTGTATTTATGGACTATTTTGGAATTCCTACTTGTAACAAATGATGATTGTGTGATAAAATACTAAAAAGAAAATGAGGGTCATTGGTTTAGTTATTTTCAGTTTCGTTGGGGCTGTTTTGTGTATAGAACACGATTATAAAGGTTTCGACGATAGTATTCTTTTCGGTATAAATTGGCCCGGCGCTGATGAAGCTTTGGAAAATCTAGTTGAAGGAGAAACAAAACCTCAGGTAATGGCTTTAATAATAATAATAATGCAGCCTATATACGTCCCACTGCTGGGCACAGGCCTCCACTCATAATGAGAGGGTTTGGGCTATAGTTCCCACGCGGGCCCAGTGCAGATTGGGAACTTTGCACACACCGTCAAATTGCTTTGCAGGTGTGTGCAGGTTTCCTCACGATGTTTTCCTTCACCGAAAATCTTTAAAGGGCTTTATATTAACAAATATGTAATAAAATTTGCACAAACCCTACAATACAGGGACCGGTCCACTATCCCCTTCTAGGGGTTTTTGAAGTGGTTTTGATAAGGCTTTACTAACCAAACCCGTTGAGCGTTGAAAGCTGTTAAATTTGCTTTTTAAACTCTATCCCGAAAGAATAATCCATTCATTTGGTTTGAAGGTACTTTCCTATTACAGCATTCTAACGGCTTAATTCAAACCCTTTCATATAGGTAAGCTTTATGAAGTAGGTCTTCTCTTCAGCTTTCAAAGCAAGTGTTATATCTGTCTTACAACATATAAAGTAGCTTTTCGTTCATTAGCGCGCGGTCAATGCCACCAATGCTTATGATATATTGCACGCTAATTAATGCCTTCATAAGGTTAAAAATTATATGACATGGGTTCGTGAGTGGTGGCAGGCGCTTACAAGAATATACTTATGTTTACACTGTGTGTGTGCGATTCGCAAGAAAAAGTTAGTTAAATGAACAGAAAAGCAGTTGAAAGGGAAAGCCATTTAGGCTAAGCGCTTTAAAAGCTGGTTACTATGTAAAAAATAAAAGGGTTACCCCTTCGGAAGAGCTAGTCAAATGTAAGGGATACCAGTTGGATAGGTAAGCAAGTCCACTGGGTACACAACACACCACACCACACCAGAGGAACACCATTCAATAAATTATTTTTTTTTGAACACCATTGAAAGGCTTAAGCCGAGGAACGGCTTTTTCAGTCCCTCCTACAATACTTTATTTTTACTTTATAAGTACTTAATACAAATTAAATTTCTTGTAAATTGGTTAATTTATTTTAAAACTCATGAAATAGTAGATTGTACAACAAGTGCATAAATTGCACCATTTTACGCGAGACGTTTGGCAATGGATATAAAGTCGAGTGTTAAATGGGTTTTATGGATGAGTTGTACACTCTACTTTTCACTTCGATTGCGAAAAAATGGAACGGCAATATGATAAAAATAATAATGAAGCTTTATTCTGTACTTTGGCTGATGGTATCTTTGCCTTGGTCTTACTGCCGCACTCAGAGACGTTAATTAATTTTTAAGTTTCATTAAAGTTGCTGTTGTCACTTTCTTTGCTATAGCAATATAATAAGACGCAGCAACTTTAATTGAGGTCTCTGAGTGCGGCAGTTAGAATACTAAGGAAACGAAATAAAATATAGAGGTTATGGCTGTTGGACCGATTGCCTAGGTCTTCGACGAAGATTTTCCACTAGAGCATAAGAAACGACTTTATGTCGCCTACGCACGACATAAAGGCGAACTTTTAGAGCATGAGAAGTGAAAATTATTTTTTTTGTGGCTGTTATGATGCCACACTCATAAAATATCCCATGACATTTTGTAATTAATGTTCTTGTTACTTAACACCCTGTGATAATTTACAGAACAAAGAAATCCACTTAGTCACTACATCAAATAAAGAAAAATATGAGTGTCATTTGCCAGAACTGCAGACCAGAGAGACCACAGGCATTGAGGAGTATGACGGTCCGTCCCCAATCAACCTTCTGAAGTCACTATTTAATCAGAAGATATGTTCCTACCGGCTGGAAAGCTATTGGAGTTACGAGGTGTGCCACGGTCGCTACATCAGGCAGTATCATGAAGAGAGAGATGGTTAGTTATCAGTACTTAATTATTTACAGACTTTTTAATATTGTATTACATGACGTGTCTGTGGAAGCCATCATCTAACTAGATATTCAGACAACCTATACAGGAGGGCAGGAAGCTACTGGATGTGGAAAGCCTTAACCTTAGGCATATGACCAGCAGTGGTCTGCCATGGGCTGAGATGATGATGACACAGCTACTAGACGTTCCTATAATCTCAAATTATTTTTGAACTCGCAACATTTATTTGACAAACACACTGCAAGTACTGCAACACAACAGATAT
The DNA here is from genome assembly GCA_963241965.1 of Tortrix viridana. Classification (NCBI taxonomy): domain Eukaryota; kingdom Metazoa; phylum Arthropoda; class Insecta; order Lepidoptera; family Tortricidae; genus Tortrix; species Tortrix viridana. Next base: position 8,100,595 of record OY725179.1, on the reverse strand, counting down.
GGTTCAACTTTATGACAGAGACCATTACATTCATTTACTTTAGTTTCATTTCTAGTGTCAAGTCGACAAGACAGATGTTGCACGCATTATTAACTGATTGATTGATGACCTGATTTATAAAAGTGCTGGATGCCTAAATTTCATTTCTAGGGAGAGGGGTCTAAGAACTTTCTTCACCATCCCTTTATTATTTCTTATTATTAGTATTCTCCCTACTCATTTCTCTCCGGTTAGCAATTACACCTGCAATTTTTGTCTTTCTGTTGATGTTGCAAGTGTGCACATGTGTTAATTTTGATTGTAATGTGACTCATTTACATGTTTGACTTTGTACAAATCCAACATCTCATTTCCATACATCAGTCTACTAAGTACTTGTTATATTTGTAGCTTCTTATAACTCTGATATTATTAAAAGTACTCATTATTATGTTTAATTTGACAATATTCTTGATCAGTACTGAGTGTCAGTTAGTTTTGGCTTTTGGCAAGAAAATTACAAAAAACTGTACATATTCTTAATGTTGGAGCTAAGAACTGATAATTTTCATGGGGTAATGTAGGTAATGTTTCATGTTCCTTTTTATTTTATTTAGCATTTACTCTCTATCTCTGAGAAACATAATATTGCAGTTGACCATTAACACCTGTAGAAATGTTTCCATAATTTCAGGCAAAGTAGTAAAGACCCAAGAGTACTTTCTGGGACACTGGAGCGTCGAGAAGCAGGCGAAGCTGGAGGAGGAATCCAAAATGGCGCAGGATGCGCCGCCTCCCACCACCAAGGTCGAGGGTTCGGCGCTGCCCTACGTCGAGGCCGTCATGGAACAAGGTGAGGGCTTTCCCCTAAGATGCTGCATAATTTTTTACAAACTGAAGTCTTTCTTTTTTCATTTGTAATTTAGTCATTTAATAACGTCTCATTGTTTAACTTTTTTGAATTTAAGTAAAAAATTAAAAATAATCTTTATTCACGAACAACAAGCAAACACACATAAGTGCTCGCGCAGAGCCCCCTCGGCACACAGCACCACCATTATTTTCCACGCTAGCGATTAAAGGGGAATTTCGCGCGCAGATTTTGACCGACAAAAAAGCCTTTCTGGGCGGGTGAGGTGAAAACAAAAAGGCTGGTGAAAAGGTGCAGACTCAGCTGCTGCGCTGTTTTTCAGTCTTCACCTGGACATATGATTTATTACTGGGCAAAAAAAACAGTTTCACGTGGTGACAGGAACTGCAGTATTCTCAGGTTACAACCACCACATTAAGCAGCAGATTTAGTAAAAAAGTGATCATGTTAGGTGCTGAAATTGGCACCACTTCCACTTCAAACAGCGCCTCCTTATTTATTTCCCATGCAGTAACGGAGAACTGGTGCTTACACATAATAAATGTAAAACTCGTCTTGATCCCTTTTATTAAGAATTCGTTCTTCGATAGGCACACTCTGCGACTTAAACAACAAGCCACGCGTAACGCGCGTCCGTTACGTTTGCTACACACATGGCAAGCATGAAGTATACTCATTTAAGGAAACTTCCACGTGCGAGTACGAAATCATTATTCTCACCCCGAGCCTCTGCGAACATCCGCAGTTTAAGTCGAAAGAAGTTGGCGAAAATATCATTAATTGCTTGCCCGTTGGGGACTCACCTAAGAAACCGAGGAGTCTCCTGAGATCTGAAGTTGAGAGCTTGAGGTTCCATCATCAGACTATACGGGTGAGTAGTGAAAACAAACAAGTGCCATCAGCAACACAGTTAACTGACCATTTGTGAATCTTGTCACGTTACAATAAGGCTCACTAGTGGTCAGTTAACAGTGATGCTGTTTGTACATAATCGGTTTTATTGTGTTTTTTTTAAAGGTTTTTAATGAAAAAGTAGTTGTTTTTGTCGTTTTTTTACGAAAAGGTAGTATTTGGATTTTATCATTTGATTTTTTAGAATTGTGTAGTTGTTTGATACGAGCATGGAATTAGTACTCACTAGTGTTTTTTTTATAATGCATACTTATCTTATTCAAGGCCAAAATAGAAGCTATTACGTCGAATTAGAATCGAAGTAGAATACGTCGGTTGTATTCTTAAAAAAATTAAAAAATATTCTGTTTATTTCTATAATAATTACAGTGTTCCTTTAATATAGGTAGTGTGTACTAAAATTCTTAATGCTTCTTTTTAATCCCATAGCTAACCAGGGATCCTTAGGTTGCATTATTTGTAGGCTCATAGATCACTGTCTGCTGGCTGACTCTGAACTAAAATCGTGGAGTAATTGGCGCGATGCGAAACTTAAAGGCTGTCTGTACATCAGCAATGACATTTTCTGATTAGCTGTAGGTATATTGCGAACTGTGACGGGCTAACTGTGGATGCGCGGCGGGGAGTGCGTCGGCGGTGACCTGCGAGAACGAATGCCTAGAAATCGCTCCCTCACCACCGTGGCGACTCTTGCCTTGCTTTATATATCTTCATGCAGTAGATTTTTGCTGTTCACCGCCGCTGAAGTCGCCAACGCGCAGTCGCGGACCGGCTATGAGCCTATTGTGATCGCTGTTTATAAATTATAAAAACTCCCGACATAATTCCCTCCCCTACATTCGAACACTTAAACAACCCAACCGATTTTCAACTAACTTAGCTAAGAACCACGCCAGTTTCTATAAAAAAAACCGCGTCCGAAACGTCCTGGGAACTAGGTGTATGATATATAGACAAACGGATTCATCGACAGACAGAGACAGACACAGAGAGTTGCTGGAGTCAAATTAAAATGTATTGCAGAATAGATAGCGTGCAATAAGTAGGTACATTATATTTCTGCTAAATCCGTCCGTCTGCCTTTCCGTCTCTTGTTAAGTGGCCTGGTATCTTGAGCCGTTTCTGTGCCTTTTAACTTTAATACTTAGTTGCTAGTAGTGTAGTAATAGTGCTTGTTAATGTTTCTGTTGGCATGTGAAGGAGAGAGATGCTAAGGACATACTAGCAGTCTTGAAAGTTGAGAAATTCGACAAGGTAAGTTTTTGTGGATTTTAGTGTTTTTGCGGTCTGTGCCGAAATCGATTCACCCTTACTTGTTTTAACATAAATTTAACATTTTCGTTTTTAAATACCTTTTTATTTTTGAATGAAAAACTGCAAGTGGATAACTTTCGGCAAGAGAACGCCTAAATTTTGACTATCCTTAAATGGTTATGTTAGAAATGATGAGACATAGTAAAGGTGCATTGATTATACTTTAATTAATGCTATTAAATTGTATGTTGTAGCTATTTTTTGCTTGTACAGTAAGCGTTATCAATAGCTAGTATTCTGTCGCTTTAGCGACATGTTTGAACGGCCACACGAATTTACCAACACCGTTAAAGCGACAAGGTTGTAAAGTGTAGATATATCTAATTACGATGCTAAGCCATTCACATTCCATTACTAAGATTCCATTGTTTGTTTTATTATGTAACTCTTCTACCTGTAATTAATTTTGATATGTACTACTTAAATGTTTTAAAATTCGGATATAATTTTAACTTAACCATATTTAAGGTTCACAGTCCGATGTGCCTCATGGGTGGTTTCACTGGTACGTCCACGCGACCCATGTGGGTACCTCATGGCCAGTGATGTAAATAATTCATTCCCTTACTTTAAAAGTTACCGATGTAATAAATACCTATCTATCAATCACTATGACACATCAAGTATCATAAAATACTGTAATGGAATGACGTATCTTACGAAACTTTATGAGCGTTTAATGTAATTATACTATGGGGACGTGTCGAAAGAAGGCTGCACATTGCTTCGGGACTGTAAACCTGTTAACTATAATTTTGTATTTAAAGTTCTCACAAACACCTGCAAAAATAACTGATCTTTTTGTAAATTATTTCGGTACAATTAGCCCCGTTATTTTTACTATTTGAGCTCCTATTTATCTTAATATTTAATAAAATTAAGGCTAACACCCAGTTGCACTAACGTTCATTAGCACTAATGTCCCATTAGGACACCTTCTGTTAGTTTCTAATTTGCTAAGGTTTCTAACTTAGCACAGCACGGGACTTAAGGTGACATTGCATTAATAAGTGTTTTTGCAACCAAGCATAAATTATTCGTATATACTTGTAGCTTTCGATTTCATGACTATATTTTGTTTAAAGGATGGTGAAACCCATTTGAAGTTCGAGTTGCATCCTGTAAACGAAGGGGACTTGATAACGGACGAAAGCACGAATACAGCGCCGGTTGCTGACAAGCCTCTACCGGTGATCTCGGACGACTCCCCTGTCAGAGCCTTTCTTAATGGGGAGAACTGTCTTAATGGGGTAAGCACACGTGTAAACACGGGTAAACAGTTTTATAGGTGGCACGCTGCCGATTTTTGGCACCATCAACTTTATTTCAACTTAAATTTGGAGTCCATATAGTGAACATACATACATACACACATAGATTTTTATATATACAGGGTGTTAGGTAATGAGTGGATAAACCGTGATCTGCTGATAGGGGGCACTTAGGTCGTTCTAATAATGATAAATGAGGTTTAGTAAAAGTGCCACGGTTTTCGAGATATTTGGACTTTTTTAATTTTTTAGGAAATTGACACCCTTACTCGATTTTTTGGTTGTGGTTAGTGTACTAAGATGTTTTTTTTTATTTTCTTTTTAGCTTATTATTGTTAAAGAGTTGTGTTATGCGATAAACATTACCATTTTGGCGTAACTACCGCGGTTTAATTAAAAAAAAATCGCAAACTTGAATTTTGCATCTTCGATAGAACATTTACCAAATTTTGAGCTCTTGCGGTGAAAAAAAAAATTACTATCACATGGTAGCCAATGAGCTAAAAAACATGCCCATTTAATAGAGATTTTAAAACAGTAAACATCTTTTTATTTAAATATTAAAATAAAAAACAACATCAGTTTTCCGCAATCGATTCGATTATTTCCTGTGATTATTTCATATTAAATTTGTGCTCCACAATTCCAAAGCGTACTTAACTGCCGCATTCCCAGAACGATGGATTGGCCGGTTAGGGCCAATACTATGGCCTCCGCGTTCACCGGATTTGAACCCCTTAGATTTTTTTTATTGGGGTTGTCTCAAAGAGAAAGTATACAGCCGTCCAATTACGAGTCTTTCTGGGTTACGAGAGCGAATAAGAATTGCTGCTCAAGAAATAGGGAACTCTGGATACACCAGATTTGTCAGGCGTTCCTTTATCCGACGGTGTAGAGCTTGCATTAGGGCTGGTGGACGTCAATTTGAGCACATTATTTAACTTAACATTATTAAAACATTTCCTTTTTATGTTTTTTTATTTCACAGATAGCATTAGTTAAATCATTCATTAGAAAAACCGGCTTCCTTGCTACTCCAATACCTACTTTTTTAAGTTTTATTTATCAAAACCAATAAATGTTTACTGTTATAAAATCTCTATTAAATAGGCATGTTATTAAGCTTATTAAAAGAATAAAAAGCTGTCGAGATATTTTTTAAATTTCGAATAAATGGCATTAAAAAAGTAGTTAGTGCCCGGTATCGTTATTATTACAACAAAAAGGTTGTAAAGCTTCGCTCGGATCACAAATCTTTACTTTTTTCAATAAAAAGTTTCACAAAATTAGTGGCCAGTATTTTTATTTTCGCAAGGAAAAGTTTGTCATAATTAGGTACGCTTTGGAATTGTGGAGCACAAATTTAATATGAAATAATCACAGGAAATAATCGAATCGATTGCGGAAAACTGATGTTGTTTTTTATTCTAATATTTAAATATAAAGATGTTTACTGTTTTAAAATCTCTATTAAATGGGCATGTTTTTTAGCTCATTGGCTACCATGTGATAGTAATTTTTTTTTTCACCGCAAGAGCTCAAAATTTGGTAAATGTTCGATCGAAGATGCAAAATTCAAGTTTGCGATTTTTTTTTAATTAAACCGCGGTAGTTACGCCAAAATAGTAATGTTTATCGCATAACACAACTCTTTAACAATAGTAAGCTAAAAAGAAAATAAAAAAAAACATCTTAGTACACTAACCACAACCAAAAAATCGAGTAAGGGTGTCAATTTCCTAAAAAATTAAAAAAGTCCAAATATCTCGAAAACCGTGGCACTTTTACTAAACCTCATTTATCATTATTAGAACGACCTAAGTGCCCCCTATCAGCAGATCACGGTTTATCCACTCATTACCTAACACCCTGTATACATAGATTGCGCAGTGCCTTTATGGCCCTTAAAATAAACTCTAGAACTAGCTAGAACTCTACACCTACAAACTTCAGTCGATTGCAAAGTTTCCGACTGAACCGTTACCACCATATTCCTGCTAACTTTTCCACCAAGCAGCAGTGTTCTTACTGTTGTATTCCGGTGTGAGGGTGAGACATTCGGTAAAATTACTAGCGAAGGGACAGCCCAAATTAGTCCTTAGTGTTGGCAACGCTAAATGCTACAAATAATGCGCTAAACGCTGCCATCCTTCGAGCCTACGGGCCTCACATCCCATTTAACATCAGGTTGCCTGTGTTAGCGGTCGTGCCATACCACAAAAATAATATTAAAATTAGTTAAAACATTGAACTCTATCCATACCTACAAACTATTATCCATTACCTTATTCCAACTTTTGTTTAATTTCAGGGCGCTGGGTGGTGGAAATACGAGTTCTGCTACGGGAAGGTCGTGGTGCAGTACCACGTGAGCCGCAGCGGGGAGAAGACGGAGTTGCTGCTGGGTCGCTTCGATGAGCAGGCGCACCTGGACTGGATCCGGGACAACAAGGGGAAAGCGCCTAAGCCCCTCGGTGAGATTAAGGGAATATACGCCCAATCTGCCAACCATCATACTGAACAAGCTAACGAAGGCTGCGTTCCCACAGAGCGTTCCGTTTTCTGCTAGTTTTGGGTTCGGATTTAGCGCTGAAAACTGGATGACATTTTTGAGAACTTGCTCGACTATAATGCTTTCTTGCCTGATTTTAAATTTATAGTGACAATATTCCAACAGGTTTCCTGCCCCATGAATCACAGTGGACGCAGTGTTGTCCCTGGTCTAATAAAATCAAAATCAAATGTGATCTTGTACATAATTTTGCATCTTGTGACAGTATTTGGACGTAATACGATGAAAATACACTTGTATGGGGACAGGGAACCCGTCAATAGGGTAAAACACAAACAATACATATTTAGTTGCATCGTGACACAGATTTCATACAGAAGAGGTTAAAGTCTGTTGCACCATATAAAACAGAACGTCAAAATCAGAAATAAATACGTTCCTAGGTCGTTAAAAATATCTACACGCCTCCTTTACCTCGGAAATTGTGTCTCCCTCCATCCAATACTATTATTATATGTCTGATGGTTGTGATTGGGAACTTGACTTTCAGCTCATTGTAGCTGCGTTTACAATTAAGTTTATTCTCCAGATCAACGCACGTCGATATCCCACTTCTACTCTGGCGGAGATGTCTGCGACAAAACCGGCAAGCCTCGTCAAACCGAAGTGAAACTAAAGTGCTTAGAGAACGCGAGTTCAGCCCAAGTGTCGCTGTACCTTTTGGAGCCGCGCACCTGCCACTACATACTAGGCGTGGAGTCACCCTTGATATGTGAAATTCTTCCGTACGCTGATGAAAATGGACTCATCAAGTCAAAACCGGTTCTAGGAAAGATAGAAGAAGTTATAGAGCTGAAGGAAGAAGAAGAGGTTGTGAAGGAAAAAGTACCAAAGTTAGGAAATGATTAGAATAAATTCTTAAGTCGTATTTGTTGTTTCACTGTTGTATAATTTTAAACTTTTCAACGCCGTGTTCAATAAAAATGTCGTCCCTCACACACAAGTCTCACGCTAATTAATGACAGCTGAAGTGCGAATTTTAACTTTCATCATCATCATCATCATCATCATCATCATCATCATCATCATCATCTCATGATGTCAACACTATACCTAGTTTTTATGACTGTATCGCGTTGAATATGCTAAAAGGGACATCTTTTTTCTTATGAACTTTTCTCTAAACTTCAAAATTAACCAGTTATCGAGGTTCAATATTTTTTTAATAATAACAGTGATATTTCTGTGATATGATAGAGTCGACGAAGCCCCGCTTTCTTTCCGGGTAGTTTGGCCCTTCGGGCCTGGCACAACTCTAATCTAACTTAGCCTATTTTAACCGAACCTATTTAGTTTAGGTTCACACTAAACTAACTCACTCCCAATATACATCTTTTTTAGGGTTCCGCACCTACCCGAAGGGTGCCTATTACTAAGCCTACGCTGCCGCTGAGCTGTATCTTTTGAACCTAAAAGATAGCACGCTGATTTAGCTTCACTTATAACTATAGGTCTAGTACTTAAGGTTGGAGGTTCCTGTGGTGGTGGAGCGGTGTTTTCCTTACGTCAAATGACGCGAGACTTCAGTCGGGTAGGGTAGTCTGATAGGGCTCAAACTAAACAAGTTGTTTATAAAGTGTACGAATATTTTAGTAATATGGCTTAATGTCAGTAGTAATGTTTTGATCCAAGCGTCTTTACGCTAAGTAAATAAAATAAAAAACAATACTAGCTATTAGCGGTCCCCCGACGAAACGACACGCTTGGATCAAAATATTACTACTGGCATTAAATTTTAAGGGCCATATTATTTATTTACATTTTAGAGTTTTATTTTTGTGACAGGGGTGTTTTAAATTTTTAATTTAATTTTGTCAGTATTTTGTCATACGCAATTTACTAATTCAATTTAGGTACACACTTTTAAATATCGTAAGATATATTTTAATTACTATTCATCCCGTGTATAGCGAGACAGTTCTGTTACGTCACATGTATCCCCTCCCGCACCGCTTCACTACCGCAGGAACCTACTCAGTTAAACGCTAGACCTATAACTAGCAAACAACCAACAATGTACGTAATCAAATCTTAGAAGTCGATTTCAACCTACCTACTTGTAATTATAGAGTCGACGAAGCGCCGCTGCGCGAACCTAACCTATTTAGTTTAGGTTAACACTAACTTTATTCCACCCCCTATATCTCGGTAATTTTTGAGTTTAGAGAAGAGTTCATATTATGACAAAGTATGCATCTTTTGGCATATTCTGTATGATACAATTACAAAAAAACATGTTATATTAATATCTTATGTTTTATGTGCTGGCTTGTCGCTTGTTGCCCCGACCGAGTATCTAGTATGACTGTGGAAACTAAAAATAAACTTTATACCAATATTTTCGGGTGCATTGCATCTGCCATTTTTTTGCTATTGGAATACATATGTCACTCACAGTGGTCGAAATTATACGAAATGCTCAAAGGGTGGTGTTATAGCATTTTTCATGGTGGTTCATGTCGTACGAGATGTTACTTAGAATGAAGTACCTGCCTTATGGTTCATGGAAGCAAATCAATATTTTGGATTTGAATTTGAATTTACTTAAGTATACTTACAATTATTGTTAGGGATGAATAACAACTCGTTTTGTATTTTAACTTGACATTTATTTACATTCATATCAACGAAACAGGTGTTGTATAAAACAGTTCTTTTATGTTAATTTTATAACATTGTATACTAAACAAGGTGCCTCGAAAATGTGTAAAAATAAATTTGCGTCCGTATTTTAAGATATGACGTGGCTCGTGTTGGAGACTCGACTATTCTGTCCTAAAGCCGATGTGGGCACGTCTTTGAAAGATGAACCATATCCAACGAATGGGTACACGTCAAAAATAAGAGCTTAGATCTAATACATGTTGAGCCGTATTGGGTTGGACAAAAATCAAACTTGCAGCCAGGCGTGCTTAACTTTGCTCTAATCAGAGGTGAGATTTATTTAAATTTGCCTTAACGACGCTTGAAATAAGGCTCCGTATAGCACGCTCACAGCATGCAAGTATTATAAATGTCTACCAAGGTTCATTCTCAACTTCCAGACAGTTTTTTCCCTTTGGTCAATTTACAGCCTTGGACCAAATTAAACTGCCTTTAACTAAAGTCATCTCACTTTTTGGTTTCACAGGATTTACACATTTCTCATAAATATAATCGAAAAAATGACACCTGATGTTATTTATTATATAATAAGAGTAAGAAAAATGATGGTAACAAAATAATAATCGGTGATCTACTTCTCTCTGGCAAACCTATAAAAAATAGTAAATTATTACATGAAACCAAATTTTCCAGGGCTTAAGTAAGTGATTACTAAATTTTAATGTCTCTTTGAAACACGTTACATTTATAAATATTCAGATGAAAATACCCAACAGAGATTTGTCTTTTTGAGAAGTTTCCCGAAATGGTGGCTACTAAAGTATCCAAAATTATACTAAGCAAATTTTACTGATTTTTATTTTAACAAATATTTTATGTCGAACAAACACAGTTTCAATTAACGGATTTGTACACTTTAAATGGCTATAAACTTTGGCTGCAGTGTTTGGCGGATACAGATGCTCAGATGTACAGCACTACTCTAAGATGACCGAAAAAATATTTGGTTCACATTAAAACTTCATGAGGCATATTTCTATGCGCAACAACAATGAGGTCTCCCGTCTTACATACCTAGGTAGTATTAAGTAGGTAAAAAACCCTCCATACTAGAATTCCTGACAATTCATTTAAAAATCATATTAACCTTACAACTGATCTTGTGGTAGTGTCTTGGTTTTGAGTGAACTATTGAAATGTCAAAATAACAATTAAACAATACATTCCCCTTTTAATAATAATTTATATTATAACGAAAAAAAATGAAGATAAAAAGCTATTATGGTGCAGGTTCTACGGAACCTAAGAAAAAGGAATCACTAGACGAATGACTGAATCGCTAACGCAGTAACACCTACTATAGGGAACTTATTCAGTCTAGATATTGTCTTGCTTCAGACATCGAAACATTACTAAATTAGAGTAAATAACTTATAAACCATCTTAATAAACCTCTCTTTAATATAATACTCAACTAAATTTAATTAGATATAAACGATGATCTACATCAATTCTTTAAAAGACGAAAGTGAACAAGTAAAACTACAACGGTATTACAATTTAAATTGGTCATTCATGTGCACTTGGAAATAACGCATTGGTATGTTGTCGAAACCGTCAAATTGGCCGCATTCGTCCGAAAGCGTGAGGGATGCCTTATATTTTGAGTGTAACCGCCAATCCTCTCATTTAACATCATCGCCTTTGGTTGGTACTACACCTAAAGCTATACATAATATATGTAACTTGAGGTTAGCTTTCAGACGAGCGTCGCTTTAAAGGAAAGTTTTAATAATGCGTTTTATTATTAGCATTAAGAAGTTTGAACAAATATTCCAGAAAAATATGCCAACAATCAAGATTTTTTTTTTATAAGCAAACAGTGCTTAAGTACCTGAGTCCGTGCTGCTATGAAAAATTGGTTATTTGTTAGGGCCTTCTCACACTGGCGATTTGCGAACGTATCGCGCGACGCGATTGGTCAACGAGCTCGGATGCGCGCGGCGACTGCGCAACGTCTCATCACGCTCGGAAATCGCCAGTGTGATAAGGCCCTTTATATATTTAACCAAGTATCCCGACGTTATGACAGCTCATAGTAGGGCCAATGAATACCAAACTTACTTACGAAATTATTCTAAATATTAAATACTTAAACCTAATAAAATTTTGACTAAAAGGTCCAGTGTTCGATGTGTTACAATAAAAATAGGTATAATAAAGGGTCGCGCTAAATCTTCGTAGCGGATAGTCAATCGGCGCCGAGTGGTTGACCGTGGTGGACATCCATTCATGCATTCACAGAAACAATGACAAACAAGAACAATGAGAAAGTTAAATATTTTAAAATACGCCAGATATCTCAAATACTCTCGAATGCCTCACTATTTTAAATGAGAAGTCTTCATAGCTGAGAGATTTTAGTTTATTGCCAGCAGCAAGCGTAATCAGTTATGTAGGTATATTTCTCACGCATTAGATAAAAATCAAGGATGGCGGGCATAAAAATTCAGAAAAAATATACACCGTATGAATTGAATAAAACATTTGAGATATCTTACTAGGTACGTCATATGAATAATTCATATTTTTCGGGTCCACATTGAAAGAAAAGTTCACAGTAGGTTTCCCCACAAACAAAATTACAAGTTTAAGTACACTATTGACAACACGTCAGGTTAAATAAATACACTGATCACTTTGAGATCATCTCGTTAGTCTAACGTCTTATTTGAACAGAAACTGGAACAGAAATAAATGGCCACATGTATTATTTTAATACGATCGGTAACACGAAGAGGATTAATGTTACGAAATAATACTTATCTAATTAATGTTGTTCTAATGTAACGAAACAAAACAATCAAATAGCAATACTTATTTGGTAGGAAGTTCCGGTGTTTGTTCACCAGTAGTAGCTTTGGATGGCAAAAATAATATATCTCCTTACACGTACGTAATTAGATTTATTATATTAAGCGAGCGACGTACTTGCGCTCTCGGCGCCAGCAGCCCTACTCCTGAATTTGGTGTTTCGAGTTATGTTAGTCCCGTCTATTTCCATCGGTTCCATGTCGGCTATATAGCAGCAGGTAAGACAGAGAGGACTAACGAAATTTCGAATTTCGCGTTACGGAGTAACTCACCAGCCCCTTTTCGCCCGCACAAAGCATCGGCGTTTAAACGCATTAAACTTACGCTTAAAGTGACTAAATTAAACATATGAATAATTAATAAACAATTTGGGGAATACTTTGGAAACGATAAATCTTTTGACACAAACCTTATCCTTATACTTATTAGTTAACAACTGTGCACATGGACTCGCGTTTTCGAACGAACCTTAACTATCTGTCAGTTCAAAGTGCACCGGATTACATCACAACAAACGTTCAAATAGTTACAACCTTTGCAAATTTTCCAGTTTTTTTTAATCACTAGGAACCAGTCGCGCGTAGGTAACTAGTACGGTCTTGATAGTTCCTTGGAGCGTTTCAACTGAACTTTGAGTCTTTTTGTACCTATTTGGAAGCCGTTCATGGCTTGTATGGCGGCTTGGGCCGAGGCAGCGTTGTCGTAGGAGACGAACCCGAAGCACTTGGACAGGTTGGTCTGTTTGTCTATGAACACTTTTGCCGAGATCACGTGGCCGAAGGGCAGAAACGTGGACGCCAGGTCCGTGTCCGTGAACTCCTGCGGCAGGTGGTATATGAACAGGTTACCACCCTCCGGGCCTAAAACAGTAAAATTCCATCATCATTTAGCAGAAATAGCAGAAAGAACATGTATTGTGAACAACAAGATGTTGTATTTAAAGGACCACAATTAAGCTGCTCTGATGATACCTATAGGATATCCGTTGCGCTTAACGTCCCTAGACCAAGCGCGGATTCATGATTTCAATTCGGGGCTATGACTTTCAATACCGGTCTAGTTTTGCTATAAATAAAATGAGTATTGAATCTTTAAGTTACAAAAAACTGAAGCAAAATGCGAAAATTCAACATTTCATTAAATTGGGATTATCTTTAAAACCGTTAGACTTTTACTAGACCCTGTTTAGATAGAGGCTCTTTAGACAGCAAATGTCTACTACTTTAGGTAAGTTGATTGTGGACTTTCATTGAGCGGTGTACTGATAAACAATTTTATGAAAATCGAGTCCCAATGTACGAAGTTGCGGGCATTCTCTTGGGTTCTATAAAGTCAATGGATGGATACCCCGCGAAAACGGCGTCGGCTAAAAAAAATTACAGTCGCAAATCGTGCTAGCACTGCGCCGGTTTATAGAATTAAATAGATTAGACAGGTTCGTTAATTGTGAAATTTCGAGGTTAAATGGGTAATACAAATAAATCTACGGAAAGATGCGGTCGGTAACCCCGCAACTCTCACATTCACGAGGTCTCAGCAATACTAGTAGTTAACTCTGCAAATTACGTGTACTTAGTAAGGTTTTTTGTATCGGCTCTACATATGTGCGAACTTTCCCTTTTTTCTATACTACTGTCTTGTTGTTTAAGAATCATCGAGTGATTCTTAAACAACAACTTGAGGAGGAAGGCAGAGTCAAAAATTCTCATCGATGTGGTCAAAAGTATCTGAACCCCTGTGCCCTTTTTGGAAGTTGGCTGTTCCTGCCACTATTGCGTTTCTTGTTCTTTTTATTAGTGGGAGCGTCGAAGGTTCCCCCCCTTCCCTTTCCCCTAGACTTGTTTGCTGGTGCTGTATAAAAATGGTACCTTCGACTTGCTTGCCGGCGGCTGCGGCGGCCGCCGAGCCGAGCACGGAGCCGAGCGGCGCGGCTGCGTAAGCGCTGCCGAACTGCGCCGCGTACGCAGAGTTCAGCGGCTCCGCTGTGGACCCTGTGTATACACCGATAGTTATAGGAAGACACAATTAATATGGCGCGCGTCAAAGCGTTTCCGCCGTTGACCAAGCGTCTATTATTACTTAATCCGCGTGCCATATTAATAGTATCCTGCTTATACACATTTAAAACTTGGACGCTTGGGCTACAGTTACCAATAAAGCGAGTTGTGTTAAAGCGAGATATAATTTAACCTACACCTTTTCGGCGAATACAAGCGAAGGCAAGAGATGCATTTACGTGTCAGTCTGCGAAGACATTTTAGAGATCCCGTGACTGTCTAAAAGCAGTTTTTAATAATTCATGGTGAATTACATTATACCTTTTTTCACGGGATAGTGATGCGATTACCTGTATACTTTTAATATGTCCAGTCCTCTCCTAGGTATGTAAACCTACCCTCACTTCCCTAAGTTTCCAATAGGTAATTGTAGGTAATTAGTGTTCCCTGAAAACTTCACAGAAGGGAATTTAAGATTAGGGATAACGTGTTGTTTTCCCACCGTCGAATGTTTAAAGTTTTCTTTAAATAAATAAATAAAACATTAAATTTAAACCCTTGGGAGAGGACTGGAAGTCTCGATATTACGACGCAGTTACATGCTGCTTCATGATCACGGGATTCACGAGTTTACCAACTTGAATTCTAAAGGTAATCGTGGCCGATATCATATTGAATATAAATCTACTACCTAGTTAAATTCTCGACTATACCCCGCGCGATCCTATTATGGTCGAAGGTAAGGAGGGTCCAGTAAACTAAAATGTATAACTGACTCGATGATAAGTAGGTATTACTGTTTACAGCAATTTAAACAAGGGAAAATATAGCGTTTGTGGTTAACTCGCATTGTCATTGTCCGGCTGCCACTTCATTATCATATTGTATTACAACCATAAATATTAAACATTAGTCACAAATTCAATTTCGAACAATATAATCAACTTCAAATACTTAACGAACGAAGTTTTTAAATAAACATTAATGCCGTTTTCGGCGGGAGACCCAATTACAATAAACAGTTAGAGGGACTACCTATTTCTATTAAGAGCAATATAATTATACTGAAAACTAAAACAAGCTCTGTAACTTACGTACCTATTCATAATAAAGACCGAATCACTTAACATCATATTATCCGATATATTTATGATAATGTAGCAGCAACGTTGTATCTACAAAATACTTACACAGTGTTTTGTTATGTAAAATTAAGATAAACATTCCCCTTTCCCTGTATTAATTTGAACTATGTCTAAAAAGTAGGTAAATCATTTACGGATTCTCGTCAAATACCAAAATATGTACACATTTTTTTACGCAATAATTAAATAAATCAATATGGAATAAAGAAGTCAGCTCTTGGTAATTGAATCAATTACAAACACAGTGTACAGTCAGCTGCATAAATATGATAGTAGGATGGGATGATTTAAGACTGCACGTCGGTAAGAATGCGCACACGTGACTTCTCGAAAGCAGAACAAAGTTTGTAGCTAACTTCAGTTTTGTTTTGAAGTGTTGAGGCACCCGATTATTGCTCCCGGAAAAGAATACATTTACCACAGAAATACAGGATCTCATGTAAGTTTTAAGTTTTTATAATGTTTTGTTCTTATTTTTCTTCGATTTCAATGTGTTGTATATTTTGAACCAATTTGGAAATCGTGGGATGTTATTTGAAACGTCAAATCTGTCGCAAGATCGCTTCGGTGATATTAGGTCAAGTTTTTGCCAATAGATGACGCCACCAGTATGAAAAAGTGAGAGCAAGCAATACGGTATTTGACTGATATCAAATCATCAACTTTTATTGAAACGTCAAAAACGATCCGCTCGTACCTGAAGTTTGTAAGGAGATACTTGTTTGTGACGTCACGATTTTCAGTGATCAAACTACTTCCTTTTTTAGTTTTTGTTTAATTAAATTCGAAATTTGAAAACCGAAGCAGGTATCGGCAGCGAACCTGTAAAGTGAACTTTACAGTACAACCACTAGATAAGATTTAACATGACGACAGCAGTTATAACCTACAGTTTTTGAACGCGTCGTAGAGGTT
Source organism: Tortrix viridana (assembly GCA_963241965.1). Taxonomy (NCBI): domain Eukaryota; kingdom Metazoa; phylum Arthropoda; class Insecta; order Lepidoptera; family Tortricidae; genus Tortrix; species Tortrix viridana. The sequence continues at coordinate 8,084,141 of OY725179.1, read as the reverse complement.
TTACGATATGGGTGTAGATAAAAATCTATATGCCCATTTCCGTACCAATTTTTGTCGATCGGTTGAGTTATACCACGGAGACGGAACAAAGAAACAAACAAATGCAATATCCCATTTACAAATATTAATAAGTATAACCCTCTTATAAGTTTGGGTCACGTGGGCCTTATTTATTCGTATAATGACTGGAGCAATCTTACCTGGCCTAATGCAAAAAATATACACTTCTTGAAATATTTGGAGTAAGCCTACATAAAATCTGCTATCAACGTGTATTGGTGACAGAGGGGCGTTAATTAAAAGGGGCACGTAAAATTGAAGTCGTATTCCGAATATCTAATGATAACACTATACAAATAAATATTACACGCTTCTTGTCAAAGCAACGTAAAATAACGACAACGCCGGAACGAAGAAATTCCCTAAAAATAGTTAGCACTCTCATGCAAAACAGTTAGTTGTTAAATACAGAAAACATTATTACATATGTCTCGACAATATCAATATACTACAGCGTTTATGCAGGAAATTTAAAAGTAATTGTTATAATCACACGTACATAAACAAACAAACAATAACTTCGTACAGATCAATCAACAATTGAAAAAAAAAAACAATATCAGGCATAACTCAAACAAATACAAATGTTAAAACTTAATAAGTATTTCAAATAGTTTATCACCAGAATGACAAAACTTAGAACATAGTGGGTATGCATCAAACACGATTATCCCTAACAAACAAACTGAATATACAAAACAAGCAACCTAATCTACTGTAAAATAAACACTAATCACACCCATTCTCATCAATACGAGTATTATGACCACATACAAATAAACGTTACATTGCTTTTAAAAGAATTAAATGGCTATTGCCTTCTTTAGGAAGCGTTGTACAGCCTGGCCAAGCAACATCTTGTACATCGAAATCAAACCAAGCCAACCTCAGGAGGATGTTCTAAACGAGATCGGCACTCTCTCTTTCTCTAGGTCTTTAACAAATCAAGACAAGCGTTAAACGTCAAGCGAGAAATTGCAATTTAGTTGATCAACATTAACAACAATGTTTTGATTTGAAACGTTTTGATTGGAATGCCATTGTCATTAACATCAAGCAGTTTACAGCTAGGCGACGACTTCAGGCTACAGCGGTGCGTTACGCGGGGCGGCGAGCGACGTGTCACGGCGTGCCACGCTGTTCGTCACCCATCGCTTACGCTACCGCTAGCGACCTAAATCATTGCCAGGCCATGCCTGGCCAGGCCCAGGTTCAGACAGTCATATGTCTGAGACACAGATTCTGTATTTTTCAAGAATAAAACACATTAGATACGTGAAAAATACCGTAATAATGATTACTTATGTCTTGTTTAGAACATCACAACAAGAAGCCAAAACAGACAGGCATTCCATGTAAACAAAGGCACACTTTCGATGTTATACAAATTCGTTTTTACCTGTGATGTTAGTCTTCCCGAGAAGACCTGAAGTGTGAAAAATGTTCATCGTTAATTAACGTTTTTTAAAGTTCTCTCAATTACTTAAGCCCAACCTGAAATAGGAAAGTTTGCGGACAAAAAGATCGTTATGGTTTTTATGGGTTCTAACTTATGTAGCTACATCCCAATTAGGGATTGGGCAGGACTGGCAATTAGTGGGAATTTATTGCGGCTTAATTGTGCTGGTGGACGAGTTCTGGGATAGATGGCGGGGTTACGCGGGCTCGGGCCCTACACTTATCAGGAGTACTTGCTCTAACCCAATCAAATTCTTTCATGATTTCGTTACGTTGTGCTTGATTTAAAACTATTAATTGTTTACTCAAATAGAAGAAAACGAGCGTTAACTCATTTTACCCTCGCTTCTTGGAATTGACTGTAATAATAATTATTTTTACCATGGTAAATTTTCAATCGTTGTTATTAATTGCTGCATCGTTCGGTTGTGATTTTTGTTGCAAACTATTGCAGCAGAACTAATTTAACAGAAACAAACTATGCAATTTATCGCCCTTGACCTAATCTGACTGAAATAGTTTTCGCAATAAAATAAATGCGTTTCATTGATCTGCAATTTTTGGCAAGTCATGATTTCTAGTTATCCCAAAAAAGTGTTGAATATTTATTTCTGTGAAGGAATCTTTGTTTTTATGTTACTAATTTAACTGTAACAATGAATTTATCTTAACATAAGCCATTTTCACTAGAAAATATACCATAATAATGATCAACGTTAACTGCCAATTGAGATCATCTGTCCTTTCCACTTCCTTCCTTAACTTGTACATTCGCCATCATATATATTGCAGCAAACAAGGTGCTCACAAATATCTGAACACGACTCTATTGTCAAGGCGTTAGAGTGCATGTTCAGATATTTTTGACCACTCTGATATGTAGAGATATATTTGATGGCGAACTGTACCTCGTGAGTTGAGATTACGTGATACAACTTACATAGCTGTGGAGCGGGCGGCTGCGGTGCTGCAGCGGGCGCGACGGGCGCCGCCTGCGTCACCACCGGCTGCGTCATGGCAGCCAGCGCTGCCAGGTTCTGGACAGACACCGGAGCCAGCAGCCCGCTCAGCTGCTCCGACCCGCCCATCCCGCTCACGGTACTTCCGCTCAGCCCTGCGCCATTGAAAGCTATATCCTGATAGTTTACACCTACGAGGAAGCAAACAAAAAGAAATAAAAAAGGGAACGGGGTAACATAACGAAAAAAAAAGGATTGGATGGGTAGATTAAAAAAAACGAAAAAATGACGCTGTTGCTTAACATTGCCACATTTGCTAGTCTACATAGGCATTACATAATAATTTTCTTCAACTAGATATAATGTTGGCGTGTCGAACGACGTTGTAAGCATTCTTGATTCTATCGTTAATAGAAAATCATTAACACAATGACTTAAACTAGTTTCTACACACGAGTAAACTATAATCACTCGCTTTGAAAATGAAAAGCAAATGACTGAAGAAAAAGAAAAAGAGTCCACCAAACTACGAGTACGTACCTAAGTAATTTGTAACAAAAACACTGACTCAGTTAAACAACGAGCATGTTTGTTTGTCATAAGACTAAAGTCACATGCTGTAAAATTCATTCTGCAGTTACGAATAGGTGTTGCATGTTTGTCAGTAAACAAAAATGTGGGCTTAAAGCATACTGAAACAGTAAAACAACAGTAAAGTTGCTCTTTTATATATCTATGAATGGCTTTAGGACCCGGTGATTTTACTGTTTCACTTTTTAAAACTAGTATCTTGTTACTTATCCCACCCCTTTATTTTTAGTTCTCATGTGATGTTTTGCCAGGCCCACTGGCATATGAAAATGGCATAAACTGGCATACTACTCGACGTACACGAATAGATTTATCTATATTTCGTACAAAAAAGTAAATATAGTAAGGGGGTATAGGAGTTAATGTGCTCTGGCACGTGGGGTTCGTTAAACTTGTACAGTTACGTATACTACGTACGCACGATGATGTTTATATATTATTATATACTGCGTAACTAACCTTGCAGCAGTGTCGAGCCCTGCCCTTGTAATAATTGTTGCTGCAACCCAACGGCTTGCAACTGCTGTAGCAGTTGTAGCTGGGTGGCTGGCGACAGCGCCGCCTCGGACGCGAGGTATGCCGTCGGCGTCACCGGCGTCGTTAGCCCCCACAGGCTTGCCTGCATCGCTTGAAGCTTCTTCTGTTCTTTCTCTTTCTGCGTGTCTGCGAACTTAACCACCAGCGGGGCGGAGCAGCCTTCCATGGTCTGACTGTGGTGCAACGTCTGAAAATTGTTGTTTAATATTATGGCAAAATTATGCACACTTCTTGTTTTAACGATTAGGTAAGGGCGTTTGGTTTTCGCACCGAGTTCAATTTGGATTTGAGAAGTCGCAATGACCGAAGTAGGCGTTATACTAGTTGCATAATTTGTAATTTCGTCTCGTTATCACCATTGATAATTCTCGAACCGTAGGTATTTTCTTAGTCTGATCAGAAGAGCGCTCTCACAATGTGCTAGGGACAATCCGCTTGTGCGGTGTAATTTAACTAAAATTTTACGTCAACGTAAATATTTCCTCGCCGGTTAGCCATAAGTGATTTTTGCATTTATGAGGAGCATGGTCATAAATAGCAATAAATAAATAATTGAAACAGGGAAGTCCCTACGGGCTGCCTAATGCCTACGCGACTTGACTATTACCATTATAAGGCCGTCAATCGGCGGAGTATTGCTGTCTAATACCCGCGGGACCGCAGCGCTCCTAATTGGAACCCCGTAATGGACCGAGTTATTAGAACGGTCCAATCCGCTTAAAACTTCACCGCCCGACTAACCAATCAAGAAATTCGTAACAATTTAAAAACCTGAAGCATTTAACTCAAGTTGGAGTTCCACTGGAAGTTTTCTATTCAATTGAAAGCGATCCGGCTTAAAGGAGTCTTTGTGCGGAATCTCCATTGATTTTAACACGAGCGATTAGATTTCATTATTGTCCAATTCTATTGAGGTTCTTTCTAAAATTGCAAGTTGGGAACGTTTTAATGTACAAACTTTTGGTGTTTCTTATTGAAAATTCTTCGAACTGATTTCAGTGACTTCGTTTTATAATAAAAATATATTTGAAAGGCATTATTGAAGGCCACGGCAATCAAATATCGCCCATACAGCTTACCCGCAACTTGTTTCCCTTTCTTCTAACAAGTCTGTTACAATAGAGACGTACTTAGAGACGTACTTAGCGACGAGTGAGATACAAGATATACTTAATAATAAAATATCCTAACTGTAGTTATACGCTTGGCGAGTTTCTAACTCTACTTTTAGTAGAGCTAGAGCTAGCGCTATTGTCACAATCTGCCTTTTTGCCAGACTGAGCGAAGTCAAAAGAAGGGCTTTTAACAGTCTATGTATGTATGTGACCAAAATCGGATGATCCACTCTAGCTCCTAAACAATTGGACCGGTTTTAATGAATGGGGTGTCATAGGCTGTATAAAAATTGTAAGGGTGCGTCATACTAGTCACCAGTCGGGTTTTAGTTCGCAACCCTTGAAATATTAATATTTGATTTTCTGAGAGTTGTCTCTTGGAATTGTTAAAGTCTGACTGGAGCGTGCCCCGATAGCCTTCTAGAAACTATTTAATGCGCTAGGTTATTTATTATGGTACTAGAAAAGTATTGGAGCTCGTGAAATTAGGCACCTAGTACGTATACATAGTAAAGATAAAGTCCTGCAGGAGCTAAGGTGTTAAGAGAAGTGCAACAAACCCACAAAGAAACAAATGTAGGTGCTATTGGAAGATTGCACATAGCGCAAATTCAGCTCGTACGTAGAGATGTGCCCTTCTCGGAAACTTTCGAAAATTTCCCTTATTTTGTATGGACCGGGAATATTTCCCATACAAAATGAGGAATGTTTTCGAGAACAGCACATCCCTACCCGTACGTATAATGGGGTTACTTTGATTAATTTTAAAAAATAAATTTCCTATATCCTGTATTTATTGACATAGTAAAATGTATAAAAGATTGTATTGGCGACTACTGATTTGGAGTAACTTAAAGCAGTTAAGGGTGAACTACGATAGATGGCTCAGGAGAAAAAAAAACATAACGTAGCTTAAAATCTCGATTCTTAAATTCTTCTTAAAAATACTTTGGTATCCCAGTGTTTATGATACAATATCAAAGTCACCCCTGGAGTATGTTAAAAATGAGGGGTTTTTTGTTTTGCAGTTTTTATATCCTATTTTTCTGAAAATATTTAAACTTTATAAATATATTAAATAAAAATGATAAATACTTAAAATATATAAAAAAATATTTAAATTTAAAATATTCAAACTTATTTAAACTTTAAATTTAAAGTTTGCGCTCGCATATGAAACAAATAACAGGGGACATAATAGGGAATATCTTACACAAAAATACGAGTACCTAGTCCCAAACTAAGCTCTAAGCTCGACAACGATAAACATACTTATAAAAATAAAGAAATAATTACTTAGGTACATAAAAAAAAAAAAATATATATAAGTACTTATTCAGTATTCAAAACCACCACATTCTTGACCGATGTCGTCGGCGAGCGACAGCACACTCTGTCGTGACAGACTAAATGGCCGAGCTCGATCCCCTTCTTCAGTCCCACAGGGCATATGGAAAGCACCACTTTATGGTTGTCAAGCTAGAGAGATCAACTGACCTTAATGGCGGCGATAGCTGCTTGCTTGGAGATGAAGGTGACGAAAGCACAGCCCTTGCTCTGGCCCTGCGCGTCGCGCAGCACGGTGCACTCCTCGATAGCGCCGTGCCCCGCGAACAGCGCGCGCACGTCGTTCTCCGACAGCTTCTTATTGAGCATGCCCACGAACAGCTTGCGTTCTGGAGACAAAAAAACATGATTTTCATTTATTTGGACATTTAAAAATGTAACACATTGGCCTTGTTTCAAATTGCTAGGCTTGTAGTGCTAGAGCGTGATGGTGATGAGCACGGATGACGAGCAGGGAAAAATAGCCATGCTCATCTCATCACACAAAAATGTACCCTTACTGGGAATTAAACTCGGGGCTACTTAAGCTCGGTCATCACCACCTAAGCTAATCGCGTTGTAAAATTTGGAACTGAGGAGAGCGCCTAATTAACAATATAATACTGTTAATTGCTTTCTACTACACCTAGGCTAGGACCCAAGATCACGTCTGGTGTATCAATTAAAGATTTTTAAAATTACCATTGAGCGTTATCGTCTACAATTTCATTGCTTAGTAATCCAAATCTCATCACAAATGAACTTGAAGTTAATTTTTTGTCCAATAATCATATAAAGTCCCTGTGCTGGTCGTGGTCAGGTTCTTAACTTGTAACAATGCCAACCTTTCCAGCCAGCGAAGTTTGAGACAGAACTCTCAAAGAGTAATATACTATAATACGGTATTCCACAAACAAAAGCCAGAGGATACAAGTCATTCGCCAGCAGATACGTTTGTTACAGGGAGCAAGTACCTGCGATGTGGGTGTTTAAAACTTTGCCGTGTGGATGATCTTCTAGCAACATTCTAGCTCGAGGTTCGAAAGTTTGTATTTGTTTTTGGTTTACGTTTTAGATGTTGTTTCAACCTAATCCCGAGATCACGGTTCTCTAAAAATAATATTTTTGAAACCGATTTTATGTGAAAAGCTTTGTTGCGACAATGTGAAGAGATTCCTCTGGAATATTCAGAAGCAGTCACTTCCAAGTGGCATGTAACATTTATGCATTGACGGCGCGCGGGGCGCCGCGGACACCGGCTCGAGTGCATTGTACATTCGGGGCGACAGTGTCAGGAATCCTTGTGTGATCCTGAAATATGTAGTCCGCAAGCCGCCGCTCGCCAGGATTTGAGTGCAAATTTACGACTCAACCCGCCACCGATCATAAAGCATACGCTTCTGTGCATACGAATCTTTAGGGCTTCGAAGATTTAAGACCGTTTCTTTAAAAATAAACTTAAGTCATAAGAAACCGAACGTTTAGGTGAGAAATGTTCCCAACATATACAGCGTACACAGTGAGTTTTACTCGTAAAATTCAACATTCGGCGCTCTCAATCCCCCGCGGGAGCGAGTTTTGGCGAAATTGAAAAGGTACGAAGCGGAGGCCCGCCTGTTACAAATATTTCATGCCCGCAAAATCAGCACGCTCGTGTGGAGATTAGCATGAAAATGGTGCGAGAAAACGAGCCTGCGCGAGTGAAAAACTCACCAGCGTCGGGTACAACGGCGCTGTGTAATTCCACCGCTCTGCTTCGCACATTAGCCGTGTGTTTAAATTTGTGATCAACACGCGCGAATTTCCACGTACGGTTCGGCATACGGTGGAATCAATTCGATAGATACCCATTTGATAGCGCTTGATTAAGTATGCCGCCCTTTCGGTCCCAATCCAAGTCTAATATACGATTGAACGTGTTTCGGAGATACGTAGAGCGTTGAGCGACATTATTTAGAAGGATTTCTTTAGTTCATACATTTGAAAAGACTTGCATTTCAGTAGTTTGACCTTGAACTATATAGTTTGTCATAAACGTCACATACTTATTGTCTCATTGCACATTTCAACAGCCTTCTGTCGCGCGGTAGAGACGCAATAGGAGCAGTCTACAGCGCTACGTCACTTTGAATACTAAATAGGTATTGTTTGCGATCGGTCCCAGGTGTCGTATTCTTTTAGGAACGGTATTGTTTAGTTTATTCCTCCTGCTACTGCAATTTACATACCTACGATGGTGTACTTGAGTATACCGGATCGGGTTGAATAGAAACTTACAACAAAAGTGAACACGCTGTACGGAGACTCGAGAATTTAAATCGTGTATGACAGCGTCCTTCCCTTTTGTACTTAGCCAGTAAGAATGTTATAATTAAGTATTACTAATATCCTTTCCACGACATCAACATAATATAAATAACAGGGAAATTCCTTAATAAATAATAAGGTAGCAAGCGTTGTATATCTTTAGATCCGTTTAAATATTCATCCAATTATGGAAAAACATATTATATTTTTCAGGCTCTAGCTATGTCAGTTATTTTATTATTGGCGGCAGCGGGGCAAAATTGCCAAATACGTTCCAAAAATATTTCTTATTAAAGGTGTTACCGAAAATATTGTACCGAAATAATCCGTAATTTACTAATTGACGTCGGGACCGTAAATTTAAAGTTTACATAACGAATAATACTTTAATAGGTAACTCGTCATCGCGCTTACAAATATAGATGACTGTGCGGGTACTATGTTTTACCGGGCCTTTTTTATTTTTGTAAAGATTGTATTATGACGTTGTGATGTTCGATGACCTACTTGAAAGAATACTAAAATATATTTGATAAAATAGAATAAAATAACTTCAGTTAAAACGTTTTCAACTTTAATACGAAAATAATTTTGGCTCCAGCACTTAAGACGGTTAACTCCTTCAGCCGCTGAAAAGAACTCGAAGCGAGCGCAAGCAAAGGCCCGCAATTTACTTTACGCTCATTACGTTGCAATTCATTATTGTAGTACAAGAGCCGAGGGGCCTCGTCAGGTTATGTAAATTGGTTAACCGACGTGCCTTCACCGCCGAGACGGGCCACTTAAACCTTTAGCATTTTAAAATGGTATTTGCACTAAGTACACAATTAGCTCTACGTTTAAACTGATCGCCGTTTCCCGCGCGAGTGAGGATTCACTTTAAATATTCTAATTAGTACTTGACGCCGCTTAGTGCTTTTTTAATGGACCTATATAATTTAACAGCCCGTCCTTCGGGCGTTTCACGTGACATTTTAAATTATCTACATTGTAATGGTGATTACAACAATATCATGTTGTTTGTACAGGCGCACTAGACAGACTCTAAGCTTTGTTCATGCTACTCCTATTGTAACACAAATAGTTCAGGACTGTAGCTGTTGAAGCAACACTACATTATATCAGCGTAATATGTATACATTTTTTACACATTTGAGAGTTCGTACAGAGGTTGGTATCGTAGAAACATTAAAATTCGTCAGTATTACTTGATAAAGTTTCATGAACGATGGTTTTGTCAAAGATTTCAAAAGGAAGGATGCGCCCCATCGAACATTTCACATAAACCGTCTCCATACAAGCAATATCAGCGCCATCTGTCACAACCCGTGCAAACTACGTTGCCGCGAACAACTGTCACGTTGCATAGGTCTACGATGTAACATTGTGCGTGCGTTCAGGAATATTTTATTACATTTTTATCGTAATAAATCAGCTCAACGCCGATATACAAACAGTTCAATTTTATATTACTTACAATTTAGAATGATCACTATCGTCATTTCTATACTTATTTATAAATACGATTTACCGATACCTACGTGATCGCCCAGAAGGAACAAGCATGTAGGAAATACGTTGATTACATTGGCTTCAATTCAATTGCTACCAAAATTGATATAGGCCTACTTTTGGACTACTCAGAATGATTATTTTAGGCTCGATAAGTTTACGCTTGACCCCAATCACACCATGCGACCATGTAGGTATAAGTATGTAATATATCCTATTATCTGACGCGATTAGAATTTTTTTTGGCGTAGGTGTCTCTCTTGAATTGCATACATATACCTAGAGATTTTAACGACTACTAAAAAAATAATGTTATCAATTCGAGTATGTAATAAAAAAACAAACATACAAAAGTGAAGCTAATTTTTTTACAGTTTACTTTATGAAATAAAATATTAAATAATCGATACATTTTATCCCGGAAAATTTGGTAGTTCCCTAGCGAAAACCGATAAACAACTTATACGCGGACGGAGTCGCGGGTAAAAGCTAGTAATAAATAAAACCGTTTGATAAAAGTATGTAAGACAAAAAGTTTTACTAAATCAAACCGTTTACAAGTTATTGTGATGTGCGATGTGACACCCTTACAATGTTACTACGCGTGCACAATAACCGCCACTATGGACTTAATTATGGCTATAAAAAAGTGTTTATTTAATTGTTAAACATGTAATAAAAATAAGGTACTTTACGATTACACGATATTCTATGTTAGTATCATATTTTTTACAGCCTTTAACCACACAACTAGGCATTTTTATGACGAGCGAACTAACGTCAACCAATGACGCGTGAATGAATCGCGTTGGCCCTAAACTGTCCAGCTAGCACATCCTGTATTTTCTCGCTCGTCGCTCAGTGCATCTCTATCGTTACAGACTAGTTAGAAAGGGTGATCCGAGCGACAAACAAGTCATGCACAACACGTGCTAGGCGTTCTGATTGAGGGCCAACGCGCTGGTGCCATTTCGTCGCACCGTCGGCCCGGTTCTGACGCTAGTAATATAGATATACTCGTAATCCAATTGTTTTTATGCAGATTTACGTGACAGAATTCACTTAAAATTTACTAATCAAAGTAATTACTCTACACACGAAGCTTGTAAAAAATAATAATCTTTTTCGACAGGTTATACCTAGTAATTTAACGTTCCATTTCTGTTGAATCCGTTGATTAGAACGATACGAGTGAGCTAATTCAAATGTGTCAGTCTATTTGCATATAACGCTAACTAATCTTAAGCTTAGTTTAGATTCACGTAAGGAAGACAGAGACGTAGTTTGCGGAATATTAGATAGGTACCTAAGTAAGTACTTAACTAAATTTTACCCACGCAACTCCACGCAACATCCGCGCAGATATAAATAATCCTATTGATGAAACAAAATGCATTTATTTTTTCACTACGTTAAATTTCCGATATGTTTAAAATGTAAAACTAATTGCTTTTTTAATTATCGACTAGATATTACGGTTATCTGTTCATATTTTCGTGCCTCGAAGTCAAACGCAATACAAACATGTATTTTAGGTTGAGTAACTACTCTTTTTCTTTATAATGCACAAATTATGCTATTCTGAAACTATTCCTCGGGGAAGGTTTACCCTTGCAGGAATTGGGGTGGGTTGCTAGTACATGATATGATAATAAAATTAAAACACCTTAAACCAACACAATTGCTAAAATGTAAAGTTGCTTCCAGACTTACAAGTGAAATTCATTAATATTTTTCAAGATTATAAGTAAGTATTATTTATATGAGCTGTATGATCCCTAATGCTCGTTCTTCACGTGCGGCCTGCCAAGTGCGTTTGCTTGTACGCCAGGACAATGCGTCGTTAAATCGGAGTTATGAGACGGGGCCGTTTTACGAGACATAGACAAGGTAGAGGCGCTGCTGTCAGAACAAGGTCGCGTTATATTAAGGTTAGCGTGATGATTGATGGTTTATATGGAGATGATGTTATAATTAAGCTTAACTTAAAAAATGTATACCTTCGTAGATAAGGTTTCACACTTTGCGTCAGAGGCGTTTTTATGTTATATCCCCTACGCTACAAAATTACTGAACAGATTTCAATGCAAACTGATAGCTTTAGGAGAACACCGTTTCAGGGGAAGGTTTTGGGCACAACAAATAAAAAAATGCAGTGGACTAAACCACTCCGACGGGGCAACTGATTAATACCTACTAAGGCAAGCGGTTACTTCTTGAATAGCATTAAAAACTTTGACCATGTCAGTAATGAGGTAAGTTTAAGTACCTACTTATTATCTATGGAAGAAGTGGGCAAGTACGCAAACAGAAACGTCACTTAAAATGGACCCGCAATACCATGCAATACCAAGTTACAACGAGGGACAAAATTTGTAACTTTCGATACTAAATCGAGAGAACGAAATAACGTAACTTCGATGCTTCGTACACAAATTTTCACAGGTGTATGGGTGGATTTTATGGAATCAGTTGGAACTATGAAATAAAGATACGGAGAGGAGAGAATTTGGGGATCCTGTCATAGACTCAATAACCAAAGGGATCGCAACAGTGATCTCACGTTACGTTGCCGTTTTGTGAAAGGAAGGTACAACCCAAGGCGACTCATTCGTAATGCAACCAGCCACTTATCAAAACTACAAATAAAGGAGAATACATCGATAAATAATTTGAGGGTTGGGTGTAGTTGGTGAAGCGAACACAACAATTATTTGAAACAATTGACACGCATACACGTCGCGGTGCTTGTGTAAGATTTAGTGTTACTTAAGATTGTTATCTAGGTACATACACGTTTGAAAACACCTAGATTGAACCGATTTAGCTTTAAAAATTAAACATTGTACATGTCAATGCGAGTAAACCTCTAATCTCTACGAGGCCGTGGAAGGTGCTAAGAGGCTGCACACACGCCGCCGACACCGTGACATACTGGCACCCATTAATATTAGCCTTCGCGAGCACGACTTTATTTCACGTGCGAAATAACCATATTCATGAGCGACGTAATTAATGTCTGTGAGAATTTTTCAAAATTGTTTGTTCTGCTTAGAAGTTATGGAGATTTGTTAAAAACTGTCAGGTGGAAGACGAAGAGATGCGTAGTACAAATGTAACATAGATAAAAGTCCTTAGTGGTAGAAAACTTTTAAAAGATCTTATAATATGAATATCATGTGTATACAAGTAGAAGTTATAGAAGTAATCGGCTTTAAGTAAAACCAATAACATATTTTATATGAAGTTACATAATGCGTACTTATCTGTTAAAGTGCGTTCTGATAGTAAAGGTTCAATTCTGACACACTGTAATATCGTACGCTATTTATTTATCACAACATGGTATACAACATACAATATCTAATATTAATTTCCTTGTTTAATTCAGAATCAAATAGGGAGTAGCCATTTACAGTTAAAACAAAAATTAATCATTTATAAAAAGCGAAGCGACCTGTTGCGCACGAAACAAACTTTGACCGAAATCAACTGGTGCCTAATGAACCTCCTCTAATAGGAATTACTCGCTCGTTTTAAAAAAAAGTTTACTCCTGGAAAATTGTCTTTGCGGCTCTTTTTTTTAAATAGGACGGAGTATTTCAAAATGATTTATTGTGAACGTCAAGCAATATACTACCAAGATAGTTTATTTTTTCACGTTTTTTTAAACCGCTCATGGAATCCAACTACTGCAATATGACCATACACATTTCAAAATCGCACTTATACCCTCATTCAAGTATTGCAAAATGAATACTATTTAAGTTAAAAATAGAGAGTATTTGAAAAATTCCGTTACTAGTCTGGTGCATTGAGTTTTATCATTATTTTAATTGGTTAAACTTTGAACTATTTGGTGGGTCTAACATTGCAGAATAATGTAATTGAGCCTAGGCTTTTACTGCTTTAAACGTAGAAATTTGCTCAGAAAAACGAAAAAACGTCAATGCAGCTGTTACGTGGAGGTTAACCATATAAAACGCATTTAAGGAACTGAGATCAGTTGAGAATCAAAGCCGCCGCGTGACATAAGTGCAGCTAAACCTTAGTTTCTAGCATTAAAACGTTATTATAGCACAAATCACGCCGCAATTACTAAACGTATACGCCCAAGTGCACGTTTACGTTCATTCTAATGTCTCTATAACGTTTAAACACGGTTAATTGCGAACTAGAAGGCGACTCGGGAATTAAACAAACGTTCAAAGTACACTCTAGCGATGTTTACGAGTTTAAACAATTTCCCGGCCGCCCGCGCCGGCCGCCGGCCGAATTATGGCCTGAGGAGGTGCAAATATGAGCAATCCTCTACGCCTTTATCGCTTTAGGAGTTTAGTTTACGATTCAATAACATTTTAATTTCAGTAGTATTAGGTAGATTCGTTATCTTTTTTCATTTGTGTGTGTGTAGTCTCATTGGTAAGTCAGAGCTGTTCGTGATAATCGGATTTATTTCAGACAACGTTTGTTTCTTTGGAGAGCCCCAAAAATCAACATTTATTAACCCACGTTGGTAAATTTTAGGTTCTACCGTTCTAATTTTAGTATGGGAATAAGTGACAGCAAAACTACATGTATAAAACGTATAATTCTTAACAATAAATAAAACTAATACGTTTCTCAGTTTTATTTTATTAAAGACAGGACTGACAGAGTTGGAAATCTAGGAGAGATGCTTCAGGCGGCAGTGGGACATTAGGATAGACTTATAGGTATGTTATAAAAAATACATCGCTATTGTATTATCTCACATCAAAGTGAAATAAAAATGAGTGGGACTTGTATTTACAAACAAAATAAGTCCATCACCCATCCCGCGTTCTCAAACGAATTTTCCTAGCGAGCTATTGCCGGCTGAAACACGCATATTTCGAGTTTCCGCTTACAGGGACGGTCGCGATAAGCGGAAGCGAACCGCACGAGACGCGAGCTCGCGAAAAATTCGCAAACAAATAGCGCGTTCGCGTTCCGCACGTCGGGCGAACTGCGGAATGGGGTGACGCTCTACCACATGATCCAAATAAAAAATGCTTTGGGTAGCATACTCGTATAACCTTTTTGGCTTGTTTTTCGTGTATAACGTCAATACGTATAGGTGCAGGATTATTAAAATTGAAAGGGAATTTCTTTGTGAAAATATAAAGCAGGATTTAGAACCTCTTCTTTGTTTGAAGTTCGTTACGCGAATACTGCACATGATTTTCATGGTATTCACGATATGTACATTTTGACAATAAAAGAGCTGCAAATATGAATATACCTTTTTAATTAAATTCGTTTAAATAGTATTTGGACTACTCCGTACTTCGCAAGGAAAATCTCCGTGCAAATAGCAAGCGATTCCGCGGTTTTCTCTAGCGTGCGCTTCGTCCCTCTATTATGTTCGCTCGCTTTTCAGCAGATTCCGATTAAGAGACAGAAATGTGTTTTCACAGTTGTGATATATGTAAGTAGAGAAAAGTTTATACAGCTGTTAGGTATGATGACAACGTCACTTTAATTTCTGAGCTATAATAGAACCATTTCACAGAAGGCAACGATTAATTTCGATGTAATTTGTCTCGTGATTTGATACTGTCACTATGGCAGGACTCTACGGTCATAACTATTAAAGTCCTTCTATTACTTAATGATTTTTATTATTTGATTTATTATTTAAAATTTAAAAGTTAAAAACACATGAAATATTCAATACTCGCTATAGGTATTCATGACACGTTACATGTGGTACGGGGTACGGGTCACGGCCAACCGTGTAAAAATGTAAATTTGTATTACCTAAGATATTTAAAAACTCATAGGTATTTCCATTTTGGTAATGCGCTAGGATTAGTGGCACCTCTTTCTGCTTCATGCTTATAATATAGGCAATTAGGCTTTCGTATACCATAACATAGTAATTTCGTAAATGTATCGTTGTCTATTTTTGGCGTAACATTAAAACAACAAAGTGTTTAATATTCACAAAAAAATAGGTATTTTCTGGATAAATGTGTTCATGTGATCTCGTCACCTGTAGGTATTATCAGGAGAAACATTGGTCGATCAAATCACAATCCCATTAAAAAAAAACTTACACACAACTGAGCAAACGTCTTTCAACTTACGTCACTAATATTTATTTGAATTAATTTCTACGAAGCAAAATTGCGCAAAAAAACAATGAAATTAAAACTAAACATTATCAATTTTCTGGAACGTTCCATTGTACGTTTATCGCTTCGATAGGCGGGCGTTTCATTTTCGAACTATAAGGCTTTATACACACAAGGATATTGAAGCATTTTTTTCAATACCACACTTTCTTGTGAGCTTCTTTATTATACGCAACGGGAGGTTATAGTATCGTTAAGTGTAAAACTTCTTACACATTATTTGGATATATAAAGCGAATAGCAAATTTAACGTTTGTTCCTTAAAACAGATTCACACCGCTGCCCCGCTGCTGTGGCTATGACTAACTCCGAGAATAAGAGTTTTTGCACGATCCTTTTCAGGAACGTGTTTTTTAGTGTTCCATATTCAAACTAGGAACCCTTATAATTTCGCCATGTCCGTCCGTCAGTATGTCACACTCACATTTTCTCAGAAACTATCAACGTTCCAAATCTGAAATTGTGTAAGTTTAGATATTTATATCATGTTTATACCACGCATAAAGACCAATTATAAAATTTGTATGAAATATGTTTTAGGGTACCTACCTCCCATACATGTAAAGCAAAGGTAAAATTATTATTTTTACCTTATAACATTGTGTGAGGTATAATTTAGATAGCTCTTAAAAATAATTACGTATTGTTAATATCAATTTAAACCTAATACTAAAAGTGATTTTTTTTTTAAATGAAAGCAGAAAAATATGAAATGGGTGGCCTTTTTTCATTGGTTAGCGTCACTGTCACTCCTTGATCTGACGGTGGTGTGGTGTGGTGAGTGTGGCCGCACACTAACAGGCGAATGCTAATAGGGTGGGAAGTGTTCCACGAGACGTTTCATTTCCACTCGAATCGGTCGGTAAAATTGAATAAATTTGAATGTCGAACAACGCGCGCAAGGACGCGGCGGCGCGGGGGCTCGACGGCACCGACAGTGGCGAAAAAGGATAAGGAGATTAGAAAAAAATACATTATTTGACGCTAGAGGATTATAGCGGATTCCAGGTATTCTAACTCACTTAGATAACGTTATTATACTTTTTAGTAGTTTCGGCCTACTTAAAAAACTAATTCAAAAACTAAACGTTATAACCCGAGAATTGACGGGACCCGAGTAGAAACGTCAAACGTTACGGGTTCACAGTTTGTCTTGAAGAAATTTTCATATTTCTTTAGTAGCGGTAGTGCAATAGGTACATAAAAAAGGTAATAGAGCATTATTTACTTGTGCATTTTAATTTGTCTTTTTGTTTGTCCGGCTTTTCTCTTGTACAGGTCGCATTTCTCAACCGATTCTCGTGAAATTTTGTGAGCAGGTTCGATAATTATAAAGGAAGTTTGTCGATTAGTTTATCAAAATTTTTCAAAATGGCGGAGATATGGGGATTTTTGCGATTACGAACTTATTTGCGGTGTTGCCAAACTGACCACGACGTATGTCGATGCATGGGGATAACAGTTTTCCAACGGCAAAGTTAAGTTTGTCGCGACGTCTACAGCTCACAGAGCCACTGTTTTATCAGGATCGCGCAAATCGACTGGCTGAAATCATTACCTGTGAAAAAAGACGCTACATTTCATTTCATCTCATTGTTGTCCTTTGACGCGAAAAGATACAAAACACAATAAGAAAATAACTCAGTCAGATACCTAAAAGAGGGAAATGAAGGGGGTATAAGGAGAAAATACACCCCGGGGAATTAAGAAAACGTTACATTTCGTGTAACATGATAAATATTTGTGCAATCCCCGTCATAATGTAGACACGGGTTAAATAACAAATACTGACATTTGTGTTTTTCATTTCTGACATAATGGGGTTAGATATTGTCACGGAACAATATCGAGTTTCATGAATTGTCTTGGTTCTGTTACGTTCGGAAAATGAACACACCAAAATTATGCAGAACTCGTTAGGCCACAACAAACGGAATTTTCTAACAGCTATGTAAATATTGCTCTTTCGTAAGTATTTTTCGCATTTGATATGTAGAAAGTACTTTACAGTCTAATCAGATTATTTGATAAAAGTGCCCTTTGACCACAACTGTTTCAATCCCATCACGAAAACGACTTAAAATATAGGACTTATACTACATTTGAAAAATACGCTTCTATTTCCTTAACATACAAAAACACAGTTTCTCACAATAACTGGTTCACGCCATAGAGCACTGCAAATAACTTTAGATAATGGAATGTCGTGCGCAATTGCAGGATGCAGCAATCAAGCGAATAGATGTTACTATCTCATTTCTCTTTTTAATAAATAATTATCGTTTCCGATTGAATTTAATTTTTACAGGATATTTTTTGTTATCCCTATTAATTTTGTACGAAAGTGCGAAACTGTGTTTGTTCGTTTGTTCTATCTTCACGGTTCACCACAACCACGTAAAGGTTAAATTTAGCTTAAAGCCCGGAGACGGACATTGTGGATCTAACATGACGTATGAATTTGAATGTTCGTTAATGCCTAAAAGGCGCATTATTTAACATTTTTTCCAGGCACTATATCTTGGAATAGTGTAATCCTTGATAACATCAACCTTCCCGGTTAGCCGTTTCGACGCTTGGAATCAGTCAGCTGTTAGGAGTAAAACAACGCGGTGATATTGAAATTCGACGGAAATAAGCACATTGAAATCGCGATAGCGGCCGGGATATGGAGACACACCGCGTGTTAGAAACAAGTAGGTACATTATTGTAAAGGCTGGGAAGCAAGCAGTAGCTGGATGAGTATAAGTTACCGATCCAACACCCGCCCCTCTTTCCGGCAGAGGCTTATAAAGTGTTCTTCTCAAAAGTGTATATTTAAATTACGTGGAGCAAGACGGGTTCAGAGACCGAGATATAGGATTTTTAGAAGTCCTAGTAGGCATTATATTTTAAAGTTCTAAAATTAAAATCAGCATCAATACTGAAAACGAAATCCAAAATAATATTTTTTCTTAATATTTCAGTTCCGACAATAATAATAAATAAATAATAAATTGTTATGAATCTTATGTAACATGTTTAATTGCATAAGAAAATAATTTCCCTCTCAGTTGAACTCCACGGCAGTGTGCCCGAGATTCATTCAAGCAAAGCGTGTGAGAAAATTAAACAGTCACATCATAGCTTTCCATTTCACTTGTCTTTATGTCGCTCCCGTTCCGTGAGATGACACGCGGTTAGCTATCCATTTAACCAAATATTTACGTTTATATTTGAATTGAACGTTTTACATAGAGTTTGAATTTCGAATGAACGAAATACCTATTACTAAATGTACAGTCGAACTCATAAGTAACTTTACATTTTAGTACCATGTCGCAGTTAGATACCTATTATAAGTTATAAGTGTCAATAGTTTGAATTTAGTATGTCAATGCTGCGACAAGGTACTAAAATGTACAGCTACTTATGATTTCGACTGTACCTACTGATGTGATGATACTGATGATGCTTTAAAACCTCATTTTTAGGGTTCTGTAGTCAAAGTAGGAAGGAAAGGAATATTACCTAATATTTGTGGTTTTTGGAGATTATCATTATACATTTTTATACAAGTTAACTTGCCTTGTAAGTATGGGTCAAATCGTGCAAGCTGAATTAGAACCGTTTCCTGGTGTCCAATTGAGCTGAAATTTGGTATACCTACGTAACTTAAATTGGACTATAAAGCTGGTCTGATGATGCAGTCGGAAGAAAAAGAACTCCGCAACGAAACAAGATAGCCCCGCCGTGTTCGGCTCGTTGGATATGTATTGATAAACAGACGATGACTGTGCAAAAACCAAGTATAGTCGGCAAGAAAAGCATGTACCAAAAATTAAATTTTTCTCAGAATTTTTTTTTATATTTCAAGTAACGATGCTAAAACTGTAAATGACCATGGTCCGACATGGTTTCCTCCAGTTTTAAAGGTTTTAATTTCGAGGCTATTTTCCTGCGATCGTCATTGGCGTTTCAGGTTAAGGCCGAGAATTGAAAGTTAATGTAATTTTGGTAAAATTGCAACATGGAAATTATTCTAATCGGCACAGCTGCTTCAGGCATCTGATCACAGGCCTTTATAAATTCTAATTTAAAGTTATATATAGCAAACGGTTTAATAATAAAGTATGTGTAAAAGGTCTGCTATTGGACATCGATAATCATATATTATTATTCATATTCATTTATGATATTCATATTTGTTCCTAACTCACAACGAAAGAAATCAAGTAAACAGATTTCATAATTAAATAAACAAAAGCCTTACGTTACCCACTGTTTGTGATTTTAAGACCACAGACGAGCTAAAGTAAACCGTACGAACTGGCAAACAAATAATGTTAAGCAACGAGGAATAGTAACTCAATCTGTGTGAGCAATAAACAACTAAAAATACGGCCTAGTATTCAACGTAAAGAGGAAATCCTTTGTCTCTAGGTACTAACAATTTTGTTAAATAACTCACTGGCGAGCTTGTGGACGAAGAGGCACTGGCGAGAGTTACTTGTGCTTTTAAAGTAAATGTTCCTGTCACATATAGGCACTTCAACAGCTCAAAGAAGGTCGTCGGTACTGAACACTGTATAGTGCCTGCAAGCTCGGTGGCCAAGTAATGACTCTCAGGCGAAACCAGTGACGGTGTGAGCGACACAATTAAATTTAAAGAGGTATGAAGAACGAGACGTCCAGCAGTATTATGGCTATTACTTACTGGCCAGTATGTAAGTGCGAGAGTGACGGATGCTTTATCCACATTGATCCACCGCAATAAAAGCGAGCATGATATGGGGCCTAGGCCGGGTAATAAGTAAAAACTAAAGTTTTAAGAGCATTTTCTAAAAAATACTCATATATTCTACACATTCATAAATTCTACATACAGATGCCCTAAAATGGTTGTAGCTCTACAAGATTGTGCATTATTTTACGAAATAGTGGGCGAGATAAGTAACAAAGAGAATAGATGCGACACGGTGACACAGGAGCTAGCTGCCTACCCGTGCCTGCCGACGTAATAATATTACCGTATCAGAAACCGCGAGCTCAGCGCCTGTTGACGCACCAACCCACGGTCTTCATCCAATTAGCATGCATCCTTTCAGTCCACATTGTTTACATAGCGTGGCCAGAGCTAAAAGGTCCCAACTCTGTATGCATCCACATGCACATGACACATTACAATCTGGTATCAAGAGACCATTAGTTGTCGCACAAACATTTTGCTTTTACAAAAGTTTCTCTTTACTTTCTAAATATATAAAGTGAATTTGTTTACTAGCATCCACTTACATTTAATTTACTTTGCAGATTTAATAATATCATCATGTTATGTAAATATTGCAGTGCTTCGGGTGGCTTTAGAAAGACAATTGGAAGGACTTTGTCAGAGCGGGTAGTATATTTTTATTAACAATGTTAACTGACTCCGAGCGGACATCGTTTTTAATTAGCGATGCATCTTTAGCTGCAAAATTAACATACAAATCATATTTCGAGAGTCTATAACTTTCTCTATTTCTCTATAAATTTCTCGATTTTTATCACAAGTGCAGCGCAATTTACGAGTATTCATTCACACACTCAAAACTCTTCTACTTTTAAACTTTTATTATTTAATAGGAGTTTCCAGACAGCGCGGGGCCGGCTGGTATTAAATAATTTAAAATTTAATTCGTAGCAGAAACCAAATTAAATCGAGATCGAAGACGATCATTTTGGTTAATATTAAACCGAACTATGCTTCTGTCAAAAGAAAGAAGACAGTAGGTATGCACATATGATTCTCATAATCACATATTGCTCCTACTCCATATAAAGTACTCTTATTTTATTTAAGCAAATAGTTGCTTTTCGTTTGCATTGCAATAATTCAAAAAGCAAATTTGGTACTATAAGCAAATAAAGCTCTTATGTACTTCACAACAAGATCACCGTATCGGATCGAGCTCCGTTTATTTTAACATTTAAGTGTATCTTGAGTACTTATACTTTTATCGCCGGGCGTAAAACGGATTTTGCTTGGTCAGAATTTTAATAACAAATACGAGATGCAACTTGAAACGTGCCTCATGCATGACACTTGCTCATAAAGCCGGAATGTTAAAATATAAATTCATAGTCAAGTACCAAGATGTTTTATAAAAAAATATCAGGGGACAATCTCACAAAAATTGACCTAGTCCCAAACTAAGCAGCTCTAGACATGTACTATGGGTACTAGACAACAATAAACATATTTATATAGAGAAATATATAATGGCGTGGAAAGTGTTATTTATTTACTATTTATAAGTTTGTACACAAAGGGGAGAATCTTACTCAAATTGAAGTTTCAGTTTTGATAGTTCTTGAATAGCGCAACAGGTTTTTAGGAAACTTTGCTAAGAATTACAAACTTTTAAATAATAATCGCAAAGGCTTTTAACACAACTCCTTACAGTACTTACGCGCCGAATGAACTATAATATACACATTTGAAATAACTGCAACGCGCAAAAACTGAATTATTTTTGTGTAGTTATTGTGACAAATTAAACGACTGCAGAGGAACAATGAGCCATGTCTTAATTAACAGAGTTGATATTCACAGCGCGACGCCATCGCGCTTGTTTTTCAATTATTTATGCATTGATAAATAAATTGAGGAAAAGTTGCGTTTCATTTCCGATTCAGCTCTATGTTTCGAGGGTAATAATAATTACAAAAAAACGTATGGTGCTGTTGTTAAATTATTATAAAAAGGACAAATATATCACTACACTTCGTATTGTGAAACTACCTATAATTAGCATTTGAAGAAAATGAATTTTAACCTGTGCAACCAGTTTGGTAGCATCCTAATGAGTAAAATGGAGAAAATATTAAAAATAATCAAAATAATCACAGGCATAATTAATTCTAGCGTCAAAAGCTTTTGAATTTAAATCCAGTCTCAGTTGGAGACAGATATCCTGGAATCCACACATGATGAATGTCTAGCCATCACAGCACTCTCAATGATAGGAGCCCTCAAACAGCTTGAAACACAGATCTCTATTGGACATGAGATTAACACCGTATGAGGTGCATCGGTACAATGCAGCGCCCAGGGGTGCGATCCGTTCCAAGCGCCGGCAGAAAGAGAAAACCGACGAGATCCAACACACACGTTGAGTTATTAGCTCTTGGGATTCGTACGTGTTTTAATCGCATCGCCATTAAAAGGAAAACCTTTAGGTGAATTGAAGGTAGAGAGCAAACTAACGGTTTTTAATATATAATTATTAATCGGACCTCGTTAAAATGGCGTGTAAATTGTGCTTTGGGGCATTTGGCTTAGTTTCTTACGCAACAAAAGCGAGTTCGTCGGTGCATCGGCCTTACGAGAAGAGTATACTTACCATCCTAATACCACAAGGACGAAGAGAGAAGTATAGATTAACTCATACAAAAATGGTATTAAAAAAGTGCAAGGCTACGATATATTGTAATAATTTGTTTTCTTTTACAAACGTCACTGTAATCAAAAACAGAAATGAAAAGTTATACCTAAAAGGTTGTATCAGAATCAGACTCAGAATTTATTTGTATAATAACAAGAGTAAAAAAATAAGATGTTACAATGTCATTACATTAGGTACTTATCTTGCCTTACCATAATGGTGTACAAATATAAAAAAAAATATATATATAAGTAAGTACATTATGTAAATAATTAGGTTCAGGTAGCAAATACATTTTCCAGACTCATTGTAAGTAGTAGCTGGTGGCAAACGAGCGGTAGACTCGAATTTTGGCTTCAAATATTCATTTCCATTATCTTAACATAGAACAGGTACATGATTTATCATTTGTCAGAATTCTTACTTAAATTGTTCCCCAGATGAAACAGGTGTCTCATTTAAGGTACAAATATCAAATGTCATCCACCTTACGATTAATTTTAAAGTTTAATGTGTTTGAAGTTGAAATGTAGAATTAGACGGCGCGGTAGGCTTTTATGCACATTATCTATTTAAGTTATACATGATTTAACTGTTTAAGGTATTACTTAAATAAAAAAGAGTACCCTTAAACATTCCTCGAAAACCGTACAAAGTATCTTGTCATCTGCATATAGGTGCTGTCGCCTTTAGTTCTATACTAACGGTTTGGATTGCCCTGTTCAAAACAAAACAGCGGCATTTATGGCAATAACATAGATGAATAATGAATGCGCGCCCAGTTCGAAGAGTAAGGCGGGAATCGTCGTCCACACTAAAGGCCAGTACTGTAGGTCAGGGTTCTCAAGGTACCGGCCCCAGCTGATCACTTATGTATCTTAATTAACCCCCAATCTTAGAGTTTACCCTCACAAATTCTTCTACGCCACTACACAGAAAGCGTTATATAATAAATTAACAGGCCAAATGTACCCTCAGACCTTCGGCCTTCTGAATATTTCATTGAGGCCCTTCCTTGTGCGTCAGACTGATACCCTTATGCTCTGTATCAAATTTGCCTATTGAATTATGCTCCCTTTGTACCCTAATACTGACGAATTTTGGTGTTTCTATGGGTCAATACCTTGGTTTTCGTGGGTGAGTTCTTAATGCGGATGAAGGTTATAAGTACTCCAAGAAGTGCCTATAAAATCGAAACGAAACTGATAATCGCTGTGTAATGTTTTGGCTGAAAGACGGCGACTGGTGGTAAGAGTACATCTATATTATAAAGAGGAAAGATTTATTTGTTTTTTTTTGTTTGTTTATAATCAATAATCTCTGAAAAAACTTAACGGATTATAATAATTCTTTCACCATTAGAAAGTTACATTGTCCAGAAGTAATAAAAAATATGCTATATTTTAATACTGCCGCTCTAAGCTAAAAGGCGATATCTCAAATTCAATAGCCAAAGCAGATTCAGTCCTCTCCCGTTAGTAATAAAGCTGCAATGCTGTAGCAGTTTTGTTTGAGATATCGCATCTTAGCTTAGCAGGGCAGTATGTTTTAACTTATGTTACAAAAGCAAAGCGAGGGTGGGTCGCTAGTCAAAGATAATAAGGTAAGGAATGAAGAGGTAATTTCACTAAGACAACTGTTTCATCATTAGACTCATGACTAAAATCATAGTCACATTGCTGATGTCCAAAGATACAATCCTAGCACCTACAATACCTTAAACTTTAATAACTATATTGATGTTTGAGCGACACGTATTTATCGTTATCGACGGCACCTCGGAGCACCATGCCACCCAATATCGCTAGGCAGGTAATTGTCGCAGTTAGCACTGCGATCGCGAACAGTCGAGGCACGCATGCCCTGTCTACGTGTGTTGGCGACGACTAGGGTTGATACATCATCAAGGAAATAACTGAAATATTACCTACGTAAATATTGAATGCTATTCTAGTTAGTTAGTTATTAGTTTCTTGTGCAGTTTTTTCTCAGAAGGTATGGTTTCCTGTCAAATATAGTTACGTAACGCTGGTAGATGGGTAATTTCAAAAAAATAACAAAAATTGGGAAAAAAATTGCACGTTGGTTGGGACCACTATTCTGAACAAGAAAAATAGAATTCCTTATATGTCCCCAAAAATATATATGGAATTGTCCGTTTTGTTACCTAAATTCAATACATTTCTTGGTAACAAAACGGACAATTCCATACATCTTTTTGGGGACATATCAGGAATTTCTATTTTTCTTGTTCAGAATAGTGGTCCCAACCAACGTGCAATTTTTTTCACAAATCTGAAGAAAAAGTGATAGGTGTGCTATTTTTTTGAAACTCCCCATATTCAGTATTTTCTACTGATTTTTTTGAGTTATAACATAGCTACGTGGACTTGATAGATAACACGCGTCTGCAGAATTTTGTTCTGCATCACTAAATGAGCAATATTTTTTTATTGTATGAAGCTAGAACGGTACGACTAAATTTACAGACGGTGGTGGCAGTACTCACAGGCGAAATATTCAATTAGTTGGGCCCATCTTAGGATATGTAATTAATTTTATGTGTGCGGGATTGCGTAAATGTGGGAAATGTGGGTGGCCTTTGTCCAGCAGTGGACGTCTTGCGGCTGATAAAAACTTGGTGGTGATGATGATGTTAATGGGAAATCAAGTCGTGGAGCGCGTGTTTCGTGGATTAAAAATTAAAGACAATAACACTTGTTCTTCAAAGTTCTACTAACTAATATTCATCCTTTGATTTCGCTTTCTATGATAAAATAGCATGATTTTGCATACATATTTGATTTCACAGACAGCCCTGGGCGCAGCCAGTATCGTTTAACTGGGGAGGTGCGAAGTCGGCATAACAGCTGCATTGTTATCGCCTCGATGTGACATACACACACACACATGCTTATTTCATGCCTACACTCATAAACCTGATAGGTAATACAAAATTTGCATATGCGTATGTATCTATATCCTTTATTACGTTACAAGGGCGTTGCATCTACACTAATATTATACAGAGGAAAGATTTGTATTTTCGTATGTTTGTAACGAGTAAACTCAAAAACTACTGGACCGATTTTAATAATTCTTTCACCATTAGAAAGCTACATTATTCAGAAGTAACATAAGCTATATATTAACTTATTTTACCTGAGCGATGCAAGGGCGGGTCGCTATGTTTAATATTTTTCTTTAAATACTCAGTAGTAATCATAGGTTTGATATGACATGGGTAATTTTTTCTATGAACTGAAATATGAAAATTACGTAAACTAAGTCTATTATTATTAGTTTATAGTTGTAAAATAGTTTTTTATGCTAGCATAGCATTGGGAGAAATAAATAAAAGGGTCAGTATTAGATAAGTTGTTAAGTTGCGCTTATCAAAAAAGTCATGATTAGTAAACTTACTAATCATGAAATACATGCATGTGTTTAAATATAAACTGCGTAAAATTTTACTTTATTTGTTGCGAAGACCCTATTAATATTCGTCATACAGAAAACGCCCGACGTTTCTGCTTAGTTCCCCCTAATATTAAAAATCATTATTCTAATGAGAAATCTCTAAGAATCCAATTCCAGTAAGTACCATTACGAAGAGAATTCTAACTTAATTGAGACAAATCAACGAAAATGGCAAGATGAAAAGTTCTGAGTATTTCAGAGTAAAATGTCCCATCGTTTTTAATTGAAGAGTAACTTGGTAAATATCTCTTGAGTGTTGATGATACGTTTTTTTTTATTGTACCTTTTAATGAGCCGAATTCTTATTAAATGTTGGCGTTTGAACTAAATACGGGGTACTTGCTTATATTAATAGTAATAAAAAATATAGCAATTTTTTTTTTTCGTATGTTTAGGTAAATATTTTGTTGCTTTAGCTTTCTTCGTAAAATAAGAGAAGGACGAACATCAACATACAGAACGTGGTCGGAATAGTTATCTGTTATACAACGCTGCAAAGTTGTATATTTGGCGTGAATATTGATCCCCGAGTCAGCGAAGGATTCTAAAGTTGAAAAACGAGCGCAGCGTGGTTCAAAAAAAGAATCCTGAGCGTAACGAGGGATTCAAGGCCTCAAGACCCAATTAACTTTGCTGCCGTACTAAACACAATTTTTTACCTCATCGTAGCGAAGAAAACACTTAGTGTTGGAAAAACAACTACACCAGCGCCACATAAGTTATGGCCGTCCTCGCGCAGCACCCCCTCCGCGTACAAGACCAGCATTATTTTCCACGCTAGCGGTAAAAGTGAACTTTTGCACGCAGATTTTGTGCGCCAAAGAAGACTTTTTCGAGCTGGTGATGTAAAAACATTATTTCCTTTATGTAGTTAAAATTAGGTTTTTACTCTAAAAAGAAAAAAAAGGTGGATATACCTTTGTTGTTGATCTGACGTTTCGGCTGGGTTGCACCAGCCTACTATTAGTACCCTACTATATTAGTAGTAGTATGTGTTGTAAATGCGAAAGTTTAAAAATAACCATTTGAAGTATCATTGTTTGGAAAACGTGAAAGAAGAAGGACCTAGGAGAAGTTAGTTTAATTCATGTCGTGAAAGAACTGGCAGAAGAAAAGAGACTATTGCAAATTCCGTTAACAAGAGCAGGGCTCTTAAATAATATAGACCCTGGGAGATGGCTTTGTATTAGGAATCAAATGACCTGTTGACCCACATTCAGACCTGCGATGTTGTAAACCACTGCAGGTAACCAACTGCACATACCTACGTATGTTGCCGCGGTTAAGACTATGCACGACCGCGTATACACAAATATACGTGTATAACCTACTAATGCTAACACGGAGAATCGGGAACTGGCTACACTTGTATTGTTAAAAGCACATCTGCACAAACGACCGGCAACCTTACCAATGGTAATAGAGGTGCCTGATTACGTAAAAATACGACATGATGGACTTCTAATATTTCAAAAGGTGACATAGTGGTAGGTAGGGAAACCTTTATTACATGGTGGTGTTTTTATACTAAAACTATCGTTAGAAGCTAGTTTTGACATTCAGGGCCACTTGCAGGAAAAAGTTAAACCGAAATTTAGTCTTAAGTACAGTTGTGTCAAAATGTATTGGAACTAACTAGATTTACCTTTTTGCTGCAAGTAGCCCTCAAACAAGTTAAAAGCCAAAGGTGCAAAGAATTATCTTCAGCGCAAGATTGTGAGTTCTATCTATGAGTTTTTCATACGTTAGAACGAATTCCACTTTTGTAAATATAAATTGCTTTGCTGCTGGTTTGCTGCTTCACCGGTAACAAAACAATAGCAGTATATGTGTATTCGAAGTGCGACATTCCTGACACACTAACATGCCAACGGTGAGCGAACGCAAGCTACCAGAGCCATGTGTGCACTAAACGTCAGCTAACAGTCCTAGAGGTCGTCAAGGAATTCTGTTATTACGAAACGTTTTGACAACGCATCAATATCAAGCGCGTTTACTGCTTAGTTAATGGTCTCTAGCAATCACAGTTTCAGTATTTTTAATATTATGAATATCCGCGACTTTATCGTAGAGCTCATGATGAATTTCACTCCAACCACAAACTCTACATTATGGAAGAATCATGGTATCAATTTACATATTTTTATAGTATATGTAACAATAATTCAGTTTTTTACTTTCAGGTTAAGTAAGGGTTTTCACGAGGACTGAATAAAATTGCATAATTTTACGATGTGCAAAACAATATATAAATACGTTAAATATTGATGTATTGTACTGGTATGGCTAAACTTAAGATAACTTAACTCAAAAAAGCAAAATTAGGTAAACATTTTTTCTACGATTGCATAACCGTTTAGCAACAACAGCGGCGAAGAAGGTCAAGGATAGCGTTGACAATAACCACTGTGGGAGCCGCCGAGCTATTCGTACAAAACCATCACTTTTCACGCAATTCCTCGACGTTTACCAGTAGGCAAACAATATTCTTCTAAATAACGCTAATTTAGGTATTAAGGACATGTATATTTTTCAATGCGTAGAAGCGTGTAAGTTACATTACCCGGTATCTGTACCTCTACCATGAGTTGCTATCGAAAACTCGTATTACGTTCTACAGTCGATAGCGAGTAAACGTCCTTCGAATAGTTTTTGATTAAACTCGTACCATGAGTCACATAAACGTTTACTATTCTCGCTAACGTTAACTCGATAGTTCGTGTAGTTATCGTTACGTGTGCCTAATTTCACACCAAACGAAGTTGTCTCTTTCTAACTACAATAAAAAGACAGAGTAAGGATGATATTGGGCTAAAAGATAAGTATCCATGTCATCCATTTAAAAATATAGAAATAACCCTGCTAATTTAAAAAAAGTGCCCTAGAGCAGTGTCACTATGTAAGTGTAAGTGATTCTTGAATTTGTTTTGATTTTTTTGTCAATGTGACAGTTCATTCATACGTCTGTGTATAGTCAAATTAGACAAAAACTTATTTATTTATGTGCCGAAAGTTATAATATACTTACATATAAGTCATTAATTTCATATCTCATGGCATTCTTTTAAAAAAATGCTTTACAGGAAGAAGTTACTGAAGTGGCACTAGAAACAAATGACAGCCTATCAATTTTCCTGCTAAATGAATAACTTGCTCAACAAACTTGTTCCAGTAAGTTTCCCTATCATTGTTACTATTGAAATAAAATAAACAATTTATTATATATATTTAAGATAAAAATTCATTTAATTCATGTCCTAGGAAAGATTATTTCAATGTGTTTTTTTTCACTGCAGGCGTTGGAGACTGGAATCTACTTGTACCACTTGTACCAGGGACATCAGCTCAGGCCTCCTTTTTTCCACCATTGCTTGTGGCTAACAGCACTTGCAGTGAACAAGACTTGGTGGACAGAGAGTATCCCGAAACAGTTAACAGCCCAGGTATAGTGACTGCAATGACAGTCAATTTCCATCAGCTCTTCAAGAAATAGGTTCCAATAAATTTTGCTGTTATTATCACATTTTAGAGTAAAATGTACCTACCTATCTAGTTTCATTAGTTAATTAAGAATTCAAAATAGTACTGTAAACGTTTTTTTATCCATTACAGCCCTGCCCGAGGTGGACGGGAGTGAGACCGGAGTAACGCACGGTGGTGAGCCTGCGGTCACAAGAACAGCATTAACAGCTGCTAATGCCAGGTGGCAGAGCCCCAAGCTCTTACCGCCCACACCGCGTCAGTGGCGAAGACGTCAGGTGCAAAACCACTAATCTCCTGTCTACAGAAGGACTCGCACCCAGACAGTCAGATTTGGCAAGGCAAGCCTTTGTCAGAGCTGACAGTGAATGGCGAGCTTTTAAACAGGAAGTGGAGCGGGAGAGGAATAGGTTAAGGGAATCAGAGTTTAGAATGCAAGAACGGTGGTTAGATTTATTTGGTAAATTTTTAGCATTAGGAAATATAATTGTAGATACTTTAGCAAATAAATAAAGATTTTGTGTAATAAATAAAGATTATGTGTGATGTATGAGTACTTTTTATTTTTATATTAAACAAAAAACAGAAAACATGGTACAAGTATTTGGAAATAATGCATTGATGCAAGTCTTCTAACTAATTGATCCCGCGGTGCTCTCTCCATTAATAAATCACTGGTGCCTTCATTTTCCAACACTAACTCCTGGCCCTCAAATAGTTCTGAAAATAGTAGGTACCTACAACAAACATAATAAAGATAAGGACATATTTAGTATTAAAGTTAATATATAATCATTATCTTTCACTATAAATACCTTGACTTTCTTCAGACATATCCTTGTCATCAGGATCGGGAACATTATATTTGTGAGTGGATTTCAAATCCGTGTAGTACGTTAACGAATCGCACAAATTCTCAAAAGCTTCCTTACTGAGCCTATATCCTTTAATAAAATTTATTCTCAGTTAAATTTTGAAGTGGATTTCTTAACGTAATATTTCTCATATCAGCTTGAAATCCTCCTTGTTTTCGTCGTTCGTCTTCATAAGCCTACATATTCCACGCTAAATAATGTCTTGACAATATTATTTGGATAGATAAATAATTGGAGTAACGTATTAAACAATAATTCTAAGTTTTCACGCACCAATTTGCTAGTGAAATAGTTAACTACAGTCGATACGGTATTTTTCGATGACATCTGTCAAATTTACGACTCATGGTACCGATGTTCTACGGCAACGGTTACAAAACGTTAGTCACTAACGAATACATTTCGATAGGTAATTTACCGATGTACTCATACTAGCGATCTTTAGTTCTTTAAGTGACCGCTAGAGGAGCTGTACAATTCTCCATACAAATCGTTTACGCCGTCGCTAGCGAGTGCGGTCACTGTAAACTCATGGTAATGGTACTGGTATTTTTGTTATGATGTTTTCGGCATGTTAGGCTAGTTAGAATAGAGGTATACAATTTTGACAAAAGTTTTATTCGTGTTTTTACCTAGTGAACCTCCATACGAATGTAATGTAATGCCAAAATGAAACTTGATAACTGTTTCCACCCACGTTTAACAACGAATTGTTAGCTGTTGCTTAGAAGTATTTGGTAGACCCATAATGTTCAGTGAAAACGGGCATTAATAAAACTTAAGTGATGTGACGTCATTTGACGATCTATATTCGACGAACGATTGAAGATAATAGACAGGAATAAGGTCTCACTCGACATGAGGGTTGACACTTGAAGGTCTGTTACATAAATACAATACCTAGGTACTAAACAGAACAGCACTAGTTAAAACCATGACAAATACGTTATTTGGTAAAACGGTAAATAAACTTAACAAAATTATTAGTTTGTCTTGTTGTTTATTTATATATTTATTTAATCTTTATTGCACAAAAACAAGTTCAAATGGCGGATCATTATGATCGATGGAAACAATTGCAAGTGCAAGCAGCACTTGCAAGCAGCATTTGGACTTTTAAAATTAATATTACCATGCACTCATATTTAGTTGCAGTGAGGTATTCATTATGTAATCACATATTTTTAGACTACGGACGTTATGACAATGTTGTCAGCCCTAGAACATTTACGCTGGCGGCGCGACAAGTATCGTGGTCCTCGGCGCACCGCCATCACGCACGTGACCCCGCTCCCTCCTTTCCTGTTAATTCAGCAGGCCGGGACACGTTGCAACCGATTTGCATTCTACAACTGCTATTACCTATTTTCATTTAACTTAGCAAAATTGCGAAGACTGTATACCTATAGGCGAAGGTCAACATAATAAAATACAACAGGGAAGTATAAAATAAACACTCAAGTACAATAAACATTATTCAAATAATAAGTAAATAAATAATAGTAATAAATATCAGGGGATAATCTCACACAAATTGATCTAGTCCCAAACTAAGCTTGTATTATGGGTACGCTACGCTTTTACTTTTACATTTACCTGGGTAACATTTTTTTATGGTGCTAGCCGTAAGCTTTTATTTTTCCTTACGTTAAAGAAGAAAGAAAATAATGTAGTAGGTAGGTACTGACACGAACAGTCAAATTGAATGTGTGCATGAGTCATTCTTCCGCCGACCCCAAATATGAGCATGCCGTAAATGTATGTCACGCACGAGTCACATAATTACGCACTCAGTTGCTCCTATCTTTTGTCTTTATCCTGAACGAAGAAATATATATACAAAAAAAATATTGCAAGAATTAAGCTGACGTCTAGAGCTTAATTAATATCTTTTTTTGAATCCCGCTTTCGCGTGATTTAATTATCAAGATCGATTTTGCAGATTTAACTGACATATGAAACTCTGATCCACCGTATAATTTGACTGGATGTGGTTTCGAAGTGAAACGCCCCGCTGTGCGAACCGCTTTAGCCATAGATAATGCCAACGGTGCCCCAATTTCGCCCCTGAAACTCGTCATTTTAGCCACATCGAGGTAACATTACCCGCGTGCAGGTAATTCAATCAGATTCGGAACTATTGAGGAAGTATGCTATGTATTAACCCTTTGACGGCCAAGAGTACAAAGGTATAAAAGGCTATTATGAATATGGAAGTCTGATTAAAATGTATATTGAGCGCCGTCTTTAACCCCCGACGCAAAACACAATTGTTATAAGTAAGTTTAACATTGTATGACGTATGTGTATATCTGTCTGTGGCATCACAGCTCCTAAACGGATGGACCGATTTAGATTTAGGCTTTTTGTAAGAAAACTGACTTGATCGAGTGTTCTTAGCTACATAGGTTTGATGAGAATCCGATGGACCATTTAGAGTTACGAGCTCTGACAGTAGGGGGTCCCAGTTTTGTCGGGTTTTTTTTATCTATTTAATAGATATACCTAGTTACCTAGGAGCAGAAAACAACGTGGTTGAATAGTCGGAATGTACAATGTCACTTCGGGTTTAAAATTGTTTAGCTACCGCTTGTGGGTATGTCATAAACATGGTAATAAAATTGATATTTTTCTATTTGAGGAGCTAAATGTGTAAAAGGTGCAATTGGTGCCAGATGGTAAGTAATCATCGCTCCATCCGTCGAGGAATCATAGGTGGGTGGCCTTTACGAAAAGAATAGTAATGGAAATTGGGTGTTTACAAATAATTTCGATCTTTTAACAATTCTACTAACCGAACCAAATGTCCTGTGTACGCCGGTCAAGTCGGCTGATTTTAATTTTGCCTCAACGTACTACAACTTAACTCGTAAAAGAAAACTACATTTAAATTACGGTTGTACAATATGCAATTAAGTACTTATTTCTTCGCTGGCAATGACCATGCGGGTATAGCTTTAAGCAACTCATAATTCAGCTACAAAATAACACACTCAAATGCCGTAAACCAACAACGTCGCATTTCCTGTTACAATCGTGAAAACGTAAAACTTCATGAATGGTCAACTATTGTTTTTCATCGTCTGCCAACTTTTTTTTCCGGGCTAGGTGTGGGTGTAACTAATTCGGTCGTTTGCGGACGCGCGGAGTCGGCGTGGATGCTTGTTAATTGAGCCAATTTAATCAAGTGTCGGATGCAAAGTAGGTTTACCGAGCACCTATACTGTGGAGCCTAGAGAAGACGGTTCCGTCAACCAGACACTACGGTAGATTAATTGAAATAAAGCTGGCATTCAAACTGATGAGCGCTTGGGACTATATGTCTCTTTAAATTAAAATGATAAATCGGGCAATGTGTTTATCGAAAAATAATTATACCAAAATAAATAAACTCAGACTGAAATTCTTGTTTCCTGTTCAATAAGTAAGTATTAAATTCCGATGCTAATACTTATTTATGATTATGTTTATGGATACATACATAAATAATATAAATATCCATATTAAACATTCATAACTTGCACTCATTTGAACCTAATACCTTCGGACCGATCAGGTAAAAAATAAATCTAAAGTTTTGTCTTTATCTTAAATACTCGTATCTTTGCTGGAACACGTCATTTCAACCACAACTTCGTCGATTCTCGACTCCGTCGCAGACAGTAACAACCATAGAATACCAAAGACAATGTATTTTTTCAAGACAAATCGAAAGCTCCCACACACGGGGTCGCGCCGGACGAGGCGCGCGCGCAGTGAATTTTAAACAAACGGCGAGGATCAATAACCCACGATAGGCATCCGTGTCGAGTGGTGACACGTACCTTCCAGCCCGTTATTCAAATACACTAATGGTGCACTTATAGTTCTCAGTAGTACATGGTAACCTACCTAAGGTTGCCACAAAAAGGCTAAAGTTCTCGACGCTTCGTTGTTGGTACCTACGCTAAACCTATATCAATAGGACGTAGCTTAGGGAAAAGGATCCAATTCAACTATTTCACACTTGTAGAATTTGACATAATATTGACAGCAATAGAATTCAAATTTAAATACATTTACTTTGTGGGTTGGATCCTTTTCCCTAAGCTAAGTCAGGAAGCTATAAAACTGTGACTGACAGGCCACGCACAGCCTAGACTACTGAATGTAGAAACATGAAATTTGAAACATATCAAGAACACTTAGACCTAATGTAGAGGGTGTAGTAAGAAGGGCTTCTTTCAGAAAGAAATGCAGCACTAACGGGAAGAAATGTGGATTCAGCGGCTACACGTACGGAGTCACCGGGTATCCTTTATTCATCCCGATTGACAAAGAAGGTTTTTTTTATACCGGTAAATTGTAATTTAGGATATATCAATCAGATTTTATTATTGTTCCGGTGTAATATCAGTTGAAAACTTAATAATAACTTCGACAATATCAAATTGTTCGGTGGCGGGATGCTAACGCGGCAAAATTCCAATCGAGCTTGCATTTTACAAAATAAACTGAACTGGAAGCATATCTGTCTGGACTTGGGATAGGGTCATGAAACGCATTTTGATATTGATATAACGTACAATGTTTAAGTAGCTTCGTTTGAATACTGTCAACTAAATGGACGACCGTCCAAATATAGCGCGCACACTTTTACCATGTTACGTTTGTTTGCGCAAAAGTAGAAAGAATGCGAGTGAATTTTTATAACTGTATTTTTGACCAAACGAACGTAGAGTTTTTGAAAAGGCTACGTAGTTTTAGATGTTATTTTAGCTTTTAGGATAGGGTAACAGGAAAATAATAACGAAGAAGGAAAGCGGGCCTTTATTTGATTATCGTATTTAAAGGACAGTATTCTAAATTAAGGTATAGCTTTGAGAGTTTATTTTTATTTAATTTTAGACACAATGAAAAACAGAGCGGGAATCTACTGCTACCATTTCTTATAAATATTTTATCCTAGTTAACAAAACATTGTGGGAACTGGGACCCTAATTAAAAGAGTATTTGTGAAACTGAACTAATTAATTTCACTCACCGTTAGGGTATCTATTAGGTGCTTGTTCGTAGGTCAAGTGTTTTAGTACTAATTAATATAGTAATTAATTCAAAATTAGCCGTTCCGAGTGCTTACACTAAGCTCATAGGGATTTCAGCCCGGAATTAAATTTGCCGTTCTGACTCAATCGCATGGAACAAAATCTACGGGCAGGAGATTCTACATGGAATTAACCGCTCCACTGGATCGATTCAAACACATAATTATATACATCAAATAGAGAATATGGTAGTGGTTGTTTCTACGGTAGATGGTGCTAACCGTGTCGAAAAAAAAAAACATTTTAGATATAATCGCAATATTTCGAAGGTAGGTTTTGACAGAAGAAATCTTAGCAAAAAGTATTTTCAAGTCAGGTTTCAATATGTTCTTTCTAATGATTGTAACAACAACCTACTACGATATTGATAACAAGAACCAATGCTTATCCTGAACAATAAAACTGTATTACAATCCTTAATTTATTATCAATTCTCTTAACATTTCGTCAGCCACTTTCGAGACTTATTTATTTATCATTGTAAAGTGTTGACGCTTGAAAACATACTTTGTAATTTAAGAATGGAATGACGCCATTACTGAATACAATACTAACATTTTGTTTATAAATAAAACCGCATAGTTGTTTAAAGAGGAGTGTGAAAGTGTATAAATAGCCCACTAATAATAAATCACACAAAACTGTCCCGACTCTCCGAGGCGGATCGCTTTGGCTATCGGGTTTTACTACGAAATTTTATGTGTAGGTACCCCTTTACCATAATACTAAGGACTTGAACATTCAAATTTATACCCATTTATCGAACTTCTGTACTTCAAACCGTATTAAAATCAACCGTAGTAGGAGCAGGAAATTACTAGTTTAAAAAGTCAGTAGATTCGGCCAGTTACGGGTTTTACTGGTGCCTAGTTACGTTTTCGAATAGTTTGTTACTTGTAAACGGCTTGCTTGGGTATGTAAATATAATTATCACTTTAAAATTGCGATTGCGTTGCGTACCTACCTAAGTAACGCAACAAAACCTTTCATTTTACTTAAATATAATATATTTTTAAATATGAAAGGCCTGTTTTCTTCGTACTAACCCCTAATCTTTTAGGGGGATTTAAAAAACACGATTCAATTTTTCTTCAGATTTGGGAAAAAAATTGCACGTTGGTTGGGACCACCATTCCGAACAAGAAAAATAGAATTCCTGACATGTCCCCAAAAAGATGTATGGAATTGTCCGTTTTGTTACCTAAATCCAACACATTTCTTGGTATTCAAAATTCCCCTTTAACGTTAACCTTTACGATATTTTTGAACGCTCAATATTTCAAGTAGCAAAAAAACAATACCTGTTACAGAATTCTCTTTGTAAAAAAAACAATGCGCCGTGGATTGTCCACGTAAGTATTCCTTATTAGTAAATATACCCCCGTTTCATGCTTATGCTCGTCGATATCAAATTCGGATTCCGCACGTGCGAGAGGCGTCGAAAGAGCTCCCGAATCGAATGCCCCGGCGTTACCTCTCCAGGAATGTAGGGAACTGCTCAGGAATTAGAATGCCCTTTCTTTATCTGAACTTTTTGGCATACCTCCGCCATAATATGTGACCGCTGCTTCACTTAATTTACTATGTTCCACGGTATTATACAGGGTGAGTCTTGATAACGCGCACATATTAAAATGAGGGACATTAAATTAAATTTTATTTAAGAAAAAAAACATTTTTTTATTTTTATTATTTTAACTGTGTAGGTGCCACATGTAAACACAAATAATAAAAATAACATTTTATTCGTCGATAAAATTTAATTTAATATCCCTCATTTTAATATGTGCACTTTATCAAGACTCACCCTGTAGAACACTAGCATTTGCTCAAGACTCTGTATTTCGTTCTCTTCGATTTCTGAATCAACAAATGCAATATTTTTCTGAAGTAAAACATTCTCGTTACTTCTTCCCAGGTCTGCATGTTCCATAATATGCGAAATAATAAATGCATTTCGGGAAAAGTTTGTATTCGCCTGCCAAATTATATCCTATACGGCTTTAATATATTTTATAGAACTGAAACACAACGTACTTACTATGTTCATACGTTTAAATACGCATGACATCTGTAATCCCTACGGGCTATGAAATATTGGAAAGGCAAAATAGTATGATGAAAAAGATTAATTTATTAAAGCTTGTAAATTTACAAAGACATACTCCGCATTCAACATTTATCACGATTAGATTGCTATGAAAAAAAAAAACATGTAGTTTTGACAGATTGTAATCCGTCTCATGGGATCTTTAGAAATCCAGAAATCTGATATTAAATGATCCATATATCAAAACCATTATGATGCGTTTAGTAATTGCCTTTAACTGAATATCACAAAAAGTAGTTTAGATAAACAATAGTTTGTTTTATACGGTCGTTTAACCAAAATACCAAAGAGAGAATATTAATGCTCCTAGAGAACAACATGAAACTAAATAAAAAAAAACATATTTATAGCGCAGCATGTTTTTTTTAGTTATTTTTCTATTTATTTGCTTAAACGTACATTAATTTTGTGGCACCAATGTCTTATGTGTGTAAAATAAGGTAGTAAGTTGCGCCTTTGTGGATTGAAGACTAAAGGGTAATTAAGTAATATGCGTTATTTTTTGTGTAACATAAATCATTTAATGGACCAACAATAAACAAGTTGAGGTTAGTGCTGAAAAAGTAACGTCTATTGTAATGCTTTTTAGATATACATATTTCCAAACTTATTTCAAATGAATAATGATGACATATATTATAATTATTTAATTGCTTTACTGTCCCAGCACGTAAGAATGTCTTGAAGCTAACAAGGCAAATACGCGACACACGCGAGAATCTAAATTACGCTAATACCCAATAATCCTTTAATCATTTAATGATATCCTTTGATGTATGACGAGGTTCGTCGTAATTGCATTAATCTGAAAGCTTGAGGTTGTCGAAAACTAACAGGAACCAGTCTGGATTTGTACGTCTTCGACTGTAAGACAGAAGACATGAAGCTCTTATTTTACTTTGTCTTAAACCATATTCTTTCATCGTCTCCTTTGCTATGAAGTTTATACGTGCTACAGTACCTAACAATTGTAGCAAAGTATTTAGTTAGCGATATCGTTGTCACTGAACCAGGTAAACTCAACCCTCGACTTCCCTTACCTTCAGGCAAGATAGAAGTCAATAGTTCTTGTGTTTTTGTTGTTGTGTTCTTTTATAAAGCAACTCAATGTCGAATAAAAACCCTGTTCTGCTATCTAATAGAAGAAGACTAAGGGCGATAATTAATTATAAACTAATCTTGGCTACTATGCCTGTCTCAATACACGTCAGAAATGACAGTTTTCTACGACTTGACGTTTAGTTGGACGCATCTTGAAACGGATCGGATCTCAGCCAATCTCTTAATACGGCCCTTAGTATGAAAGAGGGCAAATGTTTTCTCAGATTTCCTAAGCAATTCCATGCAAAGATTGAATGACCACAGTTCCCTTGGAGCCCGGTGTCGCCCAGCCCGATCCGTCACTGTCGCGCGGCTCCGCCTACCTTGGCAGTAACAGTCATCGAGATCGAACGAGTGCGCGCGTGAATCGCTTGTATACACCTTTATTTTAATAACGTTTATACAATAGCCAGTAGCCGGTTGGGGTATAGTCCATAGTCATCCTTTCATAGAACATCAACGTAAAGTAAATACCAAGAGTTTTTTTCCAATTTGTTGCAGCCCATCTTGCTTCTATATTATTATTATTATATTCTTGACATTAGTATCTGTTAATGCAAAGTTAATAAGAGCTGCCGTACAACCATAACGTCAACAATATAATTACGAGAAGCAAGACGAGAAAAAAAAAAGTGGAAGTTATAAATCTGTATTGGTACCTACTTACATAAACCTTTCTTCAGACGTTTAATTCGGTGCCCGTACTCGTTCATTACGTCATGACACGTCATAATCTATACAAATGACAATTGTGGGCAGCGAATGTGTTAAAGAAACTTGACCCGCTATCACTGTCCTAATAACCGCTATCAAACAAAACGTCTGCACTAAAAGCCGAATATATCCGAAGAAAGCCGAGCGTGTCCGGAGACGGCCGAGCATATCCGGTCGGCTTTTGACGGATGAGATTCGTAATGTCCGGTGTTTAGGAGACCGAGTTCATAACACGCACGCGAACATATTGGGTGGTCTATGTATATCGTCGTCTACATACTAGGTATATCGTGGGTAGGGTATTATTTTAAGTAAGTATATTCCGCATGAGTCTTCCCGTAAGGCGGTTGAAGAGAATGATTACATATTTTATACTTAAAAATCTTTGGAGATAAATATAAGTGCCAGTAAATGTGCACACAGTTAAACAGTAAATATTTTTAATCCAAAATAGTGTCTTATATTTAAAAAGCAGCGGTCAGAAAATCCTACCATTAGTACCATTACCTACTTTGGGGAACTATACTTTCCAGACGTTTACCTAAAATGGAACTCCTCACTTTAACTTTACAGAACAGAGTATACATATTATACAGAGGATCTTGTATGAGCATTTACCACAATGAAAAATCCAACAAAAAACATTTAAGAAACTGAAACCTTAACGCATTAAAATGCTTGACGAAATTCTTTATGAAAATATGCCCAATTCGCACCACCACTTGATCACTGGGTCATACGAAAATGAATTTTACTGCTCACGTCACAGAGATCATGTGAGCCGCATGTGTAATGTTGTGTAAGCGGATCCGATGACGGTAAGCAGCGAGAGGCGTCGGATGAAGGATCGCATCTGTGACAACGCGGTGACGAAATTTACTACTAGAGGGTTAAGCATTAGTTGTTATCGCGAAGACACCGCGTCTATCCTTTTTCCACTCTTCAAGGTGACACAATGTATGTGCGCGATTATTGTAAGTACAGTCACGAACGTTAATTTGGAACCCATTTCAAAAAAATATTACTTGAAGTTGTCAATGTCATTAGAGATGTTAAGTCATTTGTAACTTACAGGAAACTCCACTTTATTGCTGTAGAATGTCAGATTGACTTTGGACCTAAAGTGGGCCCCAAATTAAAGTTTGTGACTGTACCTGTTACTGTACCTATACAGTCAAGGATAAAAATATGTATACGCGGTTTTAATATCTCGACAATGACGTATGGATGTTGGATAATATGTTATCTGAGACTATCACCCGCCATATTTTTATTCTTGACTATACCTACCGACTTAGCTTGTTAGAACATTATGTCTAGCTTCACATAATGCTCTACTAACAAGCTAAGTCGGTAAATCATGTAGTTAGGTTAAGTATAGATATTTTTTTAGATTTAACTAAAACATATATTCATTAACATTGGTTTATTTAGAAAGGATCTTAATCATGTCAGGTTCGGTTATTATAATAAGTAATAGCTTTATTTCAAAAGTCAAATAACATCAACCATCGCGTGAACAAGCCACAGTTTCTTCATAGCAAGTCTCATATTGTTTACCTTTTGACGTCAAAGGGCTATTGAGCCATAGAAAACAGACATGTCTATCGCATTGATATCATTTGAATAGGCAACAAGCACCATTGGCTGCAGATCGGTGTCAATGCTAGTAATAATTGACAAGAGTCTTGTAAACAAAGCGATCGCGAGTTGCGTGACGTCAGTCGTCAGGTGAGCCACTCATCGTAATTGACGTAGATAATGGTAATTCTCTATGTTTATCGAAGTCTAAATGATGATAATAAACTTTACATATACCCATGAAATGGTCATAATCAAAATTTGAGCTCTGGCTCAAATTTGAAAATGTATTAAAAGCCCTGGCTTTTAATACATTTTGAGCGACAATACAAGCAAAAAATGGTTGTGTAAGGTTTCTATTTCTGTTATTCCCGTCAACATAGAGCACAGAAAATGCACGAAAAAGACATTTTATATTAAAAACTGCCACGCGGAAACAGGAAAAAAGTTTGGGCATAAAATAAAATAATAGCCCGTGCGGGTCGAAATAAAAACTGTAAACTTCGCCCGAAATGCACATCGACACAGCGATACTGCGATCATGATTAATAGACTTATAATTCAGGACTGCGAAATTACACGGGGAGGGACGGAAAAAGTTGCGTTATTGCCTATATTAAGCCGTGGGGGGAGTGCCCCCAAGTGGGAAATAGTGAATTATTGCCCCCGCGTGCATTGCGCGCTAGGACGACAACGGCGCAGGAGGTTCGGAGAATGGTGGCCGGACGCTAATAGCAATAATTTGTCTTGTCCATAGAAAATATTATCCCCGCTATATGATATCGCAATAATGCCCGTCCATTTCTCACTCGGCGTAGGTATTTTTTGAAGATAAAGAATTGTCGACAATGCTAACATATAAAAGGTCTTTGCAAGAGGTCCAAATTGTATTCTCTCTT
This sequence comes from Tortrix viridana, assembly GCA_963241965.1. Lineage (NCBI taxonomy): Eukaryota > Metazoa > Arthropoda > Insecta > Lepidoptera > Tortricidae > Tortrix > Tortrix viridana. The sequence continues at coordinate 8,041,387 of OY725179.1, read as the reverse complement.
CTGCTTTCACGTTAATTTATCGATATCGGCATCAAAAAATATAATAGAAAGGCTTTATTAAGGCTAATTTCATGTCCAACATTTTTATGGAAGCCTGATTTTGAAGAATTTAAGTACACGCCCCCCAATTTGAAAGCCTCTGATCGAACATAACTGATAGCAGTAGCGACATAATAGAATTTTATTTTTACTAGAATACCATGTCCTTTCACATTTACGAAAATATACACAAACTGATGTACAGTCAAGGGCATAAATATACATACGTTCCCAAAACCTCAAAAATATCTATATGCCTTTATGCCACTGGTAATAAGGTCCATGTACCTATACATATATTTGACGCGATGGCTGTATAGATATTAATGCCCTTGACTGTACATAGAAATAAGTAATAGTAGCTAAAATAAACTAGGCAAGTTAGCAAGAAAGTCAGAAAAAAAAAATATATATTATTTACACACTTATTTAGTCAAGTAAGTCAGAAGGCCAATGTCGTATCGTATCAGAAGGTGAAAAAATTGGCAGAGAACAAGGAAAAGTGGCAATTACTCCACCGACAAGAGCCTAGCTCTTGACTAAAATATAATGTATGGATCAGAGCCTTTTTGAAGGTGTTTTCAAGTATTCATGCAACTATTGTACCTACATAATATCATGGCCACTGCATTAAGTGTCCCAAGTCTTTATTTTAGTTTGTAAAACAACACGGTAAAATGTGAAATATCCTCCCATCCCTCGCTCCCGGAATACATTTAACCGCATTATGGCCGATATATGCACATAACAAGCAACCTTGAGTTACCTACTTATCGGTTCATTTGATTCGCTCTGGGACGACACCGATACATTCAAGAGCGTTCCCCAGGGCAGGTAGATTTAACCGTGCGCCAGTTATTTTATATATCTATTTTAATCATGATTTACACGACTTTTGGATTGTTTTAATACGTTGGGAATGTTGTGTATTACCATTTTGTATGGACTTTACTGGTCGCAGTAAACCGGTAAACTCTAAAGGAAAACAGTCTGATTATGATTTGATAATTCGCTCGGCCACTAATGTGTTCTGACAGATGGGAAACGCGAACGCTTATGGCTGTTCCAAAATTCAATCGCAAGTTAAATAATATATAGGTTACTTAGTAGTCATAGATCACAGATAAGATTGCTTGATGTCGGTAAGTTCATTGAGGTGGCAATATGAACTTTGATATTAATTTCAAATAAAGATTTATTTACCAAACATCACGAGTAAAAGCAAGTCTAGCCCAAAAGGGAATCAAATCGTAAATCAGTTACTGTAATTTTGTGCTGGTTTAGAAAGAGATCGGTTGCCTGCCTACATGAGGTAGTTCGCTACGTATCTAAATGCCTCTGGCGAAGTTAATTATATCCAGTACCAAAATACACGTGGAACAATACTCAGATCTAGCCGGCTTTGCCCGCAGGTGGAGATTGACACGCCGCTCCCACATTACTTCTGCATCGGCATTCGGGAACCAACGCTGTTAACTGACATCACTATTTATACAAACCGCCATTATATAAAGAACCTCCAAAACAAACTACAAAACTCAACCGGCAGCGCGGTTTAAAATGGTCGATCTATTTAAGCTGGCGTTTCGCTAATGACCTATGCGTCACAGTGTTTTTTTAAATGTATTTTTTAGAGACAATGAGATTAGTGAACATCAAATTACATTTTTGTCTAATGAATACTGGCAGGTTTTACTTTTCATAATATCGTGAAACTCCATGAAATTTCGCAAGTACAAAGTGGTATTTCTGCTGTAGTTTTCTAACGAGTCTCAGGCCCACAATGGCTTATTACCGTGAATATGTTACATCAACGAAAATAATATAGGAACTATATTTACCGGAGATTTCAAAAAGTAAGATATTATAATAGTTAACTTGTTATTTTTAGTTCAAAAGTTAGTTATTAATTGATCACAAGGCTGGACGTCACGACAATAGATCAAATTCATATTACAAATATTGTTCGATCTTTAGTTTTCAGTTAGCAGTAGGTTATTCTAAGAAGCGCGAGAAGGTTGTCTGCTGAAGATAAAGGTTTTAGGTTGCCTTTGAAAGAATAATATACCGGTTAAATAAATTACAAGTAAAGAATAGTCGTTTCCATTGTCTTTTAGCAGGACAGAAACACTACATGAAAGCGCAACGACAATCTAAACTTAGATGATATAGTACTAGTACGCAGATTACATCGACGATGTAGTCATCGTGTTTGCTAATCACAAGCTGTTTTTGGCAGTGGACGGCTATGTGCGCGGAGCAAAGTTCGCTCGCACTGCCGATCAATATCTTTTATTAGCCGCCCAATTTAACATTAAAAGGGTTCATAGGCGGCAAGTATAGGCTTGTTATGCCGCGAGATAGAGATGAATGAAATAATCGGAGTAATCGGACTAATCACCAAAAACTCATAAAACTCTGCTATTAAACGGTGCCTACTAGCAAAGCTAATGGTATAAGCGCGTGATAATCCCACTCTACTTAGTCTATAATAAAAGAGAGGCACTGAGCGACAATAGCGACCAAATATTTGTTATGGGTCCATTGCAGCATTTATCATATTTTGGTGATACATCACGTAAATCTCAATATATTTATTATTATTATTATTATTAAAGAATTTATTCAGACCAACGAGGATCATTGTGTTAGTATTACAAACAGATTTACTTACAGACTAATGTTAGTGAACACAGGAATATTTTTATATCTGTAAAATCTTAATAGCAATAATAATCCATTTAATTGTTGGCGGAGTTCATCTGATTGCGAGGTAAATCAATTGGGGGCTACGCTCTTTTAACTTGTCAGTGTGATGTTCGTTATTATTATTTGTGCATAGTTACATATACACACTATCAAAAACAATCGATTCAGCCGATGGACACTCTTGTAAAGTGAGGAAAATCTTATATCACACAATATGAATTAAAATGCCAGTTACCAATGCGTGCGCGCTTAAAATCATAGCCACTTGTTTGAGACAACGATTTGCATACATCCTCGACAACCAAGACAATGACTTACGTAAGGTGATCATAGCATAATGACACTGTATGCGTCACTTGTGTTATTATACCGTGTATATTTATTATTATATTTATCATGGATGTGGTAACTACAAAGTCGATAATCTAATCTGCTATATCCTTACTAATATAATAAAGAAGAACAACTGTTTGTAGGATGTTTGGATCGATGGAGCAGATTCTGATTTTTTTTCTCTGATAAAAAACTTACGGAATCTTACGCGGGATAATTGAATACATAATAGATATTTTATAATTAAAATGGCGTCATTTGCAGTTAAATGCATATTTTGCTTTGGTTATTAAGTAGTGATGCGTCCTTTTGGCTTCTTAAGGCAGTATAGGACGATTATGTGTGCTAGTTCTAATAATTAATATTTGTTACTTTATTACCTTGTAATGTAACTTACTTTTAAGTATTATTGTATTTTATATTGGAAAAAATGACCTTCTGCTGGAGTTTCTTGCGGCGCTTCTTCTCCGCAATGATGGTCTTGTCCGAAGCGCTGGTAGATTCACTCTATATTACTGACGTGTAAAAGAGCCCGTATGTGGCCAATTTACTGAATAAATATTTGAATTTGAATTTGAATTTGAATATGTTACCAGAGAAAATACACTGCGAAGTATTTAAGGCATTGTCCTCAACACAGCACAGACTTGGCTTCGTGGAAATCGTCCACAAGGTCGCATTACAAAACCCCACCACCTTAACTAAAGCGACGGTAATATTTTATATTCGACGTCCATTGATCGCCTGTCAGCAACCAAGTTATTTATGAATCCTTTTAAAAATGCAATGTACGCGAAGGCCGAGATGTTGTCGCGACGATTTTGAAATGTGTAGAGTTAGTGCTGACCTTTGAGCGTTTGTTACTTGGTAACTACTGGATTTTCTAATACTCGTACTGTCTGTCCATGGGATTTGCAAAATTAATTGGCACGTCGCGTTCATTCTCTGTGGTTATACTTACGAGTAGCAAGATTTTTTTAAACAAAAAAACAGGTAGCACGTTTAACATACTTGGACTTTTATCTATTATTGGTAACGATATTAAAAACAAAAAGATGAAAGTTTTGCTTATATTCGATTTTTTTATGAAATACTGATACAATGCGCAGCTTAAAATGTTAAACTCACAAAATTCAGTGTCCCAAATCTTATTGAATCCTGATTAAAATTACCTTTCCACTCAGTGATTAACATAACTATTAAGTATAATACATCGAAACGATTGAGTTCGAGTACATTGAATCGCATGACCGCGGTAGGTAGGTACCTACTTTAGGCTCGGCCACCAATGTAAAAGAGGCTATCCAAATCAAAAAGACATCTTACAGTGGAGGGCATTAACGATGTTTAGTGCAGTTATTTTCTTAGTAACTTCGTCGCTTATTTATTTTATAATCTTACAGTCATAACTTGACTTGTTGCTCATAGGCATTAGCCAAAAATGGGTCCGTCAATATTAGAATTTTGACCTCTTGTACCTGATTATCGAGACCTTACCTTACCTTACCTTATTTCTGGACCAACACACGGCCGAGCACGTAAATAACACGTAAATTATTGCAGGTTCAATTTAAAATCCATTTTGAGAAATAAGCTTGCTCACTCAAATTCAATTGTCAGGTTATTAATACAAGTATATGATTTTTTAAAGTTTTTCGTGTATTTATCTTCGACCGTGTTAGACTCATGACGAAATAGGACTCTAAATTCAAAACTGACGTTCAAAATTTTATAACATGTCTGAATCAAGATTATAAGCTACTCAACATTAAGTTGGTTAGTCTGTACTCAACTATGTATTGACGAACCTTCCTGTGATTAGCGCAGCCTTGCCAAGTGTCTGCGCACGCGTCGCCGGTACGTTGCTAAGTACTGGCTCACAGGCAAGTGTTACAGTTACAGCACAATATTTAAACAGAATGTATCCAAAACCTTACTACAGTTACTAAGTCTTTTTTAAGTTTAAATTTACTTTATACTAGCTTTTCCCCGCGACTCGTCCTCGTAGTAGTCATTTTTACGCTTATACCTCGGGAACTATCAAATTTTCCGGAATAAAAAGTATATTATGTGTTAATCCAGGTAATAAAATATGTGTGCCAAATTTCATAAAAATCGGTTGAGCCGTTCTTGAATTATAATATAAATGGTGTAACTAACCCGACTTTGTTTTATACTGGGTATTTTTTTATTCGTCTAAAAAATTTTGGGGGTTAAATCAGTAAGTCATACTGACTAACTTTCACTATGGGACCAACCCCGTAATCGCAAAAAAAAATTTGACCCTCCCATACAAAACATCGTCAGCTGACTAGCCAAAATGTATGGGATGGTCAATTTTTTTTTCGCGATTTCGGGGTTGGTCCCATAGTGAAAGTTGGTCAGTATGACTTACTGATTTAACCCCCAACATTTTTTAGACGAATAAAAAACACCCAGTAAGTATATTTAGATTCTCAGAAAATGTCCCAAATTTTTTGTTTTATTTTTTGCATGATCAATGAAATAATCAAAATATCCCAGCAAAGCGCTTCTTTTCGTTGCAGTAATAACGAATGACTAATCTATATTTAAATTAAAATCAATTGCCGTGCGTTTGTCTCGCAAAATCGCGAAAGCCGGTCTAGGTTTATCTGCCACTGCTGTCACTCGTTCACAAACGAATACGGTTGGTATACATACAATAGCGAGTACAAGAAGTTCAATTCTATTTGTTTAGGTAGTTAGAATTATTTGTTACATTTGCACGCGCCCTCCTGTCCTACAGTCCAAACTACAAGTAATAAAAATCTGAAAAATATCTTTAAATGAAAGCACATATAACATTAGCTCTTGAGTTAGACGATTAAAATGTTTATACCTACCGAAAATCAGCTAAGATAACTATAAATAGAAAACTTGTTAATATTTATGATTTTTTTGGATATTGTTGTTAGTTTGTGTTTGTAAAAATGGAGACGGAACCCTACACTGAGCATTGTCCGACATGGTCTTGCCCGGTTTTTTACAGATTTATTTTTAACGAAACGGGTCGACGTGTAATTGTTGAATACTTAAAAGCTTCGGACTACGTAAAGCTCATCAGACAAAGCGCTAACTAAGCCCGAAACTAGATCCCGGCAAAAAGCTCCCGGTCAAAAGCCCGACAATTACGCGGGATAAAGACATTGATTGCAGAGCCGATCAATTTGTTTAATTGCTTATTCGGCGTTACTACGTGCATTTAGATTCAGGACGATACTTTGAGTTCGCTCTGCACGGGCAGGGAGCTAGGAAATCATACAAATTATGAAATGTAATCTCTGAATGCAGAGCAGTTATCTACAGATACGCTTGGAACTTAGCGGCAATGTTAAAGCATAATCGCATAATATCAAATACAATTTAGTTTTTCAATGTGTGTTGTGTGAGTCAATACATTTAAATCACACTCATAATAAACACCTTGCGGTTTGCGGTACACCTCCCCTTCCCCCCTTGGACCCTTGTCTAAAAATCGCTGTTATTTGCAATTCTAGAATTTAATATTATGAAATATCCTTTATAAGCTATCAATATTGTATTGCATTTACAACACTGATCCATAATATCATCGCTTATGAAATAAAACCATACTTTCTAAGGCACTGCATGAAATAAATTATTACTCTTTATCCAATTTCACCAACCCGTAATAGGAGATTCCTTTAAAAGTTGATGCAATTTGATGTCTTAAGTGATGCATGTCATGACCAAACTTACATCAAAACATCTAATTCTTAAAATAGACATAATATGGCTATTGTATATGTATTTACTTTTACATAACCAACATCTAAATGTCTTAATATCAGATTTATGGAATCGTTTGTATAGCCTATCGGCTTGGAGCAGGCACGTCTAATAGGCAAATTATCGAATAGGTGCATTGAACATGCATCGCCGGGCTTCCCGGGCCGATGCATTCAGTGCAGCGAACGGGAATCAATCGGCAAATTAGTCATTAGTTTAATTCAAATTTTACCGTTAACTAGGACTTCGGTAACCGTTAGCCGACTACCTATTAATGCAACAAAATCATCAATTATAATGACTTTTACTAATTAGTTTATAAAGACCCAAATATAAAACGAGAAAAGACTCAGCTTGCGTTTTGTACTGTTTAATAGGCATTATGTAGAACACAGAACGCGGAGGTCTGCTCAAGAACAGTTTCATAATTCAAAACAAAACTGTGAAGATTTCTGATATCGAGCCGGAATATAACGATTGGTAAAGTCATAATATCGACTCTATCGGCCGCACTCAGAGACGTCAATTAACTTTAAGTTTGATTAAAGTTGTTGCTGTCATTTTCGTTGCTATAAGCAATAGAATAAGACGCAGCAACTTTAAACTTATATAAAAAATAATTGACGTCTCTGAGTGCGGCAGTATAATATCTAATAAAATTTCGAATCAAATAAGAAGTTATTCATCAGTTTAGTTTTTATCTTTCATTAGAATTTCTTCACAAGATATGCGCCCTACAGAACACTAGCATTAACTATGACCGCTGGAGGCAACTGTACGTACTTCAAATAAGTAGGCTCCTTGCATATCAGTAGCATACACTAACATAAACTAAGTACGAAAGTGCTAAGTGGACGCACAAACATAGACTGAGACGTGACGGGTAGGTAAGTGGACCTGCCAATTGATCGGCCTTGTGAAATCAACACGGCTTAGCTATTGTATATTCGAGTGTCAATCAGACATTGACACATGTTAGTGATTTCTTTTTGCTTTCTAGATCTAGTGTGCTTATTAAAAGCTATAGCGATTAAAATAAATGATTTGAAATAATAAGTTTGTTGAATGGTATGGGCTGATCATATCTGTAGATGAACCTAACGGCTGTTGGAGCACACGCGTAAAGTAGAGACTACGACTCGACAAACGTAAAGCAGGACGTCCCGGGCGACTAGCAGATCTTGCCAGTTACTTGTTTATCGCTCGGTAATCCTCCTCTAATCAGACAATAATAAAAGAGACATACTGAGCGTCAAGCGAGAAAATACAAGTGCTAGCTAGACGTGCGTCTGCTGGCTGGCCGAAATTTAATGAAGCAGCTTTGAACAGAGCTAGCTGGCGCTCATTTATACTGATGACCATGATGATGAAAGATAAACACACCCTGTTTAGGAATGGAAGATAATCCTGGGTGTGAAATAGTAAGTGATATTGGAACTTTGAATTTATTGGCTCCATTTTATGTAAATTACAGAAACATGTAAGTAAATTATTTTCATTGAGTGTATTATGTAGTCACCTCAGAGACATGGATAAAGAGTACTAGTTATAAGATTAATAATAATAACACGGCACGCAAATAGCAACCGACGAGGATAATCTCACAAACCTTTGCGTCGCCACGCTCATGTCGTACCTCGTTGTATAGGTTCACAGATTTACTTTGGGTCGTTCAAACAGTATTTATATTTACAGGAAACATAGATCGGTAATAGTGCTAGTATGTTTCAGATTACAGGGTCATAAGAGTGTTTATTGAAATTTATTTCGTAAACGCCAGATTTGACGGATATGGACCTAACTCATCATCATTATCATTATCAGCCGCAAGACGTCCACTGCTGGACAAAGGCCTTCCCCAATGTTTTCCACAACGATCGGTCCTCTGCTGCTGTCATCCAGCGGTTTTCCGTGACCTAACTAATCAAAGTTTACTAACATCAATAATAAGGGTATCCTAAACAAAATATTGATGTTCTAAATTTACATTTAGCTTTATAGACACATTTAGCTTTCCACAAGATTATTAATAGTGAAGTAGTAGACGCACCGGCCGTCATTACAAGCGCTAATGACATAATAAATAAAACACAGAGCCACCGGCAGCCAGCGCGGGCGCAGCGTCAATTGCACTCGCCATGTGTTGTGGCGCGTAAATCAATCATATTATAGGTACGAGTATTTACATTACTTTTAATCGAAAACGTTTAGGTCAAACGTTAAAAACCACTCATATGCACACCACTATAAAATATAAATAAAATATTGTAGGAATAAATTCCTGCAATTCTGCAATTCTGGTAAACCAGAGGGTCTGTTCCTACTGAAGACTGCGACACATTCTGCCTCGTCGAGTGCACTGCCGCCATTACTCGCAGCAGGCTGTGACATTTCCATCGTTCTTTGTTGCGCCATGTCAAGCGCATTTAAGCTCGAAATACCTATCTGTTTTTATTTACCGATCAGAGACGACGAAGCTGAAACGGTTTCCTTTAGAAACCGCATCTGAAAATCAGATTCTCAACACAAGTTTACGTTCGATTTTCAGATCGGTCTCACTGTCAATATTGTCTTTTAATACACCGCGAAAAAACGGCACTCTACAAGTAGGAAATCAATAAAACGTTGTTGATTAACGCACAGTCCGAGAGCTATATAATATTAAAATCCATATATTCTGGTTCGATGAAGGCAACTATAACAACGATGAATATGGCATCAACTTTTCACGCTCACTCACCGCTCGCCGGCGGAATTGTATCGTAAGAGTCGTAAATATTTGAAAAAGGCCGGGGGCAGCTCGCCACTGTAGCGGAAAGTTGAACAGCGAACTGTCCGCCGTATTGTCATATATTCTGTTCTGTTCCGTTCTGGAACTTAAAGCCGGGCTGAAACGCTCGCTCTATCAATTTCCAAGTCGGTCGTAACGCGGTCTCGGCTCGAAGTGCAGTCGCGGGTGGATTGAGACGTTAGCTGCTAGATGTAGCGAGAACTTTCAAGACGAGAACGTTGGAATTATAATACACACGGGGAAAATATTCCATTAAATTTAGTTATACTCGTAGTTCATATTTGAGACTATTGTATAGTTATATTGTATTTTGCAATCCCTTGTAACGACTCGCTCTAGTTCCGTCCAACTCAAACAAGGGTTACAGTGGCGCAGTAAGCGTCACATCAGCCGAAAGGCCGTAACACTCGGCACCCGGAACACGACCACTTGTCCCAGTCAGGAATACATTACCATGTTTATTAAAGTCGCAGACTTTGCCCTCGAGCCGTCGCATGGACCACTCTAAAAGTATCATAAGAGGCGAGTAAACAAAATATACGGCCATTACCTCGGGCCCCGGTATCCGCTGAACTTATAAATTACATTTCTCGCTACATTCCCGTTCCGGGCAAAGCAAACAGCGTCAGTCGCTGTGCCAACAATATAGTCGCAATACCGGCTGATAAGGCGCATCGAGCGGCTTTTAAGGATGCCTCCCGAGAGTTTTATCCACAGAGAAATGTAAACGGACCGGGCCGGAAGCGAGACTTGATAAGGATCTCAAGACCGCTCCGTCTGCCGGGCTGTCGCGGGCAGGCTCGCCAGCAGTTGTGGAAAGTTCGACGATACGTATGTGGCGGCGCGGGACCGCCGCGTGATTGCTTAACTTTCGCGAGATCCTCTCCACTCTGGACACTTGACATCTTGTTTTATTGAACACTTCTGGCACTTGATACGCGTTCAACTAGCTACAAAATAAAGAGGTATTCGCATATCATTGCTTGTAACAATAAAATATCGACAACAATAGAAATTGAACTAATTCATGAATAACTTAGTATTTAAAAAGTACATCAAGCGACGTAAAAATGTATCTTCGATCATTTGTTTTAAATATTTAAGTATAATTTTCGGATATACATTAACTAAGGCGTAACCGACTTTATTTGATTTGCATTTGATGAAAAATTTACGAATTTTACTAGGTAATACTTTATTTTTGTATTAACCAGCTGTCAAAATGTGGCTAACGTTTGATTAAAATTACAGACTTGCCATGTACTATTTTATGTAACATCCGACATGAGTACATTTAAATCGTTATGTTAATTAAGATAAGGGTATAAAATTAAAACATCCAGGTATTAAGGTTGCCGAGAACATTAAGCCTCGACCTGTTCGCGGTACAAAGATGTCTCAGAGCCAGACAGTGACTTTTGTTGCGAACTCAATTAAAAGTTAGATCTCGCCGGTCGCGGTGAGAAGGAAGGTCGTTATCGAGTTTCGGAATACGGACGTACACATCGGACTCTAAAGTGGATTCCGGGTTGTATGGTGTGTGACTTTTTTACCTTATTGCCTGTAGGTAGAGCAGCAAAGACATGCAAACAAGTAAAAACTACGAGAATGTCGAGTCGTGATCAGTTAACTTAGCAAAATAATTGAAAATGCTGAAAATTATGTCTTCAAAGACTCTCACATTAAAGACTGTAATTTTCCATGCATAGCTTCTTAACTCACGGCTCCGTCCATATAAAATTATTCTTTTAGTTCTATTCAATGTCTATATTTAGTTCAATTCAGTAAATGTACAATCCACATTCATACTGCAGAAGAAATGCCTACGAATTATATATAAGCTTGGACATATGGAATCATTACGGACTGTTTTTAAAAGTAACAAAATATTAACCCTGACTTGTATTTATATTCTAGAAATTTGTTTAATTGTAAAAGAAAATAATGACTATTTTATAAAAAAGTGACCTTAAGAATAACCTAAGATCTCAATACAAAAATAATTTATCAACTAACTGTTCTTCTTCTAGCTATATTCTTAAAAAAAGCACTTATGTTACTGGAATTACAATATTTAATCATTTGCCAGAATATATTAAGTCACTAAATGGAATGGAATTTAAAAGGAAAATTAAGGAATGGTTTTTATGATTTAAAGGAATATTTCTCTATTACTTTGTAAAATTATTTTTAAAATTATAACTATTGTACGTCTGAAATGGATAAACTGTTGGGACTATTGTAATGCATGACATCTTTTATATTATAATATACACAGTTATGACAATAAATGATTATCTTATCTTATCTATCTTATCTTATCTTATCTTATCTTATTAATTTCAAAATAGGACGAATAGTCAAATAAATATATATAGTGTTTTTACTCAGACGAAGTAAAAAGAAAAGAAAATATAAGCACCCTGTTTAAATAAACCCTGTTTAAATAACTTTCCAGCAATAAATTATTTATTACTGACACAAGTCAACATGTTGAAATATGACCATTCACAAACGGCCGATTTACTTCGTCTGATAAAAAATAACACTTTATAGTTTCATAAAGGCGAATAATGAGGAATAAAATACTACATTTGTATGTAACACGAAACGGTAACTCTGTGAAGTGCTGATTACATTCTCTTTGACCATGTCTTCTGGTTAAAACCTTGAGATATGCAAGACCTAATAGTGCGCATAAAATATTAGATTTGTTAACAAATTAAATATTTAGTTAATTTGGTTTTAATTGCTCAACGACGCTTTGTACTAGTTATCTAAATAACTTTACAAGTAAATTTGATGTAAACCAGAGCGTTTTATTAGTATATTGTTAAATTGAGAGACAAACTACGACTGTCGAGCCTTTATTCCACTTTGTTTTAGCCCATCTTGCTTCTATATCGTAATCATATTGTTAACGTTATGATAGCTCTTATTCACTTGGCAAAATAACACTAACCAAGCTTTTATCAAGTTGACAGTCAGAGCTATAACAACGGTATCTGATGCAAACAAATTGAAACTGAGGCTCTATTCTGTAATTTCTAATTATTAAAATATCATTGCAACTTGTATATTTTTTGCTTTCAAAATCTAACAAAATGTACATAGTCAGAACGTTACCAGATTTTATAGGTAAATCTTGTAACCTAACAGTGCAATCATGAAACAAGGCACCAATTCACAACCGTACCTATAGTCTCACCGCATCGTTTTCGAGCGGCATTTTAACCTGGCTAAACTGTTACGAGTACACGGATGGCTTGCCTCGTGGCTTACAACTGTACATCGATTTACGACCCGCAATGTATATCTATACCACCGATTCTAACCAACAACAACGACATTCAAATACAAACCTTAAGCTTATATAGTTTCAGTTAGTTTTTGTTCTTTAGAATCTTTGTCAACTATATCACCTGTGCTAATTTTATGTCTGTGTTTGGCTATAAACAAAAGCTTCGTGAATGGTTTCGGAGTCGGAATTCTGTGGATGCATTTGCTTATCGGGGCGTGCGGTGTAACGGTGTGGTCTTCTTCTACAGTTGGATAACTACCCAGCAAACGAAATTTCACTACACATTTGTAGACAAATATCTGAGCCTCAATAAAAAAAATAAAAAAAAATGAAATAAAAAATAAAAAATAAATAAATAAATGAAATGAAATGAATAAATAATGTTTCAATATGTGAATATGAATGTAAAGGTAAGTTGCAGTATAAGCTGAGTTGGGTAAGAGATAAGAATAAATTGTACACTTGTATTTCTGAAGTCCGCTGCATTTTGATTTCAACCAACAGTGACTTAGATCTCTTTGACCACAGCAACGCTAATCGGCATATTAAGACCCTCGTTGAACTCTAAAAGACTAAAGAACAAACAAAAGTAGCTTGTGCTAGTTCCGAAAATTGAAGGTTCGCGTTATTGTATACAAGCAGCACTATGCAGAAGTAAAAAGATGCATCTGACACACTACCCGTCAAACTACGACCGTGCTCGCGACACGCAAACGATTGCAAGTCGCGATAAAATCCGACAATCCGATATTAACAGAACACGTTGTTAAAAGTATACTAGCTATAAAGTGTTAGAGGGTGACACAGCGTTCTTATAAGAAAATTAATACTTACAATCAAATCGATTTAAAATCGTTCCACGTTTTGCTGTAACGCGGTAAGGGAATTTGACGAAATTTTAACAGGTATCTCGCAAAGATGAATAACACTTTTTAAGTAAAATAAGAGCTTTGTCTTAGGATAACCCGTTTTAAACGACTAATCTGCAGAAATACGTAGGTAATTAAAAAGAAATATGAGACACCGTAATGGCAATACAAATTCGGTGAAATAGCCTAAGAGTCTTTGTAAATCTGATTACGTAATAATGACCTAACCCCATCTCTCGACCCTTTACCTGACACAGCTAACCGTGGTCGCTGTATTGTAAGGCGACACCGCTTGCGCAAGGAGCACTTGTACAAACAGCGCGCGCGCAACCTTCGCGATAACGATCCTCGCCGGCTATGAATGGAGTTAATACCGTTTGAACCTTATAAAACAATAAACCACTGAAGTATATGCTTGTTTAGAAAAGTAAAAATTTATCGGTAGTTAAAATAGCTTTTTATTTTATTTATGACTGAAAACTAGTAGTAACACTCGGACGAAAAGATAGTAATAAGTAACAGCCGGTTCAAATATTCATTCAATCTCTCTCATAATCTTCTCTCCCTTATTTACAGTAAAATTCATCAGACGGAAAATAAAATATACTTTGATATAGCCTTTGCCCAGCAGTGGGCCACAACAGACTGTTAATAATTAATAATAGGTATTTTATCATATCTCCTGGTAGGTGAAAACAAAAGACAGATTGAATGTTGATGACGGGAAGTACCCTACCTGATAAGATGCATGACTAACATGCTATAAAGATAAGTATATAATGATTCTGTAAAGAGATGCTGTTTATGAAGTCACCAGCAAAAGCAACAAGGCGAACTAGGTCATCAAAATGTGCTTTAAAGCGTGCGAGTGAGACGCATTACCTAAATAAGCCTTTTCGCCGGAAAAAAACAATTTAGTTTTGTGGTACTCGCATCTGTTGTCGACATTCTTGGGGAAAGCCGATGTCCAGCGTTGGACGTCATTTGCGATGAAGATGATGAAGTTAATTCCGACCACCTTGTCTGTTAGCTGCGCATTTGTGATCTTCGTAATAAGACACAGGATATTAACTCGACAAATAAATCCGTCAATAAAATATAGTAACTTGTACTAAATCGCGATGTATATACGTCTCACGTCAACATGGTTCTGCGTAAGCGCTGGTCGTTAACGCTGGGATTCCTTCGTTGAATGCCTGTTTGTCTTGCGATGCAGGTGGCGATCGCGCCGCCGGTAAATATTTGTATTAGGAGATGCCGGAGCCGTGACAACACGCCAATACGAGGCGTAGATAAACGTCATTTTTTATTAAATTTACAGTAAGAAATATCCTTTCTTTAATTATCAACGCAAAAAATGAATATACAATTGGATGAAGTACATACTGTTGGGAGAACGGGTGTGTAACTACTACATAATCCGAGGAGTTAGTTAAAATATAATACCGATTCGTTTGTAAACTTACTATTCGGTGTACATTACTTAGTTTATATGAAACATTGCGATGTAGAAATTCTTTTACATTGCAATATATGACGAATTGCCACCTGTCTCTCCGTCAGATTGGCGAAACATGGGGCAGACAGGACACAGAAATGTCGTAGTAACGTACCATAGTAACGTCGCCTAATTACAATTAGAAGGCTTCAGGATTATTTACTAATGTTCGTATATTTTTATGCGGTAAATAAATAATAATTAGCGCTGGCACTACCTTCTCTTGATTTTATTAAAATGTAATAAGAATATCAGTTCTCCCTGCGGGGATCGCTTCACAGCTAGCCTCAGAAAATAAGGTTAAGAACGTTAGTTACATCATTAATTCAAGCCATAAAAATGTTTCTTACAATAAACGCGGTTTTGTAAATTGCTAAGCACATTTTGACTCTTAAGCTCTATGAACAAGAGCGTCGTTGGCTAGCTGTGTCGACTTGTGTTTGACACGTACCGAGTACGAACCCCCAAGCGGTCGCCATGTAACAATGAGTTTTTCTAACTTATTTACCTAACTGCATGGTAACTGATACTCTTACGGTGAGGGAAACATCGTAAGGAAACCTGTCATGGAACCTGAATCTGGATCATGGTCAAGCGCATCCCGAGGAAGAGCGGTAAAAAGCGCTAGGAGGATGATGAAGCTCTATGAACAAGACAAAATCTAATTGAATCTCGTAACGAAAATCGCAACTATAAAACACAAAATTTGGTACTACTGTACTAATTATTTTTAAACATTCTATTGTAAATAATTTTATTTCAGACTACTGCAAGATTTTCGCTCATAAATACGCACCTTGACACCTCATGCTAAACAGAATGACATTTGATTTGTATAAACAGTTATCAAGGATCAGGTCAGATCATTTACTTGGCTCGAGCCAAAATAAAGCCTTTTTGTAGAGTCAGAATAAAACCAAGACAGCAAAATATTAATGGCATTTCTTTGACAAATCTATCTTGCTTTTAACAAAAGATATAATTGGGAATCCTTGTGGAACCCAACTGGGAAAGCAGTTTATTAAAAATATCCAGCGAGGTGCCCTGAGACCCTGCAAGAGGAGAGGTTCAAGGAAAGCGAAACCCCGAATGGGAAAATGGTAACAAGGCAAGGACTTGGATTTATTGTCACAACAGTTCGGGATAGATGGTAAGGGTTATTAATTAGTAAAGTCCCGGCACGATAACCCGATAATATATGTTTGGTCTGAATGATCTTATCTCATCTAAAGTGAGGTTCTGAATGTAATACTTCGATTCGTTGGGATTTTTTTTTGCAATTATTCTTTTTTTTTAACTCTACCTTCTCAAAGAAGCGGATAATTAAGTGCAACGGCAGTCTGGTCTGAATGATAAAATTAGCAATATCAAATCTTTACTTTTTTCGAGTAAAAAAATAATATTGACTCTACCCATAATACGGTCATAAAAACGTAACGAACCCATCAAATTTATTAGACTCTCCTAACAAAATAAGAATGATACGGGTGATTATGTTGAGCTTAAAGGTAAGTGAACACTATTTATAATAAGAATTTACTTCCGACCACGTCCAAAGCTAATTGGATTGCAATAAGACGGCAAGAGATTCCAGTCGATACTTTCAAGGAATGCCAATAAGAAAAGATAAGAGATTCTGGTCTATTTCGGCTCTTTAGATCGTACCTGCGCGTACGCAGACGGATGCTCCAGCGCTTCAACTAGACACAAGAATGCATCGGACCATTTATCAGAAGGTACTAAAATTAAACTGATTGTGTACTACACAACAAAGGGACGCTGGCGGCGTGAGTGTTCATGCAACAACATGCAACTGGTAGAATAGACAAAAATATTGCATGCCATGCGGACATGGGTCATTATCATTTAACCTCTGAGGCTTTGAACTCTTAAAACCTGCCAAGTACCAAAAAGTGACGGAAGATTTAATTTGCATAAAAAATTTAGGCATCTTTTCATTTAAGTATTTACGTTCAAGAAGTGTAACGTTTAGCATTTTTTTTTTATCATAGTATCATAACATTCAATCACTGCATAGTACCGTAAAACAGTAGTAAAACAAAGTCGCTTCCCGCCGTCTGTCTCTTTGTATGTACGCTTAGATCTTTCGAACTACGCAACGGATTTTAATGCGGTTTTCACCATCAGTTTAATAATTTACAATTATGGATTCACATAAGGAGCCAGGCTCAGAGATTTCGGGGTCTTTGATTATGTGGAAAGAAAAACACATATTGGTGGGTCGCTAATAGGTACCCTTTTTATTCTTACATTGAGTCACGGTTTTAAAAGGGCTATTTGAAATCAGATTTTAAATGAGTTCTGTTGACGGTTTTGTCCGTCTGAGAGGGAAAAAGAATGAAATAATAAGTACGTCTAAACAAGAGATATATAGAAGACTCGCTTTTGCCCGCGACTCCGTCCGCTTAGAAGTCGTTTATCGTATATCCCACGGCAATTATACAATTTTCCGAGATAAAAACTATTGTGTCTTTCCCCGGGACTCAAACTAACTCCATATCAAATTTCATCTAAATCGGTTCAGCGGTTTAAGCGTGAAGAGGTAACAGACATACAGACAGTTGCTTTCGCATTTATAATATTAGTATGGATTAATAATGGAACATGTGACCAATGAGCAATTTAAAATTTCCAAGTACACTAGGGATGGCCATTTATTTCGGTAAAGCGTTTAATCAATCTCGCCAGGATTATCTAGGTGGATACTAGTAAATCGACGCATGCATTTAGATAAATTTAGATTTCCAGTGAAATGGCGCTAAGTACTACGAATTATTAAATGTTCTAGAATTTTAAATATTATACTTTTTTTTTATAGGTATATTAACCTAACGAAGGAACGATTGCAGTGAATTTTAGATTCATGTATTTGTCGACGTATCAGTTTCTGATTAGATCGGGTAAAAATACACTTTGATGAATACAAAAGGAAAGAAGCGTAAAAGATAAATATGAAATGGATTACGAAAATCCTTTTTAAAGCAAGCATGTTCGAGGTCATGCTGCGCGATAACAAATTTTAACGCCCATCAGAAACGTATTACGATAGCAGAGCTGAAAAGCGTCTTTTAACGTGAGTACAAGCAATAAATATAAAGCTGTTAAATCTGTTGACGTTTTTTGCGGGCCAATAAAATATAGTTCGGTAAGGAACATCCGAATTCGCTGTTTAATAGATTGTAAACCCAGTTGGCACGTTTGTTTCAATAAATTTCTTTGCACTTATAAATGTTTTGTGAACAAACGTTAACAAGTCCTAGGTATATAAAACATCTCTTCACCACATTTCGCGGTGTTGTTTTAAATCTTTGATTGTTTCGTTAGGTAATATAATATCCGTCAATGTCAAAGCGGAATTCGATTTTTATTCGACAAATAGCTATGCCGCTTATAAATGCAATAGTCAGTGTGTGCGCATGAAATATTTCTGAACGTTTCAGCTGCCGATTGGACGTGACGGAGTAATACATTACGAGGATAATTAACGCTCATAATTAGTCACGGAGTACTATAGGGAAAAATTTATGTAAAGAGGGAAATATTCGAAATAAACGTTATTTGCTCGCATCAACTTACACACCGAAATTTACTTCTAAAACTAGAGCATTCGATACAGTTAAATAAAACAAAATAGGTATCTTAATTATCTAATTAAGCTAATGAAACCAAAAACCTAACGTGTTTTGCAATCTAAAATAGGTATCGCATATTGTTTGTAAAAGAACAATCGAATGATTCACGTCAGATCAAAGGTTTGAAACAATTCGAAACACGCTGTTGCGTGGTGGCCGAACCTGGCACATGGTAGGGGGTCGGGTTCGAGGGGGGCAGCCAGTAGGCGGAACTGATAGGCGGGTAGCCGCCGTTGGACCGGCCCGCCTTTGCGCGCGCGCCTCCCGTGTCACCTCGCATATCACTTCACTTCACTTGCACTACACATAACGTCTGCATTGAACCGCGGCCGGGGCACGACTAGCGCGCCGGTACAGCTGAGGTGCGCGGGCGCTGACGGACGATCACTCATTCTTCGTGTTGTCAACTGCGCCCCGCGCCGCCCGCTAACGAGCCCCGTCCTGCGTCTGACACGGTTTTCACGGCTTCAGGTGGGATCCCGACCTATACCCGATTTACGCCGCTCTGACGTCACCATTGCCGCGCTTCCGTAGAGCTCGGAGTTAGTGACTTAGCTGCACGCACAGTGTTTAACATCCCTGGATTAAACCGTCAATCGCCGACTGATTAAGTGCTTAGCCTCTTTGGGCTAGACAAAACAGTAGCATTACCTCGGTAGAGTCAGTATTAACGTTCGTTAAGTCTGCATTCGTTTCTGTAAGTTACGTACAAGAAAACCAGTGATGTAATTATTGATGGACTGATCGATTTTTTCGGTTATTCTGTTTAATTGGTTGTTTATATTTAAGCCAGCAGTAGTGGGTCTAGATGTTGTGTGTCCTATTCGTATTACGCTTACCTAATCGTACACCTAGGATAATTGAAATTTGAGTTATTTGCTTTAGGTGTCGTTTCCAGCTTCTAAAGAAACTGATAAATATTCACTAATTCTTCATCTGAATCAACACGTATTACATGCAAACTAATCCCGGAAGCCTTCTTGGAAGCCCGAAATTATAATAAATTATATTTCAAATTAATGGAGCAAAACGTAACTGAGAAGTTAAGGACTTCAATTTGCTTTTTGCATCTATTTTAGCGAATAATCAATGTGTACGAGTATGTGTCTAACTTGCGCGGGTGAAATATTATATGTAATTACTAGCAGCGCGTTGGCTTCGCCCGAGTGCAATAAAAAAACTTACATAAAAACCTTGTCCTGACAATTAGAAACACAGCAAAAAAGAAATAGCCAAATCGGTCGAGCCGTTCTCAAGTTATGCGCGTACATACATTCGGCAATTGATTTTTATTTATATATAAGTATAATGACCCACCCTCGCTTTGCCCCGGGTAGGTAATAATCGATAATCGTGATTCGTAATTAAAATACAAACAAAAATCAATGTTAAGTGATAGCGTATAATAATCGGATGGTTATGTTTTGAATGATCGTCTATTTAAATTGAATAGCTATGTGTGCATTTTCCGCGATTTACTTATTTCAGTAAATAAGCAAGAGTGCTTGCATCAAATGAGTTGCGGTTTGAAAAGGCGTTTATTAACATGTTGTATTGACTGACGTTATCATTATGAAGCATAATATTACGGTGATTCCGATTCATAAATTAAAAAACTGTTAGGTAAATATTTTTGTATGTCCCTTGGGGCGAAAGAGATCGAAATACGGATTCAGATAGTTTTCCACCTTTGGGAAGCTAGCCGAAGCCTTCAAATCTAATTTATCACAATGCTTAAGGTATACATACAATCAATATGTCCTGCTGTTATCACCATACGGTGCCAAAATGTGGACACTGAATACAAAATCTAAGTTTCACAAAGAGTCATTGAGCGTGCAATGTTAGGCAGGGCACTTGTGGATCGCATATCGAACGTGAAAATCCGCTGCCGCAAGGACGATGTTAGGCGAGTCACAAGCTTAAAGTGGGAACGGGTAGAGCACTTGGCTAGGCGAAAAGACGGTCGGTGGATAAGAGCATTACCAGCAAAGGCAGGCAAGTTGGCAGACCTGCCCGTTAGTCAGATTATCTCGTTATGTTATGTTTCGTTATGTGTTAGGGCGCAAGGTAGAGGAGACCACTTCATTACTATATATATAATTTGAACTAGGATTATATTGTGTGTTTTACTAAGAAAGGTCAGGTCAGTTCAGGCAATTAAAAAATATCAGGATTGACTTCCCATCGGTAAAAAAACCTTACAAAATATCTAAAGAGATTAAAGACTACAAAAATACCACAAAGAAAAGTCACAACAAAGCGCGCACAAGTAATTTCCTACCACGATTGATGGACAAGGGAACTGAGAACTAATCCGTTCGATGAATGTATAAATAGAAAACAAGCTGTCTAATTCCATTATAGTTAGCGACTAGACTTGAACTGTTTCGCCGCGATTTTGTACGACATTATAAGCGCTATAAAGCGGGTAACGTGAAATGTCATGTGCATGCTATAAAATACGCTATAAAATGTATTTTTATGGTGCGATATTTGCATAATGATAAGAAAATATTCGATGATTAGAAACATGAAAAAACAGTAAAGCTTGGCAAATAGAATTAGATTCTTTGAATGTAAGTAAGTAGAAATAATTTTTATTGTGTATTTTACTAAAGTTGCAATGATAAGTGCAACGTTTTTCTAAATTTCTAACAGCAGAATACGACAACTGTTTTGCAGGCATGTGTGCGTACGTGGTTTATATCCACCCCGCGCGCGTCTTCGTACGCTAGGCGATTTGCATCCGTAGCTCTATCGTGTGATAACAAAAGCCAATTTAGCGTGAGTATTATGCACTTGTGTGGTTTGCCGTACGTTAACTACTATCGCCAGGCAAGTAATCCAATAGTTAGCGATAGCGACTGAATCGATTTGTCACAAGCGGAAACGGTTTATCAATAATTAGCCGAACATAAGGAAACAGCGCTCATAGAATAGGTACATAATGTTATCGAAAACTAATAATCTTAGAAAAACCTGTTAAATTGGGGCCTAACTATGCAATTAATATTTGAAGGATATGTGTTTTAAAGAAATGCGTTATATTGTGACTTACTCCGGTGAGGAAAAACATCGTGAGGAAACCTGCACATTTATCTAGGTGGCAAAAATGTGTAACCATGGTTTGGTTCCCCTGTCACAGGGTTTACGGAGGTCAGATTTCAGTCGCTCCACTGTAATAATATTCAAGGCAACGGCGCTCCTAATTTCATCGCAGAGGCAACCGGTTGGCGAGTGGTATTCTAGGTCTTGAAGTGATACCGAACCCCCCCGTACCAGCCGAATGGAACCCAAATGGACGGGGGCGGAGATAAGAGATAATATAATTTACAATGGAAAATAACAAAACAAACTTAATTTTTAACTAAAATTAACACCGAAACGGTTGCCACTCAGCATGGTGTCAGGCTTATAGCCTTGACGCTGGTTTTCAGGGCCTCCAGAGTGAAAAAAAAAGAGAGCGCTTGAAATATAAACTTTAGCAACCCTACGCTTTACGGTATTTTACAGGCTGTCAATTAACAGAAATAAATATAGGAGAAATTCCGTCTATTCTGACATTAAAATCACGCCCTTTTTCTACTTTAACCTACGTTCCTGTAAAACGTGAAGATACTAAGCTTAAACTTACCATTTCTATTTTCACTGTCAGCTGGCTTCATCTGAATTGGATGATGCATCTGTAAAGAAACATTAACAAAATAAGTTTGAGGTTTGCGCAGATTAAATAAAATATACTTTTTGGAGATATTATAAGGATTTAAATTAATTCAATCAAAAACGAAAGTGAGAGATTTCATTATTCGAACTAAATACAGGCGTTATAAAAAAATAAAACTGTATTGATCGTAGAATTGACGGCCGTGGGGGCGAGAAGCTTCTAGAGTGGCGACCATGGACTGATAAAAGATGGCCTCCCACAAGGGAAACCGATGTGAGTAGCACAAACCGGCCATCGTGGAGATCCTTGGGGAAGGCCTATGTCCAGCAGTAGTCGTCTTTCAGCTGATATGATGATGAGATGATGAATAAGTAAAATGCTTGTATTAAAAAAGCATAGCTAACCGTTAAATTTAACAATGCTGAGAAGCAGTCGGAGCCTATAATCGACATAGTGAACTGTCAGTTTGTATAATGTCGCTGTTTTTTGTCCTTTTTGCCCATTTCTTTTTTTAACAAAGGGTCATTAAAACGTATTATAACGATGCAAAAACCGATCGTTTCCAATATTGAAAAACGCAATATCGCTCGGTTTGGTGCGTCCGAAATGGGGCTAAATCCGCAATCGATATAATCTGGGGCAAACATGATTATCGCTAAGTTAATTTTAATAATATAACAGGGTTTGCCCGATGACGCGTTAAATCGCCGGTCGATGTGTGCACATCTATTATTTACGTCGAAGCGCAAGTTACAAGAAACGGCGATAATTTCCCTCCACCAAAAATTCATATTCATATTCATATTTATTTATTGCATCCATGGTGTTTACAGAGGTCTTACAAGGATAATAAGGTACTAGACATGGACCCTATTAGGATATGGTAGGGTAAATGTATGTTACTATAATAAAAAAAAACATCTGTAGCTTCCTCGTCAAAGTAAATTAAAACATCCGCGAAAATAAATATGATAGCGCAAACAATAAAAGTTTCAAGTATTCATATCAACTGTGGTTTTTTTTTCTACCGAGTTCCGAAAAACATTGTTATTACTAAATTTAACGTACTAAAACATAAATTATAGATGCAAATTTAAGATCAAGGGGTATCAAGGGGTTTAAGAAATCTATCGATTATACATTTGTATGCTATGGGGAGATTGTTTCATAGTTAATTTGTTTCTAAGTAGTTCTATAAGTGTGCAAAACTAAAACTACGTGCGAGTTTATGATGTAACTCGATTCAAACAGAGTGTATAATAAATAGAGTGCGTGCCGCACGTCCCAACTCTTTCAGCTTTTTACTTGGACCATCCATATAAGAAAATATAGGGATGGCAAACCAAAAAAACAAGCAAACAGTATGAACATTTATCTAAATGTATACTTGTGAATTATTAAGATGAATAAAAATCAATTGCCGCATGTACCATGACAGACATCATCACTTGAGAACGGCTAGACCGATTTTGGCAATTTTTTTTGTTGTGTTCGTAATTGATTTGTATGAAATAATGTTTATGGGAAAATTATTTAATCTTATCGTTTATATGATTAAATGGTTCACTAAAATTTCACAAATTAGCATTAACGAAACTGTTAATTCTATAATGTGTACCCATTTAACTCGCTGAAAAAGTTTTAAGTTTACAGGCAGTGTTCATGAACAATGTATATTCCGATTCCTACTATAATGATTAAAACGTATATACGTTTTAGCGATATAAAAGTTTGTAAAATGATAAGTTTACCAAACGTTCTTGGTCAAATGAATGGGTGTTATTCATGTTATGTATTGATTTTGATAAACAGATGTAGGTACCTAACATTTATAGATGAACCAATATTTTAGCTGGCGGCCCTAGCGCAGCAGGTAAACAAATTAAACAATTTAAATAATTCGTAAACAAGCCGCCGGTCAACGGTAAACAATAAACAGGGGTCGATTAACTCACGTTTCGCATCGACTGTGTTCGATCTATAAGATTGAATCGATTATTGTCAGTGAGATCGGAATTATATACATATTCTGGGCAAAGGGGCGCCGGCGACTGGGTTAAACTGGACTGGGTTCGTACGTCGTTGAATTATTTAACAATTAATTTAATAACGATGAAATTTGACATAAGAATGTCAAATTTCACCAACAACTTAACAGACGATAATTGTTACCAGCTGTCAAAATGTATGACCTAACAGTCGATTAACATTTAACATCGTTTGGTGAAATTGGTACTTAGCAAGTGAGTTCCTATCAGTAAAACTTGAATATTATCAGTAAAATGCTTTAACTTTCAAGAGAAAATAAGTCAAAACTACAATTCAAGTCAGTTTGCTCTTGACAACCTAATCTAGGATAATACGCTGTAGTGTAGTAGTAAGTATATCAGCCTCCGCTTCTCTTTACTTTGATGACTAAATTAACCTTGTGATGTGATCAACTCTGTTTTGTCAGGTAACATTTTGTGGCATGGCATTTGGCAGCGACCGATCCTATCATTGTAGGCCGGAGGCCCTATATTAGTAACTATTGTCTCCATATCGGTATATTTTATCTACTTCTTGTCTAGTTTTCTGGGCGAATCGCTAGTATTGAATAAACAACAGTGTACGTGTGATCTCATACTCTAAAATCTCTAAAATGATGTGTAGGTAATTTGTGTTGTGTTCATATACATAGGTACATGGCGACGCCAGGATCATCATCCAGGATCAGGAGGACAGTAATTTGAGTGCTGTACGAAATATTTCTTTTATGATTTGCCGCTAGGTAGGTACACTATTTTCGCCACGAGTTGGAAGCGAGTCTAGCCCTACAGGTGGACAGCGCGCTCTGTCAACGCCTCGTTTATTTGCGGCGGCGGCGGCGGCGGCGGCGTCTTATTGACTAATGAGAATTGGCCGCTACTGAAGTTTGCACGAGATTTAAATCTCAGACAAAAGCTACCAGCTGGACTATTAACTGTTCTTCTTAGCCAGTTAACGCTGAAATTTCAACTGTCATAAAAAAATTGTATTACTTTTCATAAGCTTAAGACTTTTTCACATTGTTTACGCCCATTTTGCTTCTAAATCGTAATTATATTTTTAGCATAATGGTACCTCTCATTCGTTTCAGTAAGAGCTTTAACGCCAAAAATATGGTTACGATACAGAAGCAAGATGGGTTAAAACCAATTGGAATTGAGTTCTGTGGTGTGTGGATTCTGAGGCCCATGGATAATATTTGCATATTGATTCAAGATTTACTCGAGAGTGCAAATGCATTGCCGACACCGAGGAATAAGATGGAATGCCTCTATGCTGGTCATTTCACCGGCTGTCTCAACCCTACATAGAAGAACAACAGGGAGAGCACTGCTGCGTGGCGACTCAGTGGAGAGTAAGTAATGGGGAAGCACATTACCTACTAATATGAAATTAAGAAGCCATTCTTTCTGTTCAAAACGCTCGGGTAGGTACTAAAAGGAAAAATAAACTGAGAAAACAAGATAAAATCGACCTCATCCGACAAAACACGATGTCGATTGATTATTTACTAAATCTGTAATAAAATAACAACCAATCAACTGTGAGGCATGCTCGAACTAAGTAAGATTCCCGACCTGAATCATAATTTCGTGACAAATTCATTAACACAAATACATTTCGTGGTTATACAACTTATGTCGGACCGTTGTAGACTCACGTGAGTAAACCGTCTTAGTGTAGGTACACGTTGTGGTGGTTCGGAACAAGCAAGTCACTTTGTAATTTTTTATTTGCAATCATTTTTACAGGAAAAAACTTAAGAAAATAACAGCCTCATTAAACCTCGCATATACATTTTATACTTAAAGACGTTTATTCAGGGATATCCCTTAAATAATTAGCTGAAAGTTGTCATCAATCACCGGGACATAACTACGGTGCTTACCTAAAAGGTCGTATGTGTTTAAACTTTACAAACACGTGTAAGCTCTTTCAGGATCATGCACGAACAGAGCAATTCGTCTTTTAGACTAGGGTCGCACCGGACGCGTTAAGCTAAGCTAAGCTAAGCTAAGCCAAGCTGAGCTTAGCTCGCAAAAGCCACGGAATTAGGGAATATTTTTAGCAAGTTAGTTTATTAGCGAATTTGATCGGGATTGCTACTCGCACTTTAGGTAAGAATATTCATGAATAATTCTAAGATCCTTTCCCAATAGAAACCTCAATGGTGGTTTATAAGCTTGTGGATGTGTGCGTCTATTACGTTTAGCCACAAACTTCGCAGTTAGAGCGACCACAACTCGGACTAACATCGACACACACTAACTTCGCGACAGAAGTCACTGAAACATTTAACTTGGCTCCAATAAAGGCTGGCTCGGAGGGAATACGTAAGTAACCAGAACCACCAAGTACCTATAAGAAGTTATAACAGACACAATAAAACGTGCGTTTTCTTAAAAGTACCCCGTAAAAGCAGCTGTGGAGGAGAAAATATGCAGACAAAGTACACCGAATTTAAACCGTAATGCACATGAATCTTAATTTGGAGTCATTGAGCAAATATTATGCAGTTTTCAAAGCACAGTGAATAGCTATTTTAATTAAAGCACCTATTACATTCTACTAGAGGATGTTCTCGACTTTGTTTTTTCGCATTGAATTCGCGTTCCGCTGTCCCCCATTTCTTCCCTTTGAAGTCGACTTCCATAAACATTCTCAGGTAGGTACATAACTCAGGAGTGTACATTTAAAATTTAACATTTTCTACGTTAGGTAATTAAGACGTCGTCTGTATGGAGATGATTCAACACCGGAGTTATTCGTCCGGTTCCGGCATCGTTTTGAGTCAAAGTAAACGCATTTTTTGTTGAGACAGCTATGTACATAAAAGATAAATTATGAATAGGAACAGACATACTAATACTATGATACGGGACTTAATCGCGAAATAAATGACATTTACCTCGACGTTACGATTTTAGATAAACCGCTATGCCTTTGCTTTGGGAAGAAATGCAGAAATAAAAATGGAGTTTTACCTGATCAATTAAAAAAGAGAATTTATTTTAGTGAACAATAATGTCTATTCTCTAACACGTGAACCGGTACTTTTAACTTAACATCTGCTTCTAAACTATTCCACCGGAAATTCAGCACACACATGATATTCATTTAATTTTGTACATTTTAAGTGGACAGCTACCAAGACTTGATTGCCAGATTGACCTCTTATCCTGGTGTTGTATATTTGAATATAAAACAGCTATCAAAATGCATTTGGTTTTTTATTCATAAAGCATTAATTTTGTGCAGTATGTGAGAATGTTTATATGCACAGAACCAACCAAATGTTTTCTGCATTTAAATTAATTCATTTAACAATTCAATACAGGGTGATAAAGTTTTAATTATAAAACCACGCGAATCCCACTAAACCCCTCCACTGAATAAACCGTCGGCGCCGAGCAACATTTAGTTCGCTTATTTATATACCAAATATGAATATAACTTTCGGCGGCGATAATTTTGTAAACAGGGTGCTCTCATTTAGTGTGTATTCAGGTAGACAGGTACTCATGATGGGTCCGGATGGGTGATACACTTTTCCCAAGCATAGTACGCTTGATCTAAGTGGATTTGATTACAAATTATTATAGAAAATAGATAGTGGTAATTATATATAGATAAAGCTATTGTAATTGATGCGGTGGTAACACCCGCCATTTAAAACAAACAAATGATCTATGACAACGCGACGCCTACAGCTCGTTAGCGTCGTCGCCAATTAATCTACTATTGCTTTGAACAACACAGTAGGAGCCTAATGGATCATAAGTACAAATAGACATTGCAGCAAGTTTAAAAAGTAGTTTTTTTTTTGTTTTATCGTTAAGTAAATTAATCCACGCAAACGATCTTAATGATATACTTACTTTTTTTTTAGACATGACAGAAAACTCATAATGATGATGTCATGTATTTACATCTCGCAAATACTATCTTCTCAATTCTGTATAGCATGCATAAAAAGAGTACTATACATACTTAACATATACTCGGCGTCAAAAAAATCGCATATCTACGAAAATTACATTCTAACGAATATAGCACTTCAATTATTTATTGTAGCCTATGAATATTAGTATCATTTGAAAGCACAATTAATGACCCTTAAAAACACGAACGTTCGATTCCGTACAAAACAATGATCGCTGTACGTGGGGCATACTGAAAGTTTCTGGAACTGGCCACTTACAATAAATAAATTAAAAAAGCAATAACAGAATTTGAAAATTGAACTCTCTATGAACATATTACTTTTCATTTTACGAGACTGTCATTTGTTTTTTCAATTTAGCGGGGTTCAGAGAATTGTATGTCGCTATCATAATGAAACTAACTCGTGAAAATTTTCGCTCAATGATTTTTTACGATTTTCGCTGCGGCTTAAGTCAACAAGAGAGTTACCAGAGACTTCAACTGGCGTTTAATGATGAAGCCCCATCTCTTAGCTCTGTGTATTCGTGGTTCAGAGAATTTAAACTAATTGAGACCAAAAAAAATACCTATCACGAAATTCGTACTGTATTAGGCATAGGAATGAGTCAAGTGCAAAACATTTTACATGAGCAACTGAAGGTTCGGAAGCTTTGCACTCGATGGATACCGCATGATTTAACGGAAGACCAGATACGATTGCATGTAGAGTGGTGCCAAAAAATTATACATAAGTTTAATGGAGAAGAGTCATTGGTGGTCTATAATATTGTAACAGGTAACGAAACCTGGGTGTATTGTTTTGAACCGGAAAGAAAAAGCCAGTCAGCAGAATGGGTCTTCCCTTTTGGAGAATTGCTACAAAAGTTAAGAAGAGTCGGAGCATAGGCAAAAAAATTGTTTGCGTCTTTCTTCGGAAAAACAGTGTCGCTTTAAATCAAAGAAAGTTACTGCAGATTGGTATGTAAACAATTGCTTGCCCAGTGTCTTAGAAAAAGTTCGTGAAAAGCGTCCTCCCAGTCATGTGATCCTTCATCACGATAACGCGTCCGCACATTCCGCTAAGAGAACGAATACGTATTTGAAGGCTTCAAATGTGGAACTGATGACGCATCCACCGTACAGTCCGGACCTTGCACCTTGCGACATTTTTTTATTCCCAAGAATAAAAGAAAAACTTAGAGGTTTACGATTCTCAAGCCCAGAAGCGGCAGTGAATGCATTCCAAGAAGCCGTTGAAGAGGTCTCTACCGAAGACTGGACCCACTGCTTCACAAAATGGTTTCAACAAATGAAAAATGTGTAAATAGTGAGGGAATATACTTTGAAAAATAATAAATTATTCATAAACATCTTATCTAGTCTTATTTATCAGAATCCAGTAACTTTCAGTATGACCTAAGTATAAAATAGGATTTATAACTGCTTGAAGTCAACATCTCAAAAGGTGCGATTTTTTTGACGCCGAGTGTACATATTATAGGCAAATATTTGTGTGGTGAGCGCGAGTATTGGTTCCTGAGTCGTAGATGTTATCAATGTATTTAATTAGGTAATAACGCCAGACCGCACTCATCTATAGCCACCCAGCAAAAATTGAGAGAGCTTGGCTGGGATGTGTTGATGCATCCACCGTATAGCCCCGACCGTGCTCCATCGGATTTCCACCTGTTTCGGTCACTTCAGAATTCTTTAGGAAGCATAAAGTTAATATCAAGAGAACACTGTCAAAACTACCTGTCAGATTTTTTTAATCAAAAATCTCAGAATTTCTACAGCAATGGAATCATGGCACTACCCACAAGATGGCAACAAGTCATCGATCAAAACAGCATGTACATATTATAAATAAATAAAAAAATATAACTTAAAAAATTGTTTTTCCTTTGTACGAAAAATACGAAAATATTTTTGCCCCGACCTAATATTTCTCTATATAAGTCAAGGACCGGTTCGCTATCCCCTTCAAGGGGTTTTTGAAGGGGTTTTGATAAGGCTTTTTTAACCAAATCCGTTCAACGTATTATAAAAAGCTGTTCAATTTGCTTTTTAAGCGCTATTCAGAAATTCATTGTTTGAAGGTGCTTTCCTATGACAGCGTTCCAACGGCTTAATTTAAATCCTTTTGTATAGGTAAGCCTTATGAGGGGGTTTTCAGCTTTCTAGCAAGTGTTATTTCTATCTTATAACGCATAAAGTAGCTTTTCGTTCGTTAGCGCGCGGTTGCTTTGACGTATTCGCGTCGCCGCCAATACTTACGATATATTGCGGGCTAATTAATGCCTTAACATAAACTCATAAGGTAAAAACTATACTTAATATGTTTACACTATGCGTGTGCGATTCGCAAGAAAGAGTTAGTTAAATGAACAGGAAAGTAGTTGAAAAGGAAAGCCATATAGGCTAAGCGCTTTAAAAGCTGGTTAATATGTAAAAAATGAAAGGGTTACTCCTTCGAAAGGGCTAATCAAATGTAAGGGATACCAGTTGAATCGGTAAGCAAGTCCACTGGGTACACAATATAAGAGGAACGCCGTTCAAAGGCTTAAGCCGAGGAACGGCTTTTTCGGTCCCTGATATATGTATGTTTTTCGTTGTCTAGTACCCATAGTACCAGCTTAGATTGGGACTGTCTCATGGGTTTGTCTCATGATATTTATTTATTTATTATAGAAACGGCACTGTAATCAATACAATTCCATTATGCAAATGATGTCAAGACACAAAACACCATAATCCCTTGAATCAAATAACGTCCTCCGCTAACTAAGGATTTATTGATTTGAGAGCATACGAAAGAAATGTGTAAAACAGAAAACTTGGGAACATAAGAACACAAAGGGCAGTGATACCTTTTGTAGTATTGGTCGCGGTCAAAGTGGACCGACTTTGGCTTTGACTTGGAATCGTTAGTCCCCTCAAAGGTGAGCGAAAATCTTACGGAAAAATGGGAGGGGGCGAAATCAAAGGAGGCCCTTTTAGGCTTATTATACGCAACGGAGGACGTCTGAAAAATGAAGATGGCATGCGGTATTCGGAAAGACATGGGAATTGGGCTGAATAATTACATTAGTAAATAAGATTTAAATTTGACTTATAAACATAATTGCAAGCAAATAGTTTTTAATTTACAATACAAAGCCCCCACCAAAATCGGGGCCTCTACTTTCAGAGCTCATAACTCTTAAATGGCTTAAGGGATTTTCGTTAAACCAAGCTAATAACACTTTAAATTAAGTCACCTTTCTAACAAAAAAATCTAACTAAATCAAAATCGGCCCATCCATTGAGGAGCTCTGCTACGATCGCATCGTCGGCTGATGTGTATCTGTATATCTACAAAAATACACACGTTAAACTTATAACACCCCTCTTTTTGTGTCGGGGGTTAAAACAAAAGTTATTTAGATAGGGTAGGTATTTAAATTTCAAGCATGCAATCAATAACTTATTAATATTTATTCAAACACTGTTACAAACTTTTAGTAACATTATATACATAGATTTACTCAAAAATGACTAATTATGGTTGATCATCGTCAATCAATAGGTATTGTAAAATGTGAACGTGCATCTACCCTCATTTTTTGTGTCATGTTGATCCGAAGGGAAGATGGCCGCGGAAGCAGCCGCCAATTACAACGAGTGCCGCATTGTCCCGCCGACTGCGGCACCGATTACACGATCGAACGCAGTGACACCTACATTTAGATTTTAGAACCACCCTATATAATGAACAACGGCTGACTCGCTTTTGAGATGAACCTTTAGCTGTAGCTGTTTGAAGCACAAGTCTTTGTGGTTTGAATAAGATGGATATCAGTATCGTTGTCTTGTATTCGTACATACTTTCGCAAATTTGCAAATACATTCCCATAGTAATTTAGCCTGTGATGGTTTGATCTGGAATTTCTAATAAATTTTTTCAAGAGACTTATTTACGAACTTCTAGCAAGATCAATTAACGCTTATTTTATGATCGTAAACTTTTTGAAACTACTTAAAACAGGTCATGAAATACGTAATTCAGCATTATACATCCCGTATAGGGTTTTCAATCCGCAAACGCGATACTGCATGAATGAACGTAAAATTTAGTATCTAACTAGCAGAACGCGTCTTAGTCGATTGAAACTAATACCTACTGTTTAAAAGTACTTTTTCTATAAAATATGGTTTGTCTTCTACATTATGGAATTTAACCGGACCGGGCTCCGACACGGCGTAACGTGAATCCGGCTTTATGGGACAACATTGTGTGGCTCAAAAGTCTTTTGGTTTGATAAAAATTCGAAGTAACAAAAATATATAAAATATTTTTATTATTTTTGAAGGAATTATTTATATTGATTATTGTATTTATATTTTTATTTGAAAAGGGATGCAATTTCCCAACCAGCGCAAAACCCTGTAAACAAAACCCTCCAGAGCGTCCCGTAATTTCCCATCCGTCGCTCGCTGTGTAAAGAAAGAACTCTGTGTTTGTGCACCGATTCTAGAATATGCGCAAGATAAACAACTTAATTATAAATGTTTTCGTTTTAGTTCTTTGATAAAAATCTAGTCACAGTTCTAATTATTTATAGCTTTTGTTCGGTTACTATTTTAATACAAATGTGTATTACTTGCTCTGTGCTATTTTCAGGATTCTAGTGCTGTTTAAATTCAATTTAAACACAATAAGGTACATATTTTTTAACCGACTTCAAAAAATGAGGTTCTATGTGTGTCCCGTGTGTATTTACGTATGTATGTTTGTATGTATGTTTGTATCTTCACGATTATCTCAAAAACTGCTGCACTGACTTGCAAAATTATTTCTGGAATATAATCCTCGTAATTCTGCGATGGTTCTTAGATATAATATATGTACTAGGACTTTCACGCGCCTTTTTTTTTAACATACGAACAACAATCCATGTGTGATTCACCTATTAACTTCGGTCGATCCTGAAAGCAGTCACTCACGCTGTTAATTACGCGAAACTACCAGCTCCGGGAAAGTTGTGCTTCCCGACACCGCGTTTTGATTGACGGCACGCAAAATGGGCTGTACCTATGTAACGTTCGCCAAAATGTTTGGGTTTTAAAGCAAAATTAGCGATGAAAAGGCGAGAGAAAGAATTAATCAATATAAATAACATACACGTAATAAGTGTAGTATACAGCGTAATAAAAATAAAATAAGCAGTTTTTATGCTTTGTAGGCACTATGTGGTTTCATACTTAAGATAAAATTAATAAATCAAACCGTTTAATTTCTTAGTTAAGTTTACTTTTGATATAACTATACCGTCAATTACATTTTATTGTTAAAAATAAAAGCCCAACGTAAAATTTAAACTTAACGTATTCTTTGCCATATCACTGTCTTACCAGGTGCCGCATCTTCTGTTCGAATATCGCGTACTGTAAAAACGATTATATGCGTTGCTGGCTGTGATAGCATTGAACCCTTATTTTACTACGCAGTACAGAGTTTACAATCCAGGAATTTACAACAACAGTGCATTCTTTGTCGGATATTTGTCATGAACTCACAAATGTGCTATTATTAAGAGAATACCTATTACAAATATTATTATTTATAATTTAAATATGAACAAAGCGTGATTTAATATTTTGGAAACTAGTTTATTTCGACCGAAAGACCAAAGGGCTTTGACCCTAAAGCGAGGAGGGTCGGAAAAATCGTCCCAAACTAATGGAGCGGACGGAGGGAATGAACTTTCAAAGTTGCCGGCGAAGCTTTCGTGTTTAAAGCTATGTATTCATTGATTTTCATTGACCTGTTTTATATACATATGCGTGCATCGCAAGCAATACATGTAAGATTTTGAGCATAGAGACTGGTTTCCGTGTTCGTAGCCAACGTAAAATTACTTTCCAAAGCGAAGTAAATAGTACTTCACTTTGGATGGGTTACTGATTATAAAAGCACCTTAAAATTACAAATAATTAAGTGAGCGAGGTTTGAGGACGACATCGAGGAGAAGTACAATAAAGTTTAATAAAACACTTTTTGATGCACGTTTTTTTTTACTTTGGGAAGAAACCGCAGACAAATACAAATTATGTTGACAGGGTTATGTAGGTATGCTAACTGACGTGATTTTATTACTTGATGGGTTACTTTATGTATTTTCTTCAACTTATGATTTCTCTCAATAAATCTGACCGAGTTCTTTGGACACTTCTTCTGATTATCAGCATGTCCGAAAATTTTGTCGATTCACTACATATTACCAATGTGAAAAATAGTACTTTATTTAATAAAGGTCTCTGCCCACGACACCATATCATACCATGACCGTGCTATGAACGTATCAGACACGAACGCTCACTCCTATAGAAAGTATTTATCGGTGACGGACTGGTCTAAGTAGGCATAGTCTCATACTTTTCAAGAAAAAGAATATTGTTTCATCTGACATGTTCCTATTACGTTAGAATTAGAATTTTAAATTCCATTCTATTCGAGAAAACAACCAGCTTATTTGATATCATATTCCAATTCGAACAATTTGAACTCTAACGGCCGTTGAATTCACTCGAGCACGTGACGCCAGTACATCCAAATGTGGCAATACGACAAACTTATTGGAATCGGATCGTTTAAGCGTCCGTGAATGCACCGCTTTACACGGTCACGTGCCGCGAGTGGCAACGAATGGGCGCATAAACGTTTAACGTGACGTTTGGAACAGTACTAATGTAATAGCCCCCCAATGTGCTTATGTGTGCGACAGTTTCAATGAGATATCGATATCGATAGAATCATACTTGATAGATGATATTTCTTTATAACTCGCGTATTTCCGTTACAATACTACGAGTACATAAGCGTGGGAGAAAGATAAACTTATATAGATAGAGAAATACATACTTAAATAGGTACCTATATAGAAAACATTCTAGACAAAGGAACCAATACTTGCACTTGAGCAACAAGGGCTGAGCATCGAGCGAATTTTTAAAAACATTGCGTGTAACGTTAATTAACCGCTGTGCGGTGAGCGTCTCGATCGAGCAGTGAAGAGAGCAATCGTTCGCCGCGCCGCTGCCACCGCCGCCGCTTGTAGTCGTAGCCGGAATATTATTGACTAAATAATGTCCCAACTTCTTTTGATTTCGAATGAAAATTTAAAGACCAGGGACCTAAAAATTAATACGTGTACGTTACGAGTAGATCGTAGGCATTGCAACAAATATTTACAACCTACCTATATTTTGAGCTGCATCGGGTACGACCAAATTGAGATACACAGAAATACGCACTTTTTAAAGTTAAGCTCGGCAAAGCTACTATGTCAACGCCATGCCAGCAAGTTATTTACGCTAATAACACGCCTGGTATCTACTTGATAAAATCCTATCCTCGTAAAGGCGCCGAATCGCACAATCTGAAAAGTCAGCACATTCAAAATGTCTTCATTAACATGTATAGAAAGTGGGTACGAACAAGGCCAACTAAGTGGTAACATGAAGACAAAATGAGGGTTGGAAGTCTCAAAGGGGTGAAGTTATTTGTGAAACGTCCTTCCCGCCAGGGCTCCGCGTGGGCCCATTTGAGCTGATAAGCCCCGGTCAAGCGTGAGTCGTGCCGCTAATGGCGGACAGCTTTTATAATGTAACACCTACAATGGTCCAGTATTTGGTAACGTATTTGTTTTATATTGGAGGTTTGGTATTCTAGATAACTAAAATGAATGTTCAGCTAACTATATACTTAGTATATCACTCCACTTTCATCTATAGGTAATTGACCGTGCGTTTCTTATCCAGGTAGATATCGTCCCAGTTTAGGTCAAACATTACTTTATTTTTTAATTAAGACTAACTAGGTTGTCTCACATTTTGCATGCAATTTCTTTGTCGTTCAGAGTTTCTTTCTCCAACAAATTCTTGTCTACAACATAATAGAAGCACTGAGATCTAAGCAAGAAAAAAGTTGCGCCAGCCGTACAGCCTGAGCCTTTATCTACCGTAGTTTAGCTCATCTTGCTCTGATATTGTAATCACTCTGTTGCCATTACGGTAGCTGTTACTCAAGTGAATACGAGCTGTTTTCGTCAACAATATAATTACGATATCCTAGCAAGACGGGCCAAACCAAGCAGAATAAAGGCTCAGTGCTTAATCGAATCGTAGGAAAGCGAAGACTCAGACGAATTAAAAAGGGCACGAACCGCGCTCCCATTTTTGGCATTCCACGGAGCCTGATGCTGGGCGTAAGTAATATTTAAACACCTCAATCTTGCAAATTATTTCGACGTCACTCGTAGATCGCTGGTTTTAATTAATTCGCAAAGTGCTACACTTATCTTAACTGGGGGCAAAAGTAGAACACCTGAATTAAAGATGTCCCGATTTATCCAATCCCCAGATAAAAATACATCTCCATCTCTCTGTCAAATAATGGAACTGGATAGAGCTAAAATTTATCTGCCAGATAATGTAATCAGGAGATGGATAAATTAGCTCTAGGTCCTTTATTACTCCAGCTGTACCTAATTTTATTGTTTTATGACAAAAAAAACATCACGTGAATTTAGTTTGTGTGGGCACCAGAGCTGTACGAGACAGCTACGCTAAGTAAAAAATCCATTAAAAGAATAGCTGTTGTGCAGTGGAACACTATTTTACACTTCGGTCTTCAAATTTGATGCTGTTGAGGTACTGCCCACCCAAACCGCGGGGTTAAACTTTTTGTTTATTGAAATTTTGTGTGAAAAATATGAATCAGTTCTAATGCTGCGGAGGTTAACATCCGTAATCTTGGAGATTACGGATGTTAACCAAAATCAGTCTGGCTTTCAAAGATTGGTTTTTGTTCAACTTGTTTTAAAATTGTTTTTTTAATTTAAAAGAGCTTTTAATGTCAGAGCCCCGTCGGCCCGGGCGGACGGGAAAATGACAGGTCAGACATTTCTCAGTAAAATTATAATAAGTAATTAATTTAATAAGGCCCGTTATTCTGGCAACTTTAGGAAATTTCCGCTTTTATTCATAATTAGGCAGGTAATATTTTCCTCGAGTATTTTAATAATAACGAAACGTAAAAAAAACGAAACTTGCCGAGCTAGATATTTTTTTGGGTCGATTAAGTAACCTTTTGGAAAATGAGAGATTTTTATTACTCGGCCTTTAATCAGTCAGACCATCTGCTCGTTCAATTATTGTGGAATATTTCGAACAGGTTCATAAACATAGTTATATATAAACAAGTTTATCATCATCATCATCATCATCATCATCATCATCATCATCATCATCATCATTATCATCATATCATATCAGGCGAAAGACGTCCGCTGCAGGACTGGAATGTAATAAAAAAATTAGCACGAGGATTGCTTGCACATTGCATACCTACTTTCATACAAGACTTTATGGGACATCTCTATGTAATTGTTACTTATGTTGAAAATGTTTTCTTCTAAACCAAGTCTTAACAAATTATTAACTCTGCGCAACTCTACAAAGTACAAACAATAGCAGCTCATCACATATCGAAACCTCCCTGTATTGACGCAACATATAATAGAAAAATGCAATCTTCTCGATCGCCTTACAAACGCAAAAATAATTCCAAGACTCGGAATACGGAGTAAAATATCTACGGCGAGCTTCGAATCTTCGATACTACGCTATGAAAACTCGTTGTAAACCGATAGACCATGATTTCAATCCGAAGATACGTGAACCGACTTCAATTGGAAACAGATATAGAGAAATATCTATCTACCAGCCACCAGCGGAAAATGATCTACCCACCCTCTAAGATTAGGCGCGTTTTGGAAGGTTACGGTGTATCCACGCGCCATACAAAAGGTCTTGTTACATTAGTTGAATGCGCGATCACATCTAACGCTTGTTAAGACTAATATCATGTTCAATGTTCGAATAGAGAGGAGTTATAACTGCTATAGTGTGAAGTTAGTGGCGCTTGAAGTAGATACGTAAAATCTATTATAACAGTTTCCAATACGCTGCGAGCGATCCCGGGAACGTCTTCGGTAATGAAGTAATAAATAACGAGCTCTCTGTGTAATTAATATTGCAGTGTTTTAAAGCTCACGTCATATAACATTTATTTGTAGATCGCACGAGATGAACACGGAGAAAAAAATCTAGTTTCGTGTAACAGAATATTGTAAATTCTACTTGATTTTATTGTATTATATGTGACAACTATACGTTTTTCACAAATTCATATAAAATTCTACTTCTGTACAACATAATTTCTAGTACCTACCTATTACCATTTACCTAGTATCGTAGGAAACAAATTTTGTGTAGTATACAAAACCTGTTTGATGCTAAATGCATATTTTACTCTGTAACTATTAGATAGTAACCACTACAATATCAAAGTTTTCGTGTACTAGAATATTTTAACTAGAATATTCTAGTATTAACAAAAATATGACTTGTTGTCATTAAAAAAAAATCTGTTAACCATAGCTGAAATCGGTTTTCCTACACCAGAATCATAACTACAATAAAATCTGGTAATATTGTAACATATTTTTTTCTCCGTGAAAAGCGTAGCGTATTTACTAAACAAAAAAACCGGTCAAGTTCGAGTCGGACTCACGCACCGAGAGTTCCGTACCGCTCCACTCGCGCTTAGCCGGGATTTATTATTTGTTGTTGGACAGCGGATGCTTAGTAATAGGGCTTCATTGACACCCTTTGGGTACGGAACCCTAAAAAAATATATCAGAGGCAAGCTCACACATATTGACCTAGTCCCAAACTAAACTCTAGGTTAGTTCTGTAGGTTCTAGGTAACGATAAACGTAAAAAATACCCGCGCTCACCACACAAATGTCAATAAATAAATTATATTTTTACGTATTTAAACCCTGGCGTAAAAACGAACGCCCTACCAGGGCCCATATGAATCTAAATGTACTGAACTTTAAGGCCGGCCTTACAGAGTCTGAATTAAGATTCAGAATTCATAATTTGAATTCATATTATTAATTCAGAAAGCACGGAATTGCATACAATGTAACTATTATCCACACAATCTGATTTTTTCAGATTATGAATTTCTCAGATTGATCGGACAGAACGCACCTCTTTCCATACATTATCTATGGACGAGCACACACACTCTGGATTCCGATTATGAATTCAAATTATGAATTCATAATCTGATTCAGACCGTGTATGGCCGGCCTAAGGCCTGTAGGTACAACTATGGTTTGCAATAAATGCTATTGACTATGACTATAACGAATGATTCTATCGAAACGAATGATCGCCGTGTGCCCGTAAGTTATACACAGTAAGTAATTTATTTTTACTAGATAAGTACAAAATACAAATAGGCTTAAAGTATACAGTCAGCAAGAATACGAGCCTATTGATAAAACATTTCCCTTATACCTTCATTATCTCGCGTCATATAGCAAACGGCAGCGGACTGTCGGGCAAATAAACCGGGTATACGGTCA
Source organism: Tortrix viridana (assembly GCA_963241965.1). Lineage (NCBI taxonomy): Eukaryota > Metazoa > Arthropoda > Insecta > Lepidoptera > Tortricidae > Tortrix > Tortrix viridana. The sequence continues at coordinate 8,001,318 of OY725179.1, read as the reverse complement.
GTTTGTACCGGCCGGCGGTCCGGCCGTTCCTTCCGGTACATTGTCTTATCCGGACCACTTGGCCGGTCATCAATCATACCCGGGTACGGGCGACGTCGGCGCGGCCGAATATCGCAAATGGTGTATGTGCAGGAGTAAGGGGGTAGAAAGGGGAAAAATAGATGCCCTTTGAAATTTATTGCGCGCATAAATTATCAGTGTAAGCTATAACGACTGTGCGTCACAACGCATATCTCCTTTATGCAGGCTTAGTTAACTTACATCAACATTAGAAGACTTTCAGCGGGCATCATTTTTTAAATCAAAACAGCTAGATCAGTTACTGTTATTATAATTGCTAAGACATACAATTCAATCTGGTGAAGATCGCGGGAAGCCGATGGATGAGAGTAGCACAAAACCGGCCGTCGTGGAGATCCTTGGCGAAGGCCTATGTCCAGCAGTGGACGTCTTTCGGCTGATATGATGATGATGATGATGACAATTCAATAAGGACATAAGGTTATGCTAGTAATAACAATAAACGGTCACAGACAATAAACACTTAAGTCCGGAAGAAAGGGAAGTAATACATTCCGTCTACCGTAGTCCACTGACTTACACCGCACCGACATTAAGAACCTAACCTAAAAAGTCATCACGCTCTTGTAGACAAAGAAATAAAGACCGCAATATTGACTCTGACCCGGACACTCAAGGAAATTGAAAGGTCGACCCGAAACGGCGAGCCGGGCGTACCTTTTCGCTACATTGTCTTATCCGGCCATACATCATTTCGCCCGGTTCACCCGGCTCGCAGTGATCGGGTCTGGATAACCAATAACTCGTGCTTTCCACCATTCGGCGCGGTTGTTTTAATAAGGTGTTTGGGTGTGTGTGTGTAACTCTGTTTGCGTTTGTACCTATTCCCTTAGCATACTCTGCGAACTTCACAGAATTATCAATACCAAAAAAAACGACTGTTTGTTTTCAAAGTACAGATTTTATTTACAAAGTACGTACATAGAAAGACAGCGGTTAAATTGCCCAAATAAATGAGATTTAAATCGATTATTTCGATAGTAGAAAGAAGAAATGAGGGATTCGCATACGAACGGTACGGTATTTTCTCCAGAACATTAAAATGTAAATACAAATCTTACGCAACTTAATTTATACCGCGCCAACACACGCACTGGCGCCAAATTTGTGTCAATCATGAAACTTTATTAAACAATCAAAGTTGTACAAAGTTGCGGTTCGAACCTCCTAAAGTGCAAATCACGCATAACTATGCGAAGTTTTGATCAGGCCTTAATAAACATATCAACAATCGGAGAATGTAAGGGGGGTCGCTCCCGGAGGGGGCTATTCTGGAAGACAGTGGGGGCTCCATTATGAAATATGAGGGTCACATCTCGAGCCCGATGCTAGGATTACGGGGGTCGGCGCTAATCTCTCGCTCACTCTGCCGAAATTGCTCATCTCCACCTACAATAGAGTTACAAATTCGATCGCACCTGTTCATCGGTGCGAAATTAGAAAAGTTTAATCCGGTATCGACCGGCGCGATTACGTTAAAGACACCCCGATAATAGAAAATAAGCCGGGAATTGCTTCGCCTTCTTTATTTCGACGATATCGTTTGTGATAAAATAAAGACGGAGTAGACGTTGTGACAGGTTTGGAGGGTTCTGCTAAATTTAATTTGGGGAAACGGTAAAAGCCAAACCAGTTAAATTGTTTCTTAAAGAGAATTAAGCACAATGATATTTAAGTCTCTGTTTTAAGCCCACATTTATGTAATATTATATTTTCCGTTTTAAATGTTACACCGTTTATGCTAAATAACTTTGACGCTGACTATTTTTAACCTTGTAATTTATACCTACAATAGTGAAATCGTGTGGCTTTATACAAAATTATGGGAATCTAAAAATAATAGTATAAAATGAAGTCGCCCTCCGCATCTGTCTGTCCCTATGTATGCTTACCTAGATCTTTAAAACTACGCAACGGGTATTGATGCGGTTTTCATCATCAGTTAGATAATTCTTCACGGAAGGTTGGTGTATATAATAGAACCCGGAGCAAAGCGAGAGCGGGTCGCTAGTCTAAAAATAAAGGCATAAGTCCTCATGCGAACCTTTTGCTGACTGAAGAGGTATGAACATTTATAACAAATAACATTATAATTGAAACATGTGTATAAGTACCTACACAAAAAACGTACCTATGGGTTCAAATATTGTTATAACAAAAACGGGTTCTTTAAAACGAGTGTCATGTCATTAGGACGCGGAACCCCACATCAGGCATTATCTTTAGCACCTGGGTCGAGAAAATCTCTCGCAGTTAAAATTTAACAGCCTCTTAGCTCGCAAGGTCACGGGCTCCGAAAGTTACCGATGTTTTTAACTGATCAGATGATTAGAAATTTATAGTCATAATACGACCTTTTTAATCGCAGAGAGAAAACAAACTACTTAACTGGATTTGTCCCATAAAACTAGGTATGTGTTTTGTTTTGAGCTAAAACATAACGTCTGTCTTGTAAAATTATTAGCATAGACATATTCCATCTCAGCCCTCAGGGAGCCTAGCCAAGATGCGTTACGCTAACTTAACAATACATCAATCCTATAAGTAATACATTTTCTTCGATTTCGAAAATCGTAAAAGTTAGCGTAATGCATCCTGGCTAGGCCTCAGGGTGGTCAAAGCATTTGTAATTTTAATTGTAAATGTCCATGGGCCAGAACACACTTGTTTTCAGGTGGTTTGTGCGCTCGTTTGCCTTATTCATACCATCAAAAAAAAATTAAAACGATCATAAATGACAATCGGGAATACGGTGGTGTAATTGTGACATGTGAATCTCGCAGCTGTTTTCATAAAACGTTATAACCGTTACAGGAGGGACTGAGAATAAAAGCTTCACGTATCATAAATCCTAAATGAATATTCAGATTTATTGTAAAATCGATGCCGTGTAACGTTCGAGATGGCAGTAAAGTAAGGCGTTATACTTGTACCTGAATGTTGCAGGCATGTTGGGATAAGTCGGGAAATTTAAGGTTAACTTGAAAATATAATTATTTTGTTGTTTAAAAGGGCCAAGTAAAATGTCTGTTAACATAGATAAATAAAAAACCAAGATTGCTAATGTCTTACATTAGAAGAAAGGTCGCCTAAAATTCAATAGATGGCACTAGGTGCATCACATTTGAGCTTGTATAGTAACGCCATCTAATATAATAAGTGGAACTACGAGGTACCGGCGAAGATAAACCGTTTTAGGTGACCTTTCTTCTAATGTATGACATTAGCAATCTTGGTTCTCTATTTATCTACGCTGTTAATACGCTTTAACCGCTGCGTATGCGCATATTCTTTGCCAGAAAAGTGCAATGTTGGTCATGAAGGGATGAGATGGATAATGGATAATAGGAGACAGTTTAACAGTTTTGGGTTCATCTTGAACTGATGTTGGGGCCCTATCGGATACACTCCGATCCCCCTGAAGGATCTTTAGTGCAATTACCCCTCTTACACACTCCGCTATTCAAATTTGCAGGTTTCCTCACGAGGTTTTCCTTCACCGTAAGAGTATTGGATAATGTACTTAACTTAAAAAAAAACTCATTGGTATATGGCGACCGTTGGGGTTCAAACTCGGTACCTTACGATCACGAATCTGGCTCCTCAATTTCGGGTTACACTGTACAGGGTGATGACCTAATTAACTTTTGGTTTAGGACTTCGCTAAACTTAAAGTTATCGATTTCTTAAACAAAAGAAAACAAAAAAAGACCTCGTTTAGCTGTAAGAAATGCGTGTTCGATTCCTGTTCTACACTCAAAATAATGTCTCCGGACTTTTCATTTCAAAATCATTTCTGTTAAGTCTAAGGGCCGTTTTAATAAACTGATCTTGGCTAAGACGCCCGTCTCAAGACACGTCAGATATGATAGTTTTCTATGACTTGACGTTTACTTTGACATATCTCGAGACGGCTATCAAAGCCAAGATCAGTTTACCTAGAGATCAAGCTACTTCGTTGGTAATGGGAATACGTAAAATGAGGGAATTCAATTACTGCCTGCAACATATGGATAAAATATAATATATGGGTCTCGGATGTAGCCCCTCGCCAGGTACTTTACGACGCTACCGTTAAGGCTCTAATGCGATTTAAGCAATTAATTTTATTGTAAGTCAAGATAATTTTGAGTTACGATTCCGTAGAAACTTCATAATCATAAAATAATGGGTACATTATAAACCGCGAAGCCATACTTTTTAAACCAAGGTGTAGAGTTAGTAAAGTCAGGGCTTAGGGGCTTGGCTTTTCCTGGGATCTGATAACTTTTTTACAGCGAAAGCTTTATGAGCAGCTTGTGAGTCTTGGCCGTCAATTTTACATGAAATGTTTTGGTGGGATATTTAATATTGACACAGACAAAAATTAAATGACAACAAAGAATATGAATATATCTAAATATATAAAACAAAGTTGGCTTAGTTACACCATTTATAACTCAAAAACGGCTCGACCAATTCTTATGAAATTTAGCACACAGATAGTTTATTACCTGCATTAACATAAAAATACTTTTTATCCCAGAAAATTTGATAGTTCCTGAGGGATAACCGAAAAATTACTACTACGCGGACGGAGTCGCCTTGAGTGCTACGACGGCACTACGTCGACGTAGGCGCCTACGGTTTGTATTACACTGGAGAGGAATGAAAACGGGTAACATTTTACATAAATTGTTATTTACAGCCCTTGCCCATTTTCAGTGCCCTTGAGTTTATTATTGTATATAAACTGCATATTTATTATTAGACGAACAACGTAATATCTTTTTTAACTTCGGAACGTCGAGAAAATGTATTGCAATTATGTTAAACAGGCATGTTGTAACAATTAACATAAATTAAGTTAGTTTTCGTCTTGATTTATGTTAAAAGCCGCGCCATATTGGACGAAATCAATTTCGTCAGACTTGGAACAACTTTGACTGACTTCAGAATAAGTTAAGCAAGATTTGTTATTCAGATTTATGGTATTATTAATATTGTGTATTTAATATTTTTTTATTGAATTTAAGAAAGTATCGGTTTTATTTGTATGAGTCTCAATTCAATTCCCAAAAGATGAAACACGATGTTACAATGTCTGCACAATTCAAAAATTTACATAACCTATACTATAACCAAGTCAACGAAGCAAAAATAAATGGAATAAATCGTATAGTCTATATACAATTTTGAAGGACATATAATTAGTTTTGTTACTAACGACGAAAATGATTTTCTATGACGCTTAGTTTTAGACATATTTAAGAAAAACCTAAAAATTACATCTTTCCTACCGAAAGCTCGCGGCCCCTGGTTGAGGACTTTAAGTATGTTATACCTGGGGGTCGCCTTCGCCCCTACCAAAAAAAAATATTAACCCAGACTACACGATTAATTGCATGTATTTGCCAATTTCAGGTGTACGTTGACTTGATTAATATTATATTTTTAAGCGTTTCACATATCGATGGCCCCACCGAATAAACGTGCAAAGGTTAATACAGTAAAAATTTTTTTTTGCCGATTTGGATTCCCCATGTTGTAATACACCCCCCCTATTTTTTTGAGGGGGCCACGCTTATTATTTTCCGATTTATTAACGAAAATATTTTTATTCTACGGAAAATATAATCAGCGAGACCACACGAATAGTGTTATTCTCACTTGTTACACAAATTACAATCCATCGCCTAAACACGAACAAACGTGCGTGAGTCTAAAACATTTTTGTTCAAAACTTTACTAAATTTTATATTTGTGTATTATTCTGATGCACGCTTTTTGGTGTTATGAACGATATGAATTTTGAGAGTATCGCTTCTTGCAGTATAAAGTCGCTATAAAAATTATAGTAACAACTGTTTGCTATTTAATAAAATAACACTCACATTGTGTAATAACGGTTGCAGCATAGAATTTCTCTACGTAATATTGTAATAATTCAAAATACGAATATTTACTGATAATATTCTACGCGTCAAATTTCGTTTGATGAGCTTAGACTTTCTTTGCACCTGTTATTAAAACAGCAATGGCTGCTTAGTTGAAGAAAGAGAGGGACAGGGAGTGGCGCGTGACATCAAGACTAGCTAGTAAACGTTTGCAACGCGCACTAGGTGCATTGTCGGCTTAATTCTAAACTATCGAGCGTTCTCGTACATGGTGCCAAATTTAAGAAAGTGAAAGAAAATTTAAGATTATTACGGTGGGGTTATCTTATCCAGACGTTTTGGATCACGCACAATCACCTCTTTGACGCTGTCGGAGACCCGCGGTTGAGAAAAGTAACGAAATGAAATGTTTTCATTGGATCCTTGTTCCGGAGCAACGCCTTCACCAGCCAGCGGTGTGCCGAAGTCTGCGCCAGATGTAGAAGGTATATTCCAATACAGATAGGTGGTGGTGGCGATCGTGCAAACCACGATAAATGCGATGAAGATGTAGTGATGCGTCTGATACGATGACTTCTTCTTCTTGACTTCGAATGCATTCTGTTGTCCTTTTACCGCCTCTATGCTGACCTTTATTCTGTCTAGAGCTTCTCCATAGTCTTCAATTATAAAGCGGTAGTTTTTCTCCACAGTTATTTATTACGGATTGCTGTATATACATGTCGTTGATTGTGATGTCACTGTGGAAGTTGGTATGAGAATGGATAACATGGTGCTCCCGTTTCTATCGTAATGTTTCCTGTGCCCTGTAACAAGAGTGGCGTCACGCCTTTCCTTTTCGAGGTTGACTGCTAAGTATTCCGATGTTACGGCGACTCGCTGAGTGGTGTCCGAGACGATTTGCGGAATTGGAATACAGAATTGACGCAGGGTAGTGATAATTCGCCAGGAAGTTGTCCAGCGATTTATTTAGTCGTTCCTCGAATTGTTCCGGCTTTAGAAGGTTGGCATCATTTATCAAGTCCAGTAGTAGCCTTTGTTGTGGACGCCGCAGGTTGTCCATGTCCATCCCTGGGGCGAGTGCTGTGGCAGTCGTATACTGTTGTCTTGGCGGTCAATCTTGTCTGATTCTGCTAAGTGTTTGTTAATAGTGAGTTTGCGACTTAACCAACGCCGTTAATAAGATCACGTCTTGTTCTTTTAGCGTGTGATCCATTTTCAGTCGATAATTAGGTCGTTATAATGTTCCAATTTTCTCAAGTCATGTTGTAGTTGTGTTGTGCTGTGTAGTTGTATTAATATAATAGCACCACCGTTGGTGCCCATTTAAACTTGAATACTTGCATGATGGGTGTCCGTAACTCTTCCTAGTAACCATTTCGCCGGAGGTATGTTATCCTCTTTCACTAAGACCATGTCTCCGACTTTCAAGACTCTTTTGACAGTGGTCTATTACTCCGGGTCTGTAGTGTTTGCAGGTATTCAGCCAGTTTTCCGGTTAGTTGCCACCATGTTCGAAGGTTACGTGGTTCTGTTTCTGGCGAAAAGGGAGAAATGCCCCGGAGTGAGGTAATCCAAGTCACCTATGCCCTCTGTTAGAGGTGTACTATTAAAGGTCTGGAGTTGAGACAGTTCTCTATTTATGCCAGGAGGGTGGAGTAAATACTCTTTAAGTGTTCGTTTTTGTTCACCAATCACTTTTCGTAGGTGGTCTTAACTGCAATCTCCCACTCTCCATTAACTGTAGGCTATGCGGGCGCGGTAAAGTTCCATACAATGTTTGAGCTGGCCCAGTGTATCCATGATCTCGGTGTTGATGTAACGTTTAAAAGCTTTTTTTCCTTTTTCTTGTGCCAGCACCTTTGCCGCAATAATAAAATTGATACCGTTGTCACTGTAGATGTGTAGGGGTAGGCTTCATCTAGCGCCTATTCTTTTAAGAGCTGCCAAAAAACGTTTCGGTGCTTAAATCTGACACCAGTTCTAAATTTTTTACAAGGTGAGTACCGTAAACACGGGTAACTTTAACTTTAGCCCCTATATTTCCAGCTTTTCTTCGTATATTTCGCAATTTTAAATAACAAATACTTTCTTTAGAATACGTAGTGAAAGTCCGTATAATCTATTTTGATAAAAATAAAAAAGTAAAGTAATTTTATTGGGTGGGCAATGTTACCCCCCAGGGCTAAAGTAACCCGTGTTTACTGTATGTGTTTACTTTACAAATCCATTTTTAACCAAATTTTTATTAAATTCACAAAAAAACAAAAGGTATATTAAGTTTAAATAGTAAAAAAGAAGACAGTTTTAGTTACAAAACATTAACAAGAACGCCTTAGTTATTGTTAAGAATATTTGCACAAAATTGTCTTACGCAATCTTGCACAAGTAAGCGTGTTACTGTTTAAAACTGATATTAACAATAGTGTATTTCTTCCTAAAAAAGCATGCGAGAGCTTAGTACCCATCACAGCAGTAGTCTGGATTCTACGCAAAAAATAACGCAACATTGCATTACATTTAAAATAGTCGGACCTTATAACACGAAAAAACGTGTAAACGTTTAAAGCACGTACTATCTGCGCTTATCTACACTAGAATAAAAAAATAACATGCTTTTTCTCAATTTTCTTGAAAACTAGCATTTATACTTAATGTATTATAAAGTTAATAGAAAGATTATTTTAAAATCTATCTATTTTATGTACATGTTATATACCAATTCTGTCCCATTTGCTCGTAATCACAGTTCTAACGTTTTTATTTTTTCCTGTAAAATTAGCTTTTTTCACATGCACGTTTATTCGGTGGGGCCATCGATATGTGGGTGGCGCCCTTAGGTATTTGAAACCATAAACGTACATTTTCTACATATTACGTCGTGTGACAGAAACTGACGACCTCTCTTCGAAGACTGGCCCAGAAATGTCCAATTAACACTCTCGAGGCCCCACTTACTCAAATTGGTTATTCCAAACAAGTGAAGTTAGGGGCCCGTGCATCACTTTAATTCCCTTGGAACAACACGACGGCGCTTCTGACTGTCCTAGCCCGCAAATTAGTAAACTCCATTAGCTTATTTTTTGGAAAACATCGTGACAATAAATCCATTCTTAATCAATACCTGAGGATCGTTAAGTTTATAATCTAGTTTGAAAAACTGACGTTCTCATAGTTATTTTACGTGGGATTTCAAATGATAACTGTTAGACTTTAATCGTGTATTTAGTCAAAAGGGAAATTTATATAAGAGACGCTACTTTGGTCTGGTTTTCCTACTTTGAAAAAGTTTATAGGGTTGGGCTAACTTTATCTGCATCACCAGGTCGAACAAAAATTGTTTCTAATATCATAAAGATATCAAAATATGAACTAAATCAAATTTGTCGATTTCTATACAGGGTGACACACATTGAACGTAATACAAAGTAAGCAATTCCGGCTCCTCATAGGACGTGCTGCATGGAGGTG